>JBBPCX010000088.1:14951044-14970090 GCA_037974365.1 Hydrocynus forskahlii | reverse complement strand
GGCGCGATACAAACGGGACAGACACACTAGGTAGGGGGCAAGGGAAACACACAACCTGGACAGAAATAAGGGGACGGCTAGAAAACAAAGGGAGAACAGAAGGGAAAATTAATACACAGGAGACAGGGACCGGGACAGACGGGACGAGGGCGAGGTGACCGTTACACTATTCAAGCTGTCTCCACAGTGACAACCACTTTATTGTACAGAGCAACAGTCAGGCTTCATCCTTCATCTTCTGTAAAGTCACATTCTTAATGTAGTATTCGCTCTGCATGTTTCAGCTGATATAAAAGGTCCAGGGATCTGTGCGATCTCAGCCATGACTTCATCACCCGACAGTCAAGACTATTTTTAGCAGCAGCCTGCATGTGTCTGTATTTTATGACAACTAAAGTATTGTTATGATTTACAGGAAAACAAAGCAAACTTCATATCTTTTGAACTTTATTACAGTGATAACGTGGGATAACTTTCAGTTGCTGGAAGAGTCGTTGGATGGCTTTCAGTCGATAAAGAGTGAATAAAGGGTAACATTTTGAATTTCTCTCGGGCTCTTTTCAGGGCCCTGTCAGCGAGTGGAAATGATTAATGGGCTTGATCCTTGCCTCACTATCTGTCAGGTCAATGAACTGAACCAAGTGTCCGCCGAGAAGCTGTGTCAGGACATGAGCCATTAAAACACTATATTCCCTTTCTTTTTTCATTCATTCTGTCTCACATCCATCACAGACAGAACCAGGACACACACTCCTGAATTATACATCACTGTCATCATATTTAAAATATTAATCCACTTGTGTGGGTGAATGTTGTAGCTTAATAGCATGGGGTCCACCATATATAGCCATAAAATCTGAAATATCTAGTGAAATCTGATGAAAACCCATTTAAAAAACTGGAATGAAAAAAGGGCTCACACGTCTGTTTGTCATACAGTGATGATTATCCCGTGTAGCCGTTTCTGTTGTGCTTATTCAGTCTGTTCACTAAATGGGAGAAAACCACATTTGGCAGATATTCCAACAAGACAAGATCCCACACAGTTCCAGGCAATTCAACCCTAAATTTAAACCCTATTGGGAAAGGAAAAAAATCCAGCCATTCTAGATGATCCATGGACAGCAGTGAAGAATGTGAGGAAACAGTTCCTTTAAGTATGTTTAAACATCTTAAGGGAAGTATGATAAAGATCTATGAGGTTGTCTTCAATACTAGAGAAGCTAAAAATGCTGATAAACAAGAAACAAACAACTGCTCACAAACAACTGCTGTAATAATCACCATCACACCAATACATGGAAAAAATAATGCTAATGCACATTTATTTGTATTAAATTGCTGTTGATAAGAAGTAACACGTGTGTGGATATCACTTTAAATAAAAACTGTAGAACACATAACTTTATCTTGTTTTGCCACGTTTTCTGAGGTGTACTCAAATCTGGGTATGGGTATGAAAGAGTTGCTAAGTGTTAGTTACAGTTAACTGATAAACTATTAGGAGGTTATTTTATATCGTAACATTTTCCTCTGTAGCAGATAAACATTGTAAACTTTAAGAATGTCATACCATTCAACACTGATCACCACCTACAGTCTGACTCAGTGATACTTCTATAAATACAAAAACAGAAGGCAGCTCAAAATGTGTCAGTTCTTTGAATAAAGTGAACAAATTTAGGGACAAAATGGAGGCTGTGTTTAAAGGGTTGTCTTATTTTCAGTGGGGTGACTAATGCCTGGCCCAGGATTCTGCCCCGTCTCTGCATATTCCCAACTTACTCTTATCGGGCCAAATAAAACCCATATAAACTACTGGTTATAAAGAAAAAAGGAAAAGAAAGAAAGAAAGCATGTCTTTTGAATTCTACTAGGGTATTCGCTGATCTAAACTTGACAACATGCATAAAAGAAAGAAACAAATCCCACTCTTTTGAATTCAGCTAGAGATTAACCACTGATCTAAACCTGACACCATGCAGTGGATGTGTGGGGCACACTGGAAGTGCTGTGCTAAATGAGAAAAAACATCAGAGACAGAAGTTGTCAACACAGTCTTTCAAATGTTCTACATGTCTCAAATACAATGAGACAAACAAGAGTGTGGTCCCACGACAGAACTGTCATTTCACTTATGATTTAGTGAGCTGAAACATTCGCTGGATGTGGCAACCACATACAAGAAATGTGGTCAACTGGTCATCCATGCTTTGCAAATCCAGGCTAGAAGAAGTGTAACCAGGGCGTCCCTTTCAGGTTGTCTACATCTACAAATGCTTGGTGGCAAATGAGACTTTGGGTACCTGTAATAAAAACAAGGGTTGATTTGGTCAATTTACACCCGTCACCTAGTTGGCACTGATCCTCAGTCCATTTCAGGAACACCCAGACCATGTGAATGAAACCAAACAAGCTCGTAAAACCAGACAATCCGTTAATTAATGAGGCCACAAAAAGAACTATTTAATTTCTTGGATGGGACAAGAGCTTCCTGACTCAAAAGTTTGTCCGAGCTTGGCTGTCCTCGACCCTGCCAGATTTCGATAACTGGCTATTTTTGGAACACAGAGTGAAAGGGAGGACAACTGGGGGAAACACAGACGAGTTAAGGATGTGAAACAGAGGGACAATAAAGAAAGGGACATTACAAATCACAAGGAAAGGCAACAAGAGACTGAAAAGGGTAGAAATAAGGACAAATCCAGACAACAGAGCTGCCTTTGTGGAGCTAAACCTAAACCACCCTTTAAAAGCTATGAAACAAGGTAGACCTTAAATCAAGCATGGGAGAATAAGCAGTGAATGTTCGTCAACTGTGCCTCCCCCAGTGTCCCATAAACTAAATCATTCTGTCACTGCAAATTGCCTCCCATTGATACCCCAAGCAAATAAACAGAGACACTGGCTGTTGAGGCTGACACCAAGATATACAAGGCTGTGAATGGCATAACAGTAGACGTGGATGGAGTTTCAACAAGTTTTCTGTCTGTTAGAGCATTGAGTGCAGTTCCTGAGGCATAAAAACGCCTCTTTTGTAACTTCATAATTTGAGAAAGGGGGTAGAAAGTAAGAGCATAAATGGCTTTTTTGGATGTGTCAATGGAAGCCAACATCAACAGGCCCATGTATTATAATGAGTCCAGGAACAGCAACTGTTATCTGAAAACACCATGCTTCCTCTCAGTGAGAAGCTACAGCCCCAGTGTTTTATCCAATACACTGACACTGCTTTCCAAAAAGGAACTGTTTTTAAACAGGTTGCTGTATAGACCCAGTATGCAAGTAAGGACACTGCATTTTAGTAATGAGCTCATTATATTCTTCCCACTAAAGTCCACTAATGTTGAATCATTATTTCGTAATTGCATTATGGAGAAAGTGCAATTAGTTCTCTGTCCTTAATGCTGGTTGAAGTTTCAGATCATAGTTGGAGATGAATGGTTGGATGGTTCTCAGCATGAACTGCCAGCAAGTTTGATGGAGTGCAGTGCATTGTGAAACGACCCCTGGAGTAATTAACTGTACAGGGTTAGCGTTAGAGTGCTGACAGAAAAGTGACCGCTGGGAGTCATATGTCATAGCTTTGGCTGGTCTCACTGACATGACACAGTTATACACCAAAGTGGCTGCCATAACAGAATGGCCTTTTAGGTGTTACGAATCCTTCCGAGGCCCCATGTTGTTTTTAGAATTTGCCTATTTGCACTGATCCAAGACCAGCATCCATTAATGAAGCACCACAGACACCACAGCAGGGCCTAGAAGGGCCTAGAAACAGCATAGAAAACAACTGGCTCACTCCAAGCGGATTAATATTTTAACATTGTCATCTCTTGCTCCAACACCAATAGTTCTGAGACCAAAAGTTATAAACCTCTTAACTCTTATAAAGGCTGTATGTGTGCTTCATATAATAAAATCTTTGCAAAGTTACTGAACTGAGGCTCTAAAGTAACTGTTAGTTCTAATTTTTGAGTAATAAACTACTGTTTTTTGTACTCAGCTACATTAGCTACACAGTTACTAGTCCAAATGCCCATAACTAGTGTGGGTTAGCTAGCAAATAATATTAGCTTTGTATTACGCTCAGGATGATAATGTTTCAGATTTTGTTTTTGTTCCTGACAAAATCCTGTTCCGGTTTCCATTTTATTCCTATCGAGACTATTGCTTAAAGTCTTGGTATGATCAAGACAAAACTCAAGGTAGTCTTGGAAGGCCTTCTGATATCGACTCCAGTCTTCCCCCTATGGGACAGGAAGTTCAAACGAGACCTGGTCTAATGTTTCCCGCTCAGAGGGATGTGAGGGGCATAACTTAAAAACAACTCCTGCTTTTGCTGTCACCCTTTCCTGTTGCCCTGCCAGTAACTGGGATGGGCATGTTGAATCGGATTCCATACATGTATACAGTCCTGGGACAAGGAATCCGGGACGCGCTAGCATTCCACTCCATATCCTGTCATGCCGGGGAAAACGGAATCAAAGAATTTCCATCTGCGTCAGCATGATTACATGCCCAATGGTCAGGGTGGCCTGAGTCGGGGCAGCTGAAAGCTCTGCTTACAATAGGATTGCCTTCCCCATTACCATATGCCATGTTCTTAAGAAGATTTGCCAAAATCTAAACAGGCTGCCAAAGTGTGGATTTAAAAGTAGCAATGATTTTAATAATCATCTTTTCATGACCAAATGTTTGACAGTATAAGTATGTTATACCTATGGGGCACATCAAGGTTTAGGTTAAAAAGAACAATCCACAGGAGCCTGCTCATAATTTATCAAAATCACAGAAAAGGTGTTGGAATGTGACTGACTAAGTGTGGATATGGATAAACTATACACATATATCAAATCTGCCCAAGTGTTACTATACCAAATAGTTATATACAGTAACTATGTATTATATACTATATTGTTTCTGTATTGTTACCATGGGTATGATTAAATGTAACAGCATGTAGAATTGAAGCTATCTTTGTGCTACAGTGCTGCCTTTACTGCAAGATGCACTGTGAGTGAGTGTGTGCACACATTCAGAATTAAATTAAAATTACTCTTGATGAAATTAAGTAATAAATGAACGGGAAGAAAAACTGGATTTTTTTTAGTAGAAGGGGCAATGAATTTATAATTTTTCACAGACGTTTAAAATCAGTTCAGCAAGATCTCTGTGTGATATGTTGGCATTAGGGCAGCTGGTGGCCTAGTGGTTAGGGTGTTGCCCCCTGCACTCAGAAGGTTGTGGGTTTGAATCCCAACACTGCGCATTACTGAGGTTCCCCTGAGCAAGCTACCATCCCCACACACTGCTCCTCAAGCGCCCCTCATTGGTGGCAGAACACTGCTTCACTTGGTGAATGGGTTAAACGCAGAGAATGAATTTCATGCTGTGGTGTGTTCACGTGTTACTATAAGGGGCCGCTTTGTTTTAAAACTTTCTTTTAGCAGTATATTGCACATACGGTCCAAGAAATAATAAGACACATAGAAGTATTCTCCAAAAGCGTCTATATACTCTGTTTCTTCTTGTCTTCAAGCATCCTTAAAGACGACTTCCTACTCTTACTGTTTAAACAATAAGCACATACGTATGCTGGCAGTGGAACTGGAGCCCATGAAGCTTATCCAGCAGTGACGTCATAATAAGATTTCACAGAGTCCTTTCGGTCAACTCTCACTCGCTATCCTTCCGTCATCACGCCTCTCTCAATATCTCTCCATTGTTCCCAAAAACTCAGGATTACCCTGTGAGACTTAGAGCCAAGAACCCAAATCTTCTTGGCTCTGTTTTAAATCCCCCTGCCTTGCTACATGGCAGGATATGACATTGTGTGGAGGAGGCTGCAGTGTTACAGAGCTGAAAGTTGGAAAGTCTGGCCTGGAGCAATATTTACAACACCACATAGTGCTGACCTGGGATCAGACTCCCTCCTACCCATAATGGTCTTAGGCCTGATTTGCAAAACCACTGCTGAGCTGAACACAGCACCTTTAGTCTGAACCACTTTGTGGATACACCTCTCAGTCTGTAGATCCAATCGAGCGCTACACTGATTTAAAGCCCAGCATTAGCAGATATGTTTCACAGCCATTGCTGCAAGCACGAACTGTCAATGCGGGAGTGATATCAAGTCTTTGATTTCACATTTTGCATAATGTTTCTCTTTTTTTGCATTTTGTATATTTGCATAATCACTGACAAGTGAAAGAAAGGCATGTAGGCTGTCTTAAAGGACTACTAATCCATGTTTTCTGGATAAAACTAAATTGTTATTGAAATCACTGTGTTTGATCATTACAGCCTTCATTCCACACATTCATTAGCTCAGAAACCATTTAGCCAAGATCCGCTATGCAGAGTTAATTGATGAGGATCTTTGTGTTCCAGGAAATGTTTTTGTTTGGCCAGCAGATCAACCTGGCTTTTCTTCCACCATTGTTGAGTAAACCTCTTCTGTTCTTGGTCTGGGAAAAGGCATTCCAGTCTCCTGTGCAATCACGTAATGGCCTGCCTCAGCGGCTGCATAAGGCACATTTCTTTCCGCAACAAGTCAAGCTGTCAGTCCACAAAGTGAGTCAGCCCTTTCGTTCTGCTTGGTCTACCTCACAAACGGGCATGCTGTCTCTCTCTGAAACTCGGATCCAAGATTTACAGCCACTATTCAGCTTATCGTAAGGACTCACTCTGCTTTCCTTACTGGTATTTCTTCTATGAGCTGTGCCCTTGCCCTTACACCCTCAAGCTGATGACCAATTCCATCATATTGATTTTGATTTAGAGAATTCATCAGGTTTCAGATATGAGTTACAGCAAATTGGTTTTGCTCATCTTCTCTTAGTCATAGCTCTTATCCATTTTGTATTTGTGTCACTGTCAATCACTTCGTTACTTGCAAAATCTTGTGTGCAATAGTCTTCATGTGCAATATTACTACTTAGGTCAATATTACTTCTTCATTACTTAATATTACTACTGATTCTCTAATAAGTGCAATAACTCTCAATATGGAAAGAATAAGGCTACCACACATGCATACTGGACATTTATAATTATAAAGCTCCTCAGTTTGCTTGTATGACCATTCTAAGCCCTCAGTTCTTCCATACTGTAGCAATCTACCATCTAGATGTCCAAATGGCTGTAACATCACAAGGCACCATGTCTTAGGCCAGTGGCACGTTGACCAGGATCCTTGTCTTAGGCCAGTGGCACGTTGTCTTTTACGTCTAATATTTAACATGTATAAAACAACCAAGTAAAACAATTATGCATGTGTACCAATCACATGTACCAATATATTCTGCACTGCTGAAACTACGGTCCATCTTACACTGAAACACATCACTGATAACACAGTGGGCAATTAAGAGACATATTTATTGAGGTACTTAAAATGACTAGTCAAACGTGAAGAAGCTGTTCAATTTTCAGCATCCCTGTCATGCTTCTCCGGCACAGCTGTTTCTTGACCATGTTCATTTGGTGTTGGCTGAGTAGCCAAACTAATGCTGACCAGATTTGTTTTGTTGTACTCTCTCTCCCTTGCTGTTTTTCATTTGTGGTGCCTTCATCTGAAAGACAAGTCCCTCTCTCTCTGGTCCTGCTTTGGCAGGAATGCTAGGAAAAGTAAATCCACAAAGGGTAACAGAACTGGAGATTCTGTTTGATGTTACCGCTTGTTATCACTTCCTCTGATCTTCATGCGGCTGGTGATTACTAGTCTCAGTGAAACCAAGATAAACATAATTGTGACAAACAAGGGGAGACATTTTTATTGGTTTGGAAAACCTATTGCTCCACATATATAAGGCAGGCACTCAGGTCCTCCACAAAATTCCCTAAACGTCACACATTATTTAAAAATAGCTTGGACTAAAAATAGACCAAATAAATTTACTATGCGTTACCAAGTGTTTCTCATAAGGGTGGGAAATGCCCCAGTGGTGATGATGCATTACTATCACAATGTAAAATACTGTAACATAAATACTTTTCAATATATTTGCATCACTGTACTGATATATTATAATGCCAGAAAATCTCATGACACTGCAATGTTTTTTTTTCTTCCACCAAAGATGCATTCAGAGAAAAATTGTTCATGACAACAAGCGTGTGGTGTGGTAGCAAGCTATTTATCTGCTTTATTCAAGTCATATAAACATGTTAAATGAAACGATCCAAATAAAAATTTTAGTTTAGATTAACAAAAGCAAAAGCAACTGCTCAGAAATATTTCAAAATCTGCCCTGTTCCACTCTCTAGAGTGTAGTGTGGCTCTACTGATCAAACATGTTTACTGCAAATACTTGACATACAAACCAGAGTTAAATTTTTTTCCAGATCAAAGACCTGATTTTGAAGGATAATTATCTATAAGTCTTTCCATTCGTTACAGAGAAGGACCCAGATGACAATGTTTGTATCTCAAAAGCTTAATTCAACTCAAGCTATGGCAGACTTGAGTTAACAAAGGCTAGAGAGAGGTCTCATATGCTTACTGGCATTGCAAAATTCATCAAGGACTTGGGGTGAAAATGTCTCAGAACTTACTCACTCAAATCTAGCCCTTGCTCACAAGTGCCAAAGTTGCCAAGGGGTTGAAATGACAGATGTACGAGACACTGAGGTATTCAGGGCTTGTTTCAATATTTGTCTTTACGTACATGCAATGTTCTTGGGTGTAGCCCAGAATAAATTCACAATTTCAGTCCTTTGCAGACAAAAACACATCAAAAATAGAGCTGAGGATCATTTCTTGAATAACTAGCATGCAAATATAGCTGGCAAAAGACACAAACTCTATTAGATGGATCTAAAGGAGAATCCAACCCTGAAAATACCAAATATCATCTGTCTGAACAAACAGCTCAACAAAACATGCAAATATGGCTAGTAATGAATAGAAGCTGGCCGCCAATTAGCATGCTGCCATCTGCATAATACCAACTGGTAGCTGTTTGCTTTCGTTTGCTTTTAGCAGTATTACCATTATTTGACTAAATTATTTGTGTAAGACACCCCATTTCCCATGGGAATGGTGGATGAGAGACAGTATTAATGAGATGCTCATGCAAATTGAGCCTGATCTGATCGTGAACTGCTTAAAAGATTTTGAGGTCCCTAGGCTTTTAACCCCACAGCTTTTTCTATGCATCCCTCACATCGGATAGCAAACAAAGCCCTTCAAAATCCTACAAAGGAAGGCAGTTCAGTGAGAAAGTATTAGAAATTATGCTGCTTGAAGGGGGTGTGGGGCTTTTGCTTTTTGAAAAGCAAAACAACTTAATCCATGAAGAGCCACTCTTCTCTTTGGACAGCAATCTTGTGGCCGCAATGGCTAATGCTGGTTCAGCAATTGAGGAAGAAATCATAAACAAACTGAACAAGAGGCCTGAGGAACAATAACTTGATGGGGCTTTCTGATGGGTTTACTGGGTTTCCGAGTGATGGCTCTGTCTGGTATCTTAAAAAATACAAATAAACAAAACAAAGGATGATGGACTGGTGGATTGATCTGTTCTTTGAAATAAGGCTAAGAAAATGTAAGGATTTTATGGTGAACATGCTGCCCCTGTACTCCATTTATAGGCACTGGCAGTCTTTCTGACAGTGCTGCATTATATCTCACGTAGACAAACAGGACAGGGGAAATTCAAACACAACACACCTGTCCTGACAAACAGAAAAGGTATAAAAGAGCTTTAATGACTTTGCTTTTTACTGTAGCTGATAATCCCTCTGGCTGGAATGAGAGAGATTTTATTTGAGCTTGAGAACTTAGCAGAGCTTAAAATATTTGCCCAAACTGGACAGGATCAGGCGATTCACATCGGGTTCAGGGACCATTTCTCAAGTACTTGCTGGGCATGAGCCATTTTCAAATTTCACACACATTTTCCAGTTCTGATGTATTTTAGTTTTTCTCCCCACTTCATCTATTTTGCCTGCATTTCAAAATGTGTTACATCCTAAAACCTCATTTTTACTAACTACACGGAAAACAAACTGAATTATTAGTTATTCAGTCGCAGCCATTTCACAAGTTGATACATCTGTCAAACATATTTGTAACCATAATTGTATGTAACTCATTAATAGGATTTTACAGTGGAGGTGTTTTGTTTTTTCAATCTCAAGTTTGTGTTTGGGTTCAAAAAGAGTTTTGTTCAGGTTTGGATCACATGTAAACCATTGGGACCTACTAAATATTTGAACATTTTTCTATAAGTGCTGAAAAGTTGCATCCCAGGTGTGCAGTGGGTCTGTCAGTTAATCTGTTCCCCCACACTGATCTGATTGTCTACAAAAACTCTCCCACTCTTCCATCCAGAGAAGCTGCAGGGGAACTGCCACTGGGCAAACAAAGCACCAGAAAGTGTTTTGATGAAACACACTTCATGCAGAACCCATAGAGTCTGGGTCTATGCCTAGCTGCAAGGGAACGCATTCCTTTCTGGAGTCCAGGGGTGCCATGGAGAATTACCTGGTGCAATCTAAAGCATGGCGAGGCAGGGTTCGAGCATCGGTTGGACGAAAGGGGAGCATGTGAGCATGACTATGCTGACAGGACAAAGGAGGGTTGCAAAACTGTGGCCCTTTCGTCTAGCCGATGCTAAAAACAAGGCATGCAACCAGGTGAGTAATTAGCAAAGACTGTTAAATTAATCACGCCCGACAGTCTTGGGCATGAGGGAATGAATAAAACTTGAGTCATGAATTTTCTCTCATATCTGCTGTTCAGGCATGTAAAGATGTGCGATTAAAGAACAAACTGTGCACAAAGTATGTGCACTCACAAATATAGTTGCCTGTTCAATAGAAATTTTGTATCTATACTCATTGATCATTTTATTTAATACACCTTTCGTATTGGTACACTTTGTAGGTTAACTACAGACTGTAGCCTGTTGTTGCACATTTTATCAGCTCTGTCCTGTCTGTCAATTTCAAAGGGACCACCATTGGTCAGATAGAAAAACCTAATGTATTATTTAAACAGTTTGTATATAGTACATATCAAAGTAGTACCTAAAAACTATAAGTGTCCTGAGATATTTGTATGAGGCCATGCATGAGAACTGCTCCTCTGAACAGTAAGCATATGTTAAGTCACTAAATGCAACAATGCAAACTCCCCCGTGCTCCCCCACACAGATGATCTAAAATATGGCTGCTCTCTTTACTGTGGATGGAGATCAGACACCAGAGACATTCCAAGAGCCACAGAAATCCAGACCACAATTCCTGTTTCTTCTCCCGTTAACCAAAACAACTAAAGCTGTGTTCACAAGTAGATATGATACGCTGGAAATTGGTCTCTTCAACAAAGCCTGTGTTTTTCCAGTCTGCTACACACACAGTGCCCAGCATGTCTTTGCTGTGAGAATCAGGTCTGTCTGTCCTTCTACTTTATCCAAAATTCAGCGATACAGGACCCACGGTCAGCCATGTATTGTGATGACACGTGTAGAGATGGGGGTGGAAGGGGGTTGTAACTATTAAGACATTAATTCCACAGTTTCAACATCCACAATATCTCCCAGTCCCATGGTATGGCAGTGATGTGGTTATTGTTGAAGCACTACACTCACCACTATCACAACCTTCTCTCAACCATTTCCCCTTCAACAAAAACACTTGGCAACCAACCTCAGCATTACCCAAACTTCCAAACATTTGAGCAATGAAAGCCAAGTCACAACAGGAGCAGTGGACCTCTTCTCGATCCTTTTTTGAGCATGAAAACTGCCCCTTTCTCAACTCCAGCCTGTCTCTCTCCATTCTTCTCACCCACCTCACTGGATAAACATCTAGAGAAGGTACAGACTGGTATTTTGGTCTCCAAGCAGGGCTGAAAATAGACCCACTGTTGAGCCATATTTCAGTGCTAAGGTCATTAAGATATCTGCTGAGCATGGGCACTAGTCCAGTCTCTACTTGGCTAACCCCAAAAACGACAGCAGGCTGCTTTGATACAGCATCCTTCAACACTGCCTTCCCTGATATTAAACCTCTGATCCCTCCATTTACAGATAACGACATCAAAACGATAGCATAATGAGGTTTAATGGCAAGAAGGTGAACTTTTTTCCTCCTGTTGCACTGCTCTCCTGTTGCTGTTGGACATATTGCTGTAAGAATTGGAATGAATACTCTTATTACCATTATACTGCTCCTCCTAAATCAGTAATGGGACATGGTTAAAGAACTCAAATAATTGACTTTTGTTCTTTTACATGGATACCTTCATGCCTCAAACACCAACACAGACACTTACAACTGTTATAACTGCACTGTGACTGGTTAAAGAGCTCATATGCAAACCATACCTTTCTGTAATGTAAGTGTTCCAAAAGCAAATATTGCAAAAACGATTAACAAACAATATACAAGACAGGCCTAGTTGGAAATCCATGATTTTGTGGTGTTCTGTGTAAAAGGGAAATGATTCATGTTCTTGAAGTGATACAAGGACAAAACATTACCTACCATTTCCTATGAGGAAAGGGCCAGCCAGTGTACCAGATATGAGTCAGAGGCCAGTGGCCAAACTACACTGGAATTTAAAAAGCACTTGTTCTTTGTCAGCTTAAAAAACTTTAACAAGTGTGTATGCAAACATGTTCTCATGGCATGTTAGTGATGGCAGTTGGTGCCAAGTGTATTACATTTTAGGCAAATGATCCTTTTAGAGATCAGGACGGGTAGGACTAGGAAGCTTAATAACATGTTCACATGCACATTGTTAGCACTTTCTTAGCGCTTTCTGCAGTGGATAGGGGTCAGAATGGGCATTCTGACAGGTCTGTAGCTATGCAGCTCATACCCAGCAAGAAGCGATGCACTGCCACCTTTCTATCATCGTCGGCCTTTACATCATCAGCAATTTGTCCTACAGTTGCTCTTCTGTGCTACTGGCACAAAATAGCTACCCGTCACTCCTTATGTGCACTAGTTAGCCTTGGGTGCCAGTTGTGCACCAGTTGTGCCTCCTTGGACCACTTTTGGTGGGTACAGACCACTGCAAACCAGGGACATCCTACAAGAACTGCAGTTTTGGAGATACTCTGACCCAGTCGTCTAGCCATCACAATTTGGCCCTTGTCAAAGTCTCTCAGATCCTTGCACTTGCCTGGTTTTTCCTTTTTCCAAGACATTTCAAGAACTGACTTACTTATTGAATAACATCATGGTTCTTACACTTTCATAAACAGCAAACTCGAGGACTTTTCAAAATATATTAATTCTTGCACTTTCAGTGATCTGTGTCTATGTATGACAATTGATTTTTTTTTTTAATTTATAAACTTTCAATGATTTTAAGGACCTGTGGGCACGTTGTAAAATACCCTATCATGCATCAGTTTTATATAGACTTCTTAAAAGAGCAATGGCTTTGTCATGCCACCCCTCACAGGTCTTTGAGCAGCTCCTCATATAATCAATTCTCATTACATTATGGAGGCCTGCTTAACAGCAGAACCAGATGAGGGATCAAAATAAAGTGATATTATAATGTGGATCGATTGATGCTTTTACACAGCAGTGATTCTCCTGCAGAGTCAAAATGTGCATCACACAGCTCACTGGTTTATCCTGCATTCATAATGAGATGGAATTCCTTGGCGGACATAGTGCATAGTTGTAATAGTGTGGAATATACCACACAGCAATTCAGCATAGCAGATGTGTTAATGGGAGTTCATTTAGATCAGCTCAGAGTGGGGAAACAAAGTACAACCCCATTAATCAAATTCCTGTGAATGAGCTGACAAAAAGGTTGTGCTTAGAAGAAAAAACCGGGTTGTTCTTAAAACTGGGTGTGCTATGAACGTTCTGTTAAATGTCTGTGTTTGGATAAATTAAAGCAGTTGAATGATCCACAATGGAAAACAACTTTGGTCAAAATAACGCAGGCTGATCTTCAAAGCCAATATAATTCAGAAATCATATCACAGTATCACAGAATAAAGACCAAATTATAGACACCTGACACAACAGTGTAATCTGTGAATATAATTGTTTAAGATTCTGCAATTGTCATGAGGGGCAAATTGGCCTCAAAGTGGATCAATTATTCTATAGTGTCCATAATTGTTGACAAAATACAACAATTGTACCCATTTACTCCAGGCTCCCTTGAGACTGTGGGTTTGTGTATGTGTGTGTGTGTGTGTGTGTGTGTGTGTGTGTGTGTATGTGTGTGTGTGTGTGTGTGTCTGTGTGTGTGTGGTGTATTGTGGGGGCAATGATGACAGGAGACAGGCAGTCATGTGTCGTGTTTGGGAAGTTTATCCTTAAGTGAACTGAGCCTGACTTAGCTACACTTCTGTGTAACTTCAGGGACGTGACACCATATCTCACCAAGGATCCACTCCAGCTGTTTAAAAGACTGCAGTCATTACACACACCCACCCACATACACACACTCGGTGCACACACGTAGCCTTTTGGCCTTTCCCTTTTGACTCATTAACTTTAAAGAGCCATGAAGCAAAAGACACTAATCTAGAACAAATGAATCGCTCAAAAGTGTGTTTTTCTCCACTTACACTAATAGCTATGGCATGCTGCAACCCCAGCCGAGTTAAACATTAACCCTAACCCTAGTCATTTTGTTATACAAACTTAATTTTGTAATACATTGTGTTTCAACAGCTTTGAGGCTGCACTTATGACTTAATTCCATTTATAAGATG
The DNA here is from genome assembly GCA_037974365.1 of Hydrocynus forskahlii. Classification (NCBI taxonomy): domain Eukaryota; kingdom Metazoa; phylum Chordata; class Actinopteri; order Characiformes; family Alestidae; genus Hydrocynus; species Hydrocynus forskahlii. Next base: position 14,955,382 of record JBBPCX010000088.1, on the reverse strand, counting down.
TGAAGAAATGACAAAGAACATGGCAAAAAATGATTTGATGTGGTCATCAAATCCTAGCTGTAATGAAATACCTTTTTTTTACTCACAGAAACGAATGTGGTAGAGAAATCTAACAAGCCGCACTTTCAACAAAGTTTCTCCACATACTCTAGTAAACTATGAGTGAAAAATTGAGTAAAAATTACTTCACGCATTTTGTTTTCACCATTGATAACGGTGACTTCTAAGGGTTTAACTGAATCAAACTAAGACTTGCAATGCTGAAAAAATCAGGTCTTACAAGCAACTGTGTGTTAACATCCAGACCTGTGCTGCTTCCAATAGCCAAAAGGAATCAAACTGTGACATGGCCCATACTTGTGTGTGTTGGGCCAACTTCAAAATCAGAGCCTGCTGCGCTATCTCAAACCACACACACACACACACACACACACACACACACACACACACACGTACGATGAGCTGACGAGGCTTCCCCTCGTGCTGGCTGATAAGGTCCCTGCAGTGGCACACTGGCAGCCTGCCTCCTCACAGTCAGACTACACACACAGACCACTTCATTCAAATCCAGCGCGCACGAACACACATCACAAAAGCCTCATTTTTAGTCAGTCTTTCATTAGAGTGCAGGCCTACACACATCCCAGAGGCATTCTATCAGTTCCTTAGCAGCCTGCACTGCCACAGAAAAGAAACTGCATCTGACTCAAACGACTGTAAGGGGGCATTGGGACGACGCCTTTTTAAACACAAGGTGCGCCACGTCTCAAGCCTAAAAAGAAACAGGACTCACTTCTTAGGTGGTGGTTGACATGTTTGACCAACAAGTAGGCAAACACAGAACAGAGACTGGACGAGTGACAGAGACACAGTCCTTATCAGCTGGACAGCTGTGAAGAGGAGGAGCTCTTTCGTAGAGCTCAGTAGATAAGCTGCCAATATATTAATGTAAACATGATTAAAATAATCATCATGTATGACCTGCTAAAGACACTAAAGCTGGAATGTAAGAGGAGTGCTGGAGTGTGTTGTTGACTGGGGTGGCTGTTTGCAAACTTTGGTGTTCAGCATTAGATAATATAATGAATAAAATTTCTACTCTCCAAAATGAGTTACAGCTGCATTAGATTTCATAATTTACACAATTTCTATCCTCCACAATATGTTATAGCTAGAGATGCACAGTCCAAGACTGGAATCATCCAACTTTTGCTCCAATCTGCAAATTTATCATTTTGATATTGCCCAATCTGTGTTTCTATAAGGTAAATAATGTAAGGGAGGTAGTTCTAGTTTGTTTCCTCTGTTCACGTAGCTAATACAGTATAATCTTTGACTTCAATGATACCTTACCTGAGTAAAGTACAAAACTACCCAAATGATATATACATATATATGTACTCAAACAACCCAAACATAAACAATTAACTTTACCTCTCTATTGGCAAATAACATTTCTGCTGCCTATATATTACGCACCTGTACTAATATTAATTTTCCTTGTATTGTTTAGAAAATTATATATTAATGACAATAATGAAAATAGTCCTATTTAACATAGATTAATATATCGCTATCAATCCATTGTGCAACCCTTATTCTAGCCCTGTTGATATCCAGCTGAACTGAACATCAGTGAAGGACAACTAAAAATATAAGAAAGGAGAAAGTGCCACTGTGAGTGAAGGCACTGAGAGAAATGAGAAGAAAGAGAGTAGGCTGTGTTCTATGTTGTGTTCCATGCTGAAAGTTGAAGGCAAGGTTCTGAAGTTCAGTTAAAAAGCCAGTTTGAAATGGAAATGGGTTAAGTCTATCCTCAGGGTAGTTAACGTCTATGAAGGGAGTGCAGAGAGTGATGTAGCCTCCTTTGGCACACACACACACACACACACACACACGTGTCTACACAAACACACACATGCACACTCGTATGGACACTTCCTCCTGCTTCAAAAAGATGGTTCAGATATTCAGCACTACTCAGCACTTTTCAAGTCCAGACACAGACACACTATACTGTAAACAGTAGACTCAATTGGTTCCCACTAAAAAGCATTACAACATAGAGGAATCTTTGGGTTGTCATTAATCACACAGCTCAAGATGAAAGAGAGTTCATACTAGCACAGCTCCAAGCTGTGGCACTCAGAAAAGAACTGAGGAGAACTGAGTACTACAGCTGGACAGATTTAAGTAAGGCTGCTAATGAATGTCTATAGTACTGACAGCTTAAGTACCATAGAGAGTAAGAAATGAGGTAATGAAGAGCAATGGCATGAGGAAAAGCCGGCACATGAGATGCATTTATCATCTGTGTGAAATACAGATGGCTGACTGTACACTCTTTAAGGAGGCTGGAAATAGACCTGAGCTTTGGTGTCATATACAAGAAGCAGACAAGACAAACGAGGGAGAGAAAGATTAACCATTGCAAGGTCCAGTTATCACAGACAACGACAAACACATGGTGTAATTCAATATTAAAGTATATGTCTGCACAATTCCATATGTAAATGAAGTCATTCAGAGTGTTTGGATGTGAAATGCCATTCTAGCATTACCAATTTAGATTTCTTTTACAGTGGTGATGAGAGGAACCAGGTGTATCCAATGTATCCAACACAAATATAAAAGCTATTTATTCTATTTAAAACCATCAGTGAATGTACAGACGTCTTCTGAGTTCTTACATGTAACACTGATTATGGTAAAAGAATGGCAAAATACATTTTTAATCAATTTTAAGCTAAAATATTTTCAAAACTATCATAAAACAATTTCTTAGGCATCAGGTTATGAATTCACCACTATGTCACATAACTTTCTGTGAGGGAGCTTTCAGGGCCATTGAACTGTGACTCAGTGTGTTCATTTATATATCTAACCATATGTTTAAAAGAATAACATTTTGCAAAAATGCAGTACAAAATCAGTAGAATTCCCTTGAATTAGTTCTCACTCATGGCTCATTGAAAGTAACAGAGAGGAAAGTGACAGTAAAAGGGGCAGAACATGCACAGAAAGCAGTGGGAGGGATGCACAGAGCAAAAACATCTAAATAACAGAACGAGTGAGCAAGCAGAGTGCTTTCTCAAACCTGTCTCTGGCTCCTCTGCTCTGGCTGCCTGATTCCCCATGGCTGTACTCGTTTTCCTCTCTGCACCGACACAGCATTAATCCATCAGAAAGCCTTAAGCCTGAGGCAGCGCTGGTTAAACACACTGTCTAGTGAGTCTTGCTGAACTGGTCCCAGCCCTTGTAAGCACACAAACTGTAGAGAAAATGATTATCGGGTGCTCCTTGCTTTTATTGTTCTTGTTTCTTCTTTCCTGACCGGCTGTCACTGAAAACTCAACAGCCCACTCTTCGACAGTCCCAGATCCAGAGTAATGTTGAATACTCTCTACCACTTTATCTTCTCTCTCTCTCTCTCAGTCTTTCTCTTTACTGTGACAACAGCCAAGCCTCTGCTCTAATCAGCACATGCACACACACACATTCGTACACACAAGGATAGACAGGGGGAGTGGCCTTTCATAGTCACTGTGAAAGCCACACACATGCATGCGCTCTCTCTCTCTCTCTCTCTCTCTCTCTCTCTCGCTCTCTCTCTCTCTTTCTCTCTCTCTCCTCTTTTCAGACCTCCTCTTAGGCCGGGCTAGTGTGGCTTCGGGTTCAGCAGCCAGTGCCAGGGCTGAATGACAGCTGATCCCACTTTCACACACACAGTCTTAAGCAACACTGGAGATGGATTAGTTTCACCAGGTGCATTTCTGTAATGTGGGGAATGTGACTGTTCGATTCAAAAACGTATATGTGTCATTAATTAATTAAATATGATAAACAGGCAGTTTGAAATGTGTATTGGAATTGCACTATTCATTATTCACAGCGCAACATTTTGTTTATAGAAAAAGAGCTGAGCTTTCTTTTCTCTTTTCTTTTCTTTTCTTTTCTCAAATAAGGTAGCTGTAAAAAACGACACACAGAAATGGTGTCCCCGAGGACTAAGTTTAGCCCTGGACTACACAACACTGTGAAGGTAGACATTTAATTGAAAGGAAAAAGTAACTGGGGGACAGGCTTAATCCCTGTCCAGAAAAGGACCCACAGAGTCACTGGGGCAAAACCAGAATCTAGAGGAATCTTAAGGTATGTGGAAGGTAATGGTGCACTGTGTAGAGAATCTTCAGCCAGTGAAATGTGAGTGAGTTATGCATATGGCTTATAAAAATTATTTATTTGTAAAAAAAGTGATCTATATGTATCAGTGGTGTTTTTATAAATACAGACACACACACACACACACACACACACACACACACACACACACATATA
>JBBPCX010000088.1:14922770-14950944 GCA_037974365.1 Hydrocynus forskahlii | reverse complement strand
TATACATGTGTGTGTGTGTGTGTGTGTGTGTGTGTGTGTCACCGTGTATAGCCCATGATATACTGGTTCATTTCCTCCCTATGATAAGAATGATATCCCACTTAATTGATACCTGAGGAATTTATTATTGAAATATGTGTGTAATGAAAGAAAGTTCCTCTGTAATATGGAGGTAGTTCAGATACAAAATATCAGATGTGAATCAAATGTGATTTGTAAAGTGTGTCAGAAAGCCATATCCACAAAGGTAGCAGCTGCGTCATGACCTGGTTTGGGAAATATACCGCCTCAGACCACAAAACCCTACAGCAGATAGTGAGGACAGCTGAAAGATCACCAGGGTCTTTCTTCCCCGTTACAAATATCTACATCACTCACTGCATCCGCAAAGCCATCAAATTTCCCACTTTGGTAATTAATCCAGGTTAATCCAGTCATATTCGCAAGAAAAGGAGGGCTTATTTGACTGAATGTGGTTAGCGAATGTGCAGGACTGGAATTAGGACTTTCTATCTGACAGAAAAGACAGAAATGGGCTATTTGAACGACATGCAAAACCACAAAAAAAATTTTTTGCATCACATATATTCATGTTCAAGTGAGGTGGGTTATGTTCTGAGCATTGAGTGAATGAACAGCAGCAAATGGGCTTCACCCTGCACTAAAAATGGGAAGCAGTCAATTCACTGGATTCAACCATATACCATTTCCACGCGAATAAACATATTGTACACGATTTTGACTTTCAATCTACTTGTTTTTAAGAAAGACAGGTTTTGACTTGAAAGGATATACACATCTCCAAAAAAACCTCAGCAGTTTTTTCAGTGTTTCTGCTCTATTATTCTACTATGTCTTCCTCTCTTTACCACAGTCCTTTGCTCACACTTTTGCTTATTCTTCCACTTCAAGAAACTTTTCTCCTCATCCTTTTTCTGAAAGAGAGGAGAGGAGTGAGGAGGGAGTGATGGAAATGCATGGAGTGAAAGAGAGTACAGGAGGGAGGGGGTGTCTATTTGTCTTCTTGGCAGGCCCTGATGGTAAAGCCTTCTCTTTTCTTCCTCCACATGTGCACTCTCCTGACCTCATCCATCTATTCTGCAGGGGAGGCAGCCGGGCAGCCAGGCTGATTAGCCTGGGCTTTGGCGCACTCACTTTCCCTTGTCTGTACACACACACACACACACACACACACACATGTAGGCATGTTCACACTCACACATGAGCACAGTGACTTAGCGTTTTCCCAACAGCAAAAAATAGGGAGAAGAAGTAGAGACAAGCTTGAACACTGCAATAGTCGATAGAAAAACAGCAGTACAAATCTGTACACAGTTTGCAACTAAAGAGAAATCGGATTGGTTTTATTACCCACTGCTGCCAGTAGTTGCCTATATGAAACACTAGCAAACAATTATTTTCTGTATGGCACATAGCAGCAATCATCAAAAACGTGCTGCAACAAAAACAGACTAGCATGAAACATGGCAAACACAAAAGAATCTTGTGCACTTCCGACTGTTTACTTCAAACAAAACTTAAAAGTGATATTATGCGGGCCTGATGTTTGTTTTTTTTCAACCCTATTTTTAGCTATCATTTTTCTCGTGGCATTCTCTCAGTAGGGGATGTGGAGAGGTGAGAGTATTAATCCACAACTCCTCTTTTCCTCATTCAGAATACATGCAACTCAAATATTAATAAGAGTAAAAATGTCATCTGGCTCCTTCTGCATTTCTTCCTCTCAAAGGTCGAAGAATATATCATATCGAAATAGTATGCTGGAATTTTTTAATGTTATGAAAATATTCTTTGAAGAAGGGTATGATGGTGCTTTGGCTGGAAGATTCATGCAGGTATGCAAGAGCTTGAGAAAAGATGAGGTTGGCAGACAGATGGCTTGGTGCTGGTGGTGGCATCCCGTTTTTAACGTAACACAATTAAACACAGAGTTCAACATTTGTGTCTGCATGTGTATGTTCTGACAGTTCACAAAATATCACAAAATATTCCACTGATTATTTTGTCATTAAGTTCAATGTCATTCAGAGTGGTTTGATGTGAAATGCACTTACTTTAGAGAAACATACCGATTTAGAATTGTTCACGGCGGTGGTGATGAGAAATAGACTCCCACAGCGTTTAATAAGTCTAACTCACAGAAAGTTATCGCATGAGCTGGTAAAAAAAAAAAACGCTGGTCTGGTTCATGTTTCGAGAAGGCGTTCACCTAAAATACATGTTCTAAATATACAAATCTTTTCAGACAGTAAGATAAAGGTTGTTGCACCAAAAGAAAATTCTTTTTTGTATTATTTATCACTATTCTACTATCAACTATCAACACTACTTATAAACACTCAGAAAATGTGCAGGTTGTTTCAGATAGTAAATAAAATGGTTGTATGTGCATTGGTTAACATCACAACTCCCTGGTTCCTATCACCACCATTGCAAAAAAATAAATAAAAAATGGCAGTTGAATAAGAGGCTGATGTATGATTTAGAGATGCATAATATGTTCTTGCATGAATGCATAATATGTTCATGCCAGTAAAGCCTCTTTTATTTGAATGCTAGTGTTGTCCTGACACTGCCTTTGTCTTCATTCTTTTAGAAATCTTATTCTTTCTTTTATTGTTTTCTTTCTGTTGTAAGTTTGCATGTTTACATCCTCAGACCTCCCTCAGAACCCCACTGTTTCCTCTGCCTTTCTTTCTTACATGCTCCTTCATTAGAGTAAATGTCTTCACTCTCTTCTTCACTTCTCCCTCTTTCTCCCGGTTTTCCTATTCAGCTACGCCAGCCATAGTCATTTGGCGCAGTGTAAGCCTCTTGTTTAATCCAATTAAGGGTGTGCAAGTATGCTGGCTGTATATGAAAACAGGAAAGGGCAGCTGCCTCTGCCTTCATAACATCCTTCTCCTTTTTTCTCCCTCTCTCTTGCCCATGAATTCACTCAATCTTTCTCTCATTCCTTCTTTTTCTTTTTCCCATGTTCTTTATTTCTGTATCTCTCTTTATTTCTCACCGTTTAAATCAATTCCTCTCTCACGTTTTCTCTATTTCAGTCTCATAATCTCCTCCTTTCTAATTCTGTTTTTCTTCTTTTCTCATTCTTTTCTTTTTCTCCAGCATTCTCTCCCTTTCGCAGTCTCCTCAAAATCTGACAGAATCTCATTTCACTCATTCTCTCTCATCCCTCTCTTTCATTTATTCATTCATTAATGAATTTCTTGTTTTCTTTCTTTTTTATTCTCTCACTCTTCATCTACAGGAGCCCCATAAAAAACAGCGACCTTTAATAAGAATGCACAGTTCAAAACCACATGCAGGTAGATCACTCCATATTTGAACCGAACCCCGTCTTTTACACTTTCACCCTATTAATCAGTCTGGAGAGCCAGAGAATGTCTGTTATCTCATTTGAGATCAGAGATAAGCTCTTGTTTGGTTAATCCTTTTCCTAGAATGACAGCTTGTGAGAGTGAGCCAGGGGCTGCTGAACTGTGCACATATTTCACACCAACATTCGTTTGAGAACATAGCTGCAGGTTCTTGTAGGATTGTATACGGATGCATTTCCATTCCTGTTCCAGTTTGAATGAGCAGCCTGTGTATATTAGCACTGTAAACTAAACTGTGTGGTCTCTGAAGTGGTGACTTAATAAGAAAAGGAAAAACATTCTGAACTTTAATGTAAATTAGTTTAACAAAATCTGGATTTGGGCCATTCATCACGAAGTGCAGTAGTCATCATTCATGACCTGTAGGTTGAAAAACTTTAAACTTTTTCTACTGAGTAAAGCTTCAAGCTGCATTACGTGTCGATCAATTTCAGTCGTTAGCCACTGTAATACAAGATTAATAAGAAGTTTTAATAGGGGACATATTATGCAAAACTCACTTTTTGCATCCTTTTATATTTCTATTTGGGTCTCTATCCATTTTCTGTGAGTCAACTGAAAGATTTTGGTGTCAGGAATCATATGCTTCTATGAGCCGTATGGACGGCTCCTTTATCCTGACGTCAGGATATGTAAATTTGCATAGAACCACCCCTCACCTGTCGAGCCCCCATTTTGTCTGCTGATTTTACGAGCACATGCATAAGACACTGAGCACTATGGCTACAGGCAAAGGCAAGTCACTCATGAAGTTTTGTGTTCATCTTGCTCTGGGTCCAACTCGGGGTCGTATATATAGGGCTGGATAGCGCCTCTGTTTTCTGCCATTTTCACGTATGGTAAATGCACAGCGTAAGTATGGGATGGATGGGGCGTGGCCAGCAACAGCTTATTTGCATAAAAGTGACAGAGCCCTTAAACGGCTCATTTTGAAAGGGACTGAAACTGTCAAGAATAGAGCTGGTTAGATCTCTATGTGAGAGTGATTTTGTGCAAAGAACTTCACAAACATGTTTTGTGTAACCCATAGACGTATTATAACTTGTTTAAAAAGAATATATATAATATGTCCCCTTTAAGATGCCTGCCCTAATTCTGACTGGTTCAAAGGATCACTTGATGCCAGCTGGCAGTTAGTGGTTACAGGAGACGAAGAAAGAAGCTATCATTTCCGCTGTATAGACACAGTTAAACCTTCGAGCGCAGAACGGATTAGTACATTCTGATTTCAACGAATTTGCTCTCCTACGCGCTTGTCGTTTGCTGCTGTTTTTTTCTCAGTGCGTGGGCAGAAACTGCCCTGAAAGTTCTCCAAGGTCTAGAGATCCTGTGTTTTCTGTTTGTTTCTAAGCAATTTTTGTTCTTTATGGACATTCGCCTATGAAGCCATTTTTTAAACTGTTATCATTATGTGTTTTTTAAATCACAATAAATTTGGTTCTACGAGACATAGGAACACCAAACAAAGCTTAGCAAAACCCCTGACCTCTCAAGCATTAACACATATGGGGAACTTCCATTTTAAAAAGTCCCCCAAAACAAGTGTTTACAATACAAATGTAATGTGGTCATATGTATCCCTGATCATGCCTAAAGGTGTGAGTGACCAGACAATACTTTTCCGAGATGTTCTGGACCCCATTCAAAATTGAAATAGGCACAGGTGAATGGCTCAACCAGGACACGTTAGTGCCATGTGTAAATAGGGCAAATTAAATCCCTCAGAAATAACCCAAAATTGCATAAATCTCTCAGCAGAATTGATTTATTTGATAGTCAATAGTACATCCATAAATAATACACAGATTAACAGTATAAGTCGACAGTCCCAAGTTGTATGGCTTACAGTCTGGATTCAAACTCAGTTTTCAACTTTGAAGGTTTAGCATAGGCTATCAGCATAGCCTAATACAGTGCATATGTTTTTCTTCATTGAAGTACTGGGGCTTGGCAGTTTGAGGAACCAGTGTGTCACTTTGCCAGGCAGAGTAATGCAAACAAAATCAGTTGTAGTTTGGAAAACCACGTATCTTGTGAAGCTTTGGGCTGCACTATGAGCAGATCAGTTTGGGAATGCAGTCTTTATAATGCAGCCTAGATAATGCTTCTTATCTGTGTCAGCATTAATCTTTCAGGCCAATCCATATGGCATACAGTCTGGATACAACATGCTTTAATACATTCTAATGAGGCCTATTCTAGCAAGGCTGAATATTAATAACACAGTGTACTGAAATTTAAAACTCTACTGCTGATAAACATCTGAAGGTTTCTCACCTGTCATCTTTTAAGAAAAACGCTGCCACCGAATAAAACTAGGCACTAAGATGCATCTACTCAGAGTAAGTAGACAGAAGTGAGTAGCATTTATTTCACATGTACACAAGTAAAAGTCACTTCTAAATTCTAGGGGTCTTTTGTTGGAGATCTGGTGCAGCAGGCCGTCATTTGTATTAATTTGAGAACTTTCATTTATGTATTCATCTTTCAACACTTGGGTAGGTTCAAGATAACTAATGAGCCCCTCACAAGGGAAAGGAATGACCTTATTACGGCCATATACAGACAAAATATTTCATAAATACCTACTTTTCTTGCACAGCATCAACATCTCTCTTCCTAGCTAAAGATGAACATGACAGGCAATTAACCAGAGGCTTCTCTTTAACCATATCGCTGATTGACAGTGGCAGTTAGGTGTCAGGCCTCTTAGCCAGTGCCTAATAAGACAGCTGCTGTGGATCAGCCCTGCGAACATGGTGACCCCTGCCTTATGAGCTAAATCAGAAACACTGAGTCACTATTTAGCTGTTGCTGATGGTGACATAAGCACTACTGCATCAGGCCTGTCTTTGCAAATGAGTCCCAGTGCCTGGACAAATCAGTCAAGAGTTTTGTGATGATATCTTCTGCATGTTTTTAGTTAGAAGTTTAGTCGTATGAGCTTGGTTTACGCATTAGTTGCCACAGCAGAACTGTGTGTATGTGAAAGATTTAACAGTAGAACTTTAAGCAAAAAGTTTTAGTGCTGTTGTGGCCGGCACCACTACACTATAGGTGTACATTTCTGACCTCAGAACAATGTGCATCAATTGCAATTTTTTTTAGCTTCAGTGCAATGAAATCTCGCTCAATTTGATTAAATAATTTAAAAATAAAATTCTTTAGTAGAATATAGGCAATGCGACTGCATTTCCACTAGAAAGTGTAAAGTGTAAAGTAAAATGTTAATGGTTGCTATAAAACTAGTGTTTGGAGACACCCAACCATTGGTTTTATGGATGAAATAAGTGTGTTAAAAAAAAACAAAAAAACAACTCACAGTGTGGATTTGAACCAGCGTCTGTTCTGAATCTCTTCATTCAAAGTGTCCAGCATTTTACCATAATGGTTTCAGACTTTTATTACCAAAACAAAAAGGCATGAGGGCCTAAACACAAGTGAAACCTGAGACAGGACAAGTGACTACGAAACAAAGCACGAAGACAATGGAACAACAACTAAGTTCTCATACAAACATACTTAAATAAACATGAACTAAACACACAAACCAATAGAAACAAAAACTCATTTAAACACAAACACCGGTCAGCTGTAACTAATGCACTCCAAACTAAAACCCGGTGTACACAGAACTTCAACTTAAAAGTCTACTTCTATAACTCAGAAAAGGGCGGTCTCTAGCGGTCGCCGACCAGGGATGTTACATGGATGTTAATGTGGTTATGAATGCATAACCACATTAAAAGGTTGATTATTTTTAATTAAACCATGACAAACAGTGACACACATCTTTTTTTTATATAACTGACCTGAGCTTTAGTGCCTTGAACTCTGTTTACGAGTCTGCTGAGTGTTTATCTCTGCAATATTGATTTGTTTCTCTGCGCTTGTTTGTTTTTCCTGTCCGGCCTCCATAGTCGAGACATCACAGACCCTCTCCGACATTTTTAAGGCAACTCGAGCATTCACTTTCCCTTCTCATACATTACAAAGGTAACGACCACAAAAATCGATTATTTATTACGTTCACTACTCAGCCTCTGACCAATCAAAGTATCAGTGTGAATGCGGACTACATCAGATGTTATGGGACGTTTTGACGTTGGAACCTATATTTCAAAAACTGTAGGAGGAGAAGAGGTGCCAAATTCCAGCTATAAAAAGAATAAGTAATAAAAATAAAACTTAAGACGAACAATAGTGTGCTACTAATAAAAACAATCCAAAGCAACGCAGGTTGTACAGTACAATTACAAGCAGAGAAACCTACCCTGCACGAAGCTGCGATGCCTTTGTTCCTCAGCAGATGAAGTGTTATTTATAGAGAATAAACTATGCATGGAACACACCTCTGCTCCTCTGTTTCTCTACTCCTCACGCTTCACCTAGCATTAAAGCCCCTTGCAGCATAAAAAAGCCTCAGTTAAATATTGATGAAGTCTCTGACTAAGTCGTCTGGACAGCCCCAAGTTTAACCCCTTAGCTAACAGAGTCTAGTGATTATGGCATCTCAGTGTAATGCAGGCTTCCATTATGCAGTGACATCGTCTCCGTCTTCGTTAGAATTTTAATGGAGCATCATTTATGCAGGGCATGACTGAGGTTCCACGGTTCCACAGACATGACTGAGGTTAGGGTATGGGTGGGTTTGTTTGTGTGAGTCTGGGGTTCATGTTTGAGCATGTGAGCTTTCATTCAGCCAGTCTTTGTGTGGGAAATAAACAATGTCTCATAATAACGTAATTAGCAGCAACACTAACAGCAGCAGCACTGTGCAGTAATATGCTTATACATGCCGTGCTCTTTAAAGAATTTACACAATGCCTGTCAGAGCTAAATTCCTATTTTTGCATTCACATTTGCCAAGAAAGTGTCTCAGAACACTCAGAAGTAGGCATTTCAGGCTATTTTAAAGTTCCTTTTACCAAAGCCTTTTATGAAACACATTTCAGTCCTATTTTTGGTGTGTGAGCAAAGGCTTGGAAACATCCAGTGAATCAGGTAACCACTGAAAATATGAATTCATATAATGTTCTTCCAATGCCTTAATTTAACCGAACATAAACTTATGAGAAATGTTATGCTTGGTTAAATTAAAGCATTGGAAAGCTTTTTTATTAAAAAATAACAGGGCACAGATAGTTACGCATTTTAAGAGTCACATTCTGTGCTTATGTTTGGTATTTCAGAAGTATATGGCAATAGAAACACTTGTAAATGTCGATAAATCAATTAACCAGTGACAATATGAACATATAATGTATTTTGATACCTTGGTTCTCTTTATCATAATTGTCATTTACTTTGAATGGAAATCTGCATGGCAGCTTGGGTGTCAATTCTGTGTTTCCCCACATGTATTTATTACAATAGTAAATATATACAAAATGATATCACAAAGGGAAAAAAGGAAATGGGCTAAGGGAATCACACAGGCCTGATGGTGCTACAGGAAAGCTGTTTGCGTTTGTGTCAAAAACGGTAAGGTTTAGAGACCACATTCTTTCTTTATTTTGATTATTTATGAAAACAAAACCAAACTGCAGTTGGATCTTTAAGCTCCTCACCGCCACGAATTAGCTAAAATTTTGAATGTTAAGTTACTAGTCATTCTCTCTTTGATGATGATCAAGGTATTGGTGCTAAAACATTCAGAGCCTGACTATAAATACATATCAAAACATACTGAAATTAATAAACAACATGGCAACCCTATGGTAATTTTAAAAACTTTTGTATATTATATCTGATTCTCATGAAACTTGAAATGCTAATATTTTAGTTAATTCTGATGCATGTAAAATTAACACGAGGGGCTGCTATAATATACAATTATCTGTTTTATAGAATCTACTCTACTTTTTCATGATACTTTTTAACCTAATCTGTAAGTGGACATGGAATTATAACTTTATTATGAAAAAAATACAGCCACCATCAGCCAATCAGCTTTCCACAGGTATTTGATCTGCTTAGCATAGGCCAACTGTTACGGAATTTGAATGCCATGTCCACAGATGGGTTCACGACCAGCCAGTAATATTGGACAGCAATCAGTCTCAAGGTGGCCTTAAGGTTTTGTGTTTTTGTTGCATGTTATTCCTTGTCACAAACCAAGCAAAAAGCCTTAAGAATCTGTACTCTGCACCCACATTCGTACCAGTTTGAATAACATGCAAAACCTGTTTTTGCTAACTTGTCCTTGTTTTTTTGCCTTTCCATCAAAAACATTGATATATATTGATAATCATCAAAAATGTTTTAACATTTATAAAATGTATGGCCACTGTATGCAACTAAATACTTCTGGATGGGATCATAACTGACCTACGCAGCAGTAACATTTTGTCCAATTCTGAATTTGGGTTGAATCTGAGCTTGGGAATTAATAAATGCCAATTAAAGCGGCTACAAGCCATCAAACTTCAATTAAATGACATGGGGCAGAAAACACAGTGGATAACACATTCACTCTTCATGTAGAAAACTTAATTTTGGGCCCAAGCAGAAGCGTCACTACTCTAAGCAAGAATCTGAAGGTCAAAAACTATTAAAAAACCCCCAAAAACCAGTAAGGCTGCTAAATGCTAATTAGTGCTTCTGGAGTGGAGCTTAGTTTAAAAACATGCCTGCAGCTTATAATCACCAATTCTCATGAAAAAAATATATCACGATTTTAAGGGTGCAAGTAAATATGAAAAATAGACATTTTTGCATGTTACATTTTCTGCAGCACACGAATCAATCACAGTGTGTTTTGCTTGGAACCCTATGATTGCTGTAGTTGGCTATATATCACTGATGACAGCTTTAAAAATATATAATTTATTATTTGCTCTGGTGTGCCATCACTTAATATAAAAAGACAAAGATCCAATTGCCAGTCTAACAAAGTACTTGTAGTATTTCGATTATGAGTTCAGAGAGTTAAAGCTCCTCAAGCACTTCTCTGCATTTCAGAGGGGGCTTTAACAACATATTCTGTCTCAGTGGTACCATCAAGACTTCACAAAAACACAACATTTCTTCTCCAAATGCCACATTAAATTTTTAAACATGAAAAACTAATTTAACTCAAGTCTCAAACACTTCTGCAGCTTCAGTGAGGTCATTGCATTTCACTTCAGAAGCAGAGGTGTGGTGTCTTAAGGAGGGTAGTTCATCTCATTCTCTCTCCTGGTGTGCGCCCAGCAGTGTGTAAATGCAGTGGTACATACAGAAGCCGGAACTGTCTCACTGTTCTTTATGCATGGCTGGCTGCTGTAACCAGATCATGTGTTTAATGGGATCATACTGCCTGTCCACTTATCATTCGAGCTGTCAGATCAGCCCATGGGATTTCATGTGCACATCCAAATATGGAGCACTGTTTCATTCTAATGCAGGGAGTCTAGTGTGCATCTTCATGTCCTTAGAATGTCTTTTTCAAATGAGTTATGACTGCTTTCTTTATTGTTATAAGGCAGGCATGGGGGGGTTTCTTTCAATTCAGTAACTGCATCACCATCCTTATTATCGATTACGTTGGTTAAAATGTAACCAAACCAGTTTGTTTTGTTTAAACTTTTTTAACCTTTCGGAGCTTGTCAGAATTCTACAACAAACTTTGGGGACACAGAATTATAACTTCATTAGTAAAAAATATATCTGGCATGAGTCTTTTAGCTTTCAGCAGGCATTTGATCTGCTTAGCATAGGCCAACTGTGATTAAATTTAAATGCGATGTCCACATACGGGTTTGCTACCAGCCAATAAAATTGGTCTCAAGATGGTCTTAAGGTCCTGAACTATGAAATCTATAGCCAACATTTTTTTCCATGTTATTCATTCCCACAAACCAAGCAAAAAGCCTTAAGAACTTACGGGGATCCCTGACACTTTTCAGAGAGGCTTACTGACCACAGGTTTAAACGAAACACTATATCATTAAACCAGACACGATAAAAATGACAAGTTGCTGTGTGGCCTGGTGGTTAGGGCATTGCCCCTGCAATCAGAAGGTTGTGGGTTTGAATCCCAACACTGCTAGTGTCATTACTGAGGTTCCCTTGAGCAAAGTACTGTCCCCACACACTGTTCCCTGACGGACGTCCATCGTTGGTGGCAGCCTCCTGCTTCACTTGGTCAATGTGTTAAATGCAGACAAAGAAGTTCACACTGTGTGCTGTGGTGTGTTCACACGTAACTATAAGGGGCCACTTTACTTCACTTATTTTAAAGGTTCCATGCTTTTAATATGAAAACACTCAATTGTGTTCTGAGCCTGGAACTGAAAGGAAAATGGGGATTGTGATTATAATGTTAAACTACATTTTAAAAAATTAATAAAACTAACTAACTCATAAAGGTGGTCAAAATCACTACGCCAAGCTAAAGGATCCACACTTGAGCCAAGGAACTCTACCCAAAGACACATGGTTCTGCAAGCCTTCTCATTTCTATGAGCAACTGAAGCAAGAGATTTGAGGAGATAACACAAAAGGGGAAATATCAAAATACAGTCTCATGTTTTGACTTTAGTTTTCACGGCTGAAAGCGCGTGTTCTCACTCATTACGTTTGGTTAACACAGCTGAGCAGAGGCACAGAGGTAACTGGCAATCCAACCAGTCTAGCTGATTCACGTTAAACTGAGTAAAGCATTCTGTCATGTTGTATAGACAGACAGGTGTTCAAACCAATATTTATCTGGTAAGGGCTCTGAAAAGAATGTGATTGTGCAAAAGTCCAACCGTTTGCGAAGCGAATAACTGTACACAACTGTATACACAACACCCAGTTACTCAGACTATATAGCTCACTTCATTTGTCCTATACTTTATATTTTCTGTTACTGGACTTTATTCTGCCCTCTTGACACTTGCTGCGACGAAGTAATTTTTATGTATTAACGCATGTGACTACCATGTTCAGGTGTTAAAGGTATCTGACTCTGTGGACAAAATGGAATATAATTTCCTCAAATTTTCCCAGGCTACTTCTACACTATATGGACAAAAGTATTGGGACACACCTCTTTATTCATGTGGCCCATTTCTTCCAGTGAAGGGTAATCTTAATGCTTTAACATACCAAGACATTTTAGATAACGCCATGATTCCAACTTTGTGGACCCAGTTTGGGGAAGAACCTTTTCTATTCCAGTATAACTGTGTCCCAGTGCACAAAGCGAGCTCCATAAAGACATTGTTGGTTGAGTTTGGTGTGGACTGGCCAACACAGAGCCCTGACCTCAACCCATCCAACACCTTTGAGATGAACTGGAACGAAGATTGCAAGCCAGACCTCATCCAACATCAGTGCCTGATTTCATAAAAGCTCCACAGAATGAATGGGCACAAATTTTCCCACAGAAACTCTTGTATCTATGTATTTGAATGCAATGTCTTTAAAGTCCCTGTTGGTGTAATGGTCAGGCATCCCAATACTTTTTTCATATGCTTCTGGCTGGAATTCAGCCTGTGGTGGGGCATTTGCTGATGAAAATAAAGAAGGAATATTTATTATGTCACTTTCCTGAGTAGGCATGGGTCAGTCCCTGTGAATGAAAGCTACATACAGCTTACTGGAGGTTTCATCTGCTTACACAGAGCACAAGCCTGAAAATCACATTTGAGAGAAAAAAAGGACATTCTTAACCATCGGCAAGAGCGCTTGCAAAACAAAAAAATGTCTGGCTTTATTTCAAAGTTGAGCCCTGCCATGGCTTTTACTGGCTCCAAATCAATCAGCTTAATCTGTGCAAAACAACCCGCAAATAAATAATCAGCTTTTGTTCATTTCACAATTTGTTCAAAACTTCCATGAGTCATTTGTGGGCCTTATATTGGCTGAATTATCTGTTGACTAATAACACAAAATGGTGCAAAAACACAAAAATGTTTTGCTATAAAATCACAATGAAACATTGTTTATTCTTAAAATAAATTGACTTTAACAAACGCCCAGTTAAATTACAGAGTGACTTTGGGTCATCATTTTTTTGTGTACAATTATAGCAAACCAGAAATCGGACTTGGAATGTTCTGGGCTCCTAAAAGTAATGTCTAGTACTTAGAGAGTCATTAAAATGACCTATAATGCTATTGTGTAATTATCTCATGCGACAAGCGTAAAATTCTCGTTAGCGCAGCACCCAGCGTTGAAATACCAGACCAGTTAATACAATGAGCCGAGCACCACCTGAGATGAAAACAGAACAACAGCTGGAGGGTGCAGTTACAGCGAAAGACCATGAGGCTGCCTGTGTGAGTGTGATGTTCAGCTCCACCCATGCTTTGGTATTTAGCCACTGTGCCAAACCCACCGAGGCCCTGTATCTCACATTCCTTCTCAATGTGAGACATTACAGCACATACTTTGGCCTGACACACCTTCACATGTGACTGGCACACTTATACATACACACAAACACAAAGTCACACACATACTTTCACAAACAATATACAAGCTTTCTAAGACACACAGACACATATACACATATTAACCATAAATGGAATGTCCAAGGTGCAGCTCAGCACTGCTTAATCCTCTCCAATTTCTGCACTGGACAACTAGCATAAAGTCTTTCCACTTACAAACACAATTTCTTGCATACAAATCCTTAAAACTCCAAAGAACTGTGGATCTAGACTTTCCCCACTGTCCTAACTACACATGCTCCACAAAGGTTTACTAATAGTTCCTAAAACCTAATCAGCAACATTAAAACCAAGTGAAGGGAATAGCATTAATTATCTTGTTAATGGCACCTGTCAGGTGTGAGATATATTACACTGCAAGTGAACTGTCAGTTCTTGAAGTTGATGTGTTGGAAGCAGGAAAAACAGTCAAGAATAAGAATCTGAGCATCTTTAGCAAATTGTGATGGCTGGACGACTGGGTCAGAGTACCTCCACAAGGTAAAGGTCTTGTTGTTTTATCGTTATTTTTGACAAAATTCATCACTAAATGCTTATATGCTTTTTTGTATATAAAGAATGTTGGCAGTATTGAAAAAAAAAACATAATTAGTCCAGGTTAATTTAGTCCAGGATCTAATGCAGATTGTAAGAAGCTCAGTTCATGTCAAGGTTTTGAGACGGAGGTGAGAGTGATAAATTGTCTTTACTTTGGATGTAAAGTCCCTACCCATGTCACAGCATTTCAAAAATATCAAGTAAAATCAGAACCCCCTGGATATATATCACCGACCTCAATTTGAGAAACATGGGCCTAAAAGTAATTAAATGTTTCTCATCTGATGACTAAGGGTCTTTGTACTGTGTGTGTGTGTGTCACAGTGATGGAATGTTCACTGATGTCAGTGTTTTTTTAGCACTGTGTTCCACTCAGACAAAAATAAGACTTTAGGAGTCCCCCTGTTCATCCCTCTGCTGTGGCCTGAATGTGAACTCTTGAGTGTGATAAAACACACATGCACACACACACAAACACACACACACACAAACTGCAAAACGCTTTTCTCTCTCTCAGTTTAAAGACCACACTTAAAAAGTGAATCTCCACTGAGAACAATGCTAATCAAAAGTAAATTACGATCAAAGCCCTCCTGTCCATTCCGCTTCCATGAGATAATAATGGAAACAAAGTCCTGTTTTCCATGCTGAAATGAACAAACAAATAATCCCACTCATGTTTTCCCCATTCTAGACAGCAGGGTCACAGAGGCTTCTGAGAAAAAAATAGAAATACAACAGAAATAAGATAATCTAGGCAGCTGGTGGCCTAGTGCTTAGGGAGTTGCCCCTGCAATCAAAAGGTTGTGGGTTTGAATCCCAGGACTGCTAGTGGCACCACAAGGTACTGTCCACACACACACTGCTCCCTGGGCATTGCGTCGCTGGCTGCCTGCTGCTTCGCTTGGTGAATGGGTTAATTACAGAGACAGAATTTCACACGGTTCACTCTGTGCGGTGTGGTGTGTTCATGCGTGACTATAAGGGTGCTTTACTTTACTTTAAACATGTGCTGGTCATTGTATAATAAACTGACTAATGAAGGATATTGAATATTGAGGAGATGCCTCCCTCTAGTGGTGATAAACTCGATTTTCATTTTGAGGGGTCATGGGAAAGGTTTAATACGAGCCTGTAAAATACACAGTCATTCCAGAATACACATAAAACAATAGGAGAATGTCACACAGCTTTAAAGGGCAGAATGATAGTAATCAAGACTCAACAAATGCTTTGCCAACCACAATATTTGGAGGAAAAATGTGTGAGTAAGGTATCATTAGGCGTGGGAAGTATACTCTTATAAAAGTGAACACCAGTGTTACGGTCCCGTAATGATATAGGCCCTACTGTGGATACCATGATAAACCCTAGAATGCCAAATGCTTAAACAGTCCCACCCTCAATACAAATTAAACATGACCTTCAAGATATTCCGGTAAGTGCCACATAAAGCAAACTAAGCTTTCTTTTTCACTGTTTTGTTGCCCTCTGTTGGACAAAAGAAATGAAACTGCAGTATATAGTGGAAGACTAAGCAAACACTGAGCAGCGAGATGCCTTTCTTAGCTACAACCTGTGAAAGATTATTTTAAAGTGTCCATTTCACAGAAGTCCAAAATTTGCTTTTTTTTAAATAAATGATTTTAATGTAGCATGTAAACAGTGTTACATTTTCAAACAAACCATTCACTCCACTAAATAAAGAAATGTAGCCAGAAAAACAGTTTGTTTTGAATAAACTATGTCCTTGGTGGCACAAAAACCAACAGATCTGAAATATATCCACCTAATCAGCCTACAGCAGGTTAGCCCCACCCATTTACAATGAAGTTTTTCAGTCCAAACTACTTTTTGAATGATGGAAATACACAGTAGCCTATTAGAACAGAGGTCATTAAAAACGAAAACAGTTGTTTAATCCCAAAGGATGAAGTGAGGTTGTGTAAAAATCAATTTTGACTGTTTTGGTTCGTAAAACCACAGAAACCTTATTACTAGATCCCAGCCAAGAAACTACATACAAAAATTGAGGAAGGATATGGGTCCTTCAAAGTTGCAAAATGCAGACACAGCTGTGGGTGAGCAAGGAGCATAAAATGAACAGGGCCAAGGTTGATGAGGAGAACTATATTAACACCCCTCCCCCCCAAGTATTAAACTGTTAAATTGCTTGGATTCACGGTGCATGCAAGCACTCCACATTTGTTCCACTCAGTTCCACAGTGAAACTGTCCTGGATGCAAACATTGTGACTGCTGTTTTAGAGCCCTATTCACAGGCAAACTGTCAGCTACTGCAATATTTATACAGCTGAACCTGAGATCAAAAGAGCATTTTAAAAGAAAGGAAAGAAATTAGGCTGTGGGTTCCATGAGTGTGACCCATATGACCTGTAGATACACATTTGGGTAACAAGCTACTGTAATGATCTACATATACAGTATCACTTGCTTTTGAGCACTTTTTCAACATGTTGTATTTTTCATATTCACACTTTAGAGTCTTACACAGATCATTCTGTATCTGAAAATTCTGAAAGAATTACACAAATTATGATGTGCAAATTATTTATAAGACACCGTTATAAGCTTTTCTGTCTACCTGTCAGGCCGCGTGGCCTGTTGTCTGCCAACTCTGAGATGGCTCCGGTGGTGACGGTCTTCTTCATACGAGACGCTGCAGCAGCTGCACCCAGAACAGGCTTAGTCAAAGCATCATCACTGCTTGCCCGCTTCAGCTGAACACACACACACACACACACACATACATATGCACAGTGTTACAAACATATCTTAGATTTTGAATAATAACAGCATTGTGTAAGCTCTGTAATTCATTTATATTCATATGGAGTCAAATATATTTAATATATGCATCAAAATCTAATATTTTTGCTGTAGCAATGCTGATATACATACAGTATCTATGGCTATATAATTAGTGTTCTCATGAATCAAAATAATGTTTAATATAATATATATATATTGTTTAAACTAATCAGCCCAGCTTAACCATATCATATATATGCTCACTGGTGCATTTGGGTAAAAAGGCCATGATAACAAAGTCTATGTGGACCAATAGCTAGATCTCACATTGAAAATATGAGAAAAATTGAATAAATGATGTGTAAGAAAACAAAAGCGCATTTTATAATAAAACCCGAGTGTCATGCATATTGTCACTCCAATAAATTCTTATGAACAAAATGTAAAATGTATTTCTTACGCATCTTTACCAGCGCTGCCAATAATTACCAACTTACAATAAAACTCCACATCAACATCAACTAGCTCTGAAGATTGTGTTAACTTATCATTGCAGCCTTATTGCAGTATATTTGAATTCAGACAACATTTTCTCTAAACTGTGCTGTCCTGTAACACCAAGTTTACAGGAAGTTGTGGTGTGTTTTATAGCTCATGTAAAATATCAGGCATCTCCATTATGACTGTTACTCAGTGAGGCTTTCTAAGGCTCCGTCGGGATCAGTGCATGGTCAGTGGCTAGACTGGACTGAACACATATAATCTTAGAAACTGCAAGGGGTCATCTCACATAATACATAAGGGGACCTTGGATTCACTCACCTCTACATATTGTGTTCCAGCTCCCACTCTGCTGGGTCTGTCAGCTTTCAATCCATTTACTTTCATTGTTTTAGTAAAACATTATTTTTGCATAATTCTCTGTATATTGTGAATAATGTGGCACTGGTAATTTTTTTAATGCCCTGCCATATCCAAATGTCACATTTTAGAACATTATTCCTTTTTTCTAGACGTACAGAGCTTCCCTTCCATGCCCTCTCCATTATTCCACTTTGGAAATTCTTATTTCTGTATTTTCCACATTCTGTTTCCTTCATTCTTTTCTTTCTGACCCTGCACAAGGCCTCCCCAATGATCACGGCCTCCTCACTTTCACAGCACCTCATCATTAATTCATAATAAGAGAGACGAGGAAAGGCGCTTTAAGTAAGAGAGTAAAAAGACTAGGCGTAAACTACCCACACATAACACACACATAAATTGTCAGGCTATTTTCAAATGTACAAATCATTAGTTCAAATACTTGGTGCATTGTTTTTGGTGACTATTGCTTTCTCTATTCATATTTGCATTTTTAGTGTATTTTAAGAAAGAATTCTAAAAGAAAGAATTCAAAATTAACTGAATTGTGGTGAAATGTGAGACTTCATGATACATTCGAATTGCATCATTTTGAAGTCAGAGAGTTGCATTCCCGGGTCTTACCCGGCTGAGGCGCAGGTCGGAGGCGAGGGTGCTGGAGGAGCGGGATGTCTTCATGCCCGCGGAGGTGTTACTGGAGGCGGAGGTGTGTGTGAGGGAAGAAACCAGCCGTGTCCGCTCAGGGGCTGACGTCTTGGGCAACGCCGCTTTGGCGGTGCCCCCTTTCAGCATGGCTCCGTTTACTGGCACTACTTACTTGGGCTGCGGACACAGAGAAACAATAAGTGTAATAAAGGACACGAAACAGAAGTGCCTGCCATAGTCAGCCAAACCATAAAAACCATAACACAGGCTTAGCAACCAATATTATTATGGTTTTTATAATAATATTAACTATTATCATAAAAACCACAACACCAGCACAGAAACCAATATTACAGCTCTTCGGGGTGTGCCGCAGATGTTGACCTGTGGCATAATCACATTTTTCACTTGCGTGAATTAATGAATCCCTTTTTCTGCTTTTAAAATGTTGGGTTTATTCTTATGTATCCTGTGACCTGCGTGCAGCTGAGCTGTTTGGGGACCAAATAATGGAACTCCATTTTTCAGATGGAAAATAATATGAATTTTGAATCTTCCTTAAAGCATTGCACTTAAAACCTCAATAACTGGCAACCCAGAAGCCGTCTGTGTGTTTTTATAAATCGTGACCTCAAAAGAAGAAGAAGACTGAGTAGACGCGGACAGAGTGAGGAATAATTAAAAATGCTGCAATGAAATATAAAAGAAAGGAAGTGAAAGGGGGTGAGAGAGGAAAAGCTGTAAAAGAGGAACAGTTTAATATCTGTCTTTATTTTTAATATGACATTTAAGCCCAAGTCAAAAAAATGAAAGCTGCTCTAAAAGCCTTAAACCTTTGTCTAGATTATTACTGCCATTTTCCTACACATTAATTTTACATTACAAAATTATTCATACGTCATTATGTAATTTATGACTTATTTTTTGATGCCAAACGATTTCAAAACCTTGGGAAAGAATAGGCCTGACCATTTATTGGAAATAATTACAATCACAGTCACAAAAAAAGTCACAATAATAGTTGGAAAAATTGCAGTGTGATATCTTTACATTGTTTGTACCTCTGGTATATTTTATTTGACAGTACTGTCTAATATGTTACACCCAAACCTCATAAAAATAAATACCGTGATACATATTGTATTATGGGTGGAACATCAAGTATGTCAATATTACATTTGGCCACATGCTAACTTAAGGTCAATCAGACAATTTGATCCAGTATACAGATGGCTGTGAGTGCTCAAAGCTATCACTGTCACTGCTACAGACATCTGAAAAGAGGGAATGGCCCATTTTGAGCACAGAACATATTAGTGCACTTAGTGGAGGTAATGTGAGAGGAGTGAAGGGTGGCTATTCTCTGGAGAGCCCTAAGTGCTCTTCACCATGGAGAGGAAAGGGAGGGATGGGACCTGTAGTGCGGAGAGAGAAAGAGAGAGAGAGAGAGTGAGAGACAGACAGACAGACAGACAGACAGACAGACAGACGGACGGACGGACGGACAGAGAGAGACAGAGAGCTCTTGGCCATTTCCTATAATGTTTTCTGCAGGTTACCATATCCTCTGGTCTGGCCTTTTGAACTGGTCTCATTGATTTGACTGATCATGGTGTCCAAACGGACACAGACTCACACATTAACAGCTGTCACCTCTAGAGACATGAAATTGAGAGTCTAGGGAAAGCACTAGTGGGCTATACTGCTTCTAACCAGTAAAAAAGACGTCTCATTTTAGGGCAGATGTCATCATAATCCGTATTCTCCATCATCCACCCACCTCTACTGTCTTTCTTTACTTAATTTCTTATTCCATTCTTGTAATTCTGACCAGCACTACAGCACTATATATATATATATATATATATATATATATATATACACACACACACCTTATAAAGGCTGAGGAGTAAACATTATATTTTGAAATTTGAACAGTGTTTATGAACTACATTAAGCTTTTTTCTTACCAAAAAGCAAGAAAATTCAATTTCCATTAATTTACATAAATTTTCCTTTAAATTAATCTGACTTGTATTACTGCTTGGCTTAATACAAGTTTTAATGACAGAAGTGCATTATGTTTGATTATTTGAGCTGACTCTGTCATCAGTTGGGTATCATTAGCTAGGAAGCTAATCAGCTAAATTTGCCACTTTAGGCTTGTTTTTCAATAGCGTCAACATAAAAAGGACAATTCAGTTGTTAATCTATAGTCAATTATTTATATGGCAATTAGTTTCAGTTAAAATTGTGACGTGTCAAGATCTCATATATATGATTTCTTCTAATGGCACCTCCGGTCTTTTAGCTTTAGCATCCATTTGAAAAGTAGAGCAGGCTGTTGCATTTTAAGGTGAGGTGGCGCAGATGCCTAGTATGAATTTATAAATGAAATCAGCTTGAACATTTTTTAACACAATGACTGTTCTGAAAAACTTTGCTGATGTGGTCTTCATTAGGGAGATGTTTCCATGGCTACCT
Source organism: Hydrocynus forskahlii (assembly GCA_037974365.1). NCBI lineage: Eukaryota > Metazoa > Chordata > Actinopteri > Characiformes > Alestidae > Hydrocynus > Hydrocynus forskahlii. The sequence continues at coordinate 14,929,812 of JBBPCX010000088.1, read as the reverse complement.
GTGAATAATGTGGGAGTATGATTCATTACTTTGTACTCAGCTTAGTTAAAGTCTGCTTATAACAGCTCTGTAATTTGGAGAAGTTATACTGAGGGTAAAAAGTAAGCAAAAGATGAAAATGACAAGTTAGTCTTCTGCACAACTCTGCTGAGGACAGGGCGTAGGCTTTAACATGTTTCAGTGTATTTCAGAAACACTAGACACTAGGTGTAATTGTATATAACACATTTTCCAGTTGACAAATCTATTCTTGTTGTTCCCAATCCATTTAACAAAAAAGACATGTTCCACAAACAGCCGATTTCATGTCTGAAAAATGGATTATAACAATTTAGCACCACCCATTTACTCTGAAGCTGTAAGGAATGTTTACTTTTTGAATGAAACATAATATAGGGAAGCCAATAAGAACAAAGAGCTTGTTCAGTTCTAAAGGATAAAGACAGGTGGGTAAAAATGTTAAATACTGACTAGTAACTGTTTTTGGTGCATAAACCCACACAAAATTTATGGGTGACTCTCAGAAATTAAATACAATGAGTCCTTTAAAAAATAAAACATGGAACAAACTCTCACACGCAAACGTCCCTGCTTTGGCCGTGCCACAGTCCAGTGCAGTGTTGTGTTAGTTAGTGTGACTGGTTAGGAGGTACAGAGCCCTATTCACTGAGTGTCCATGTAATGAGAGAGAGGCTTCAGGCTCTTATCTGATTACAGCACGCTGGATGAGGGAGCAGTCATATGATGGAGAGACCCACTGATGCTGTGTGAGGTACAAAGCCACAGGGTAAGACGAGGGTAAGAATGTGAGGGCTAATTCTGAAACTGAAATTAGCTTAAAGCTTCACTTAAGATGGAGAACAAACAATAACACAGGCCTAGGCCTCCCAGATGAAGCCTGATGTCCATCTTTATACACTCTAGAGGAGGATAAAGGATTAGTTCTGTGAAAGAAGTACACAAATGTATTCAATCAGCCTTGACACAGCCAGTTCCCTTCTTTAGACAGAATGACAGGTACAAGGTTAACATTGCTAAGAAGAAATAGAAGCTGACATGCCACCAATTAGCACTGTGCAAACTGCATGCCTGTATAATGACACATTTGCCACAAACCGTGTCGAATTCGAACACCAAACATATTTTGGCTGACTGACATTGTGTTAAGTGGAGAAATATGTAACACTGCTGTTTTGCAGAACCAGCCCTTTAGTTTAGTCCTGCACAAGTCTTAGGATTTCATCATCTACTCTGAATAAACTCACATGAGGAATAATATATAACATTCTAAATAGACAATCTCTCTTTGAAAATCAGTTTAAGACTGATTTCAAATATACATTCTGCGAGGCACAGGTTATATGACTGTGTCCTAGTCACAATACTGGCAGATTGGGCACAGTTGTATAAAGACGACCTCAACATTTTCTCTGAAAACCAGGACAGTTACCCAGGACTGCAACTGTGCCGATTAAAGGTACAAGAGGAACGCCAGAATTAGAAAGAGCAAGTGAAAGTGCATTTGAAACAGAGGAAAATGGCTACAGGTTTAAATATATATACGCTACCAGTCAAAAGTTTGGACACACCTTCTCATTCAATGATTTCCTTTTTTTATTACTGGCTACATTGTAGATTAATATTGAAAACATCACCTATTGCGCTGATGACAGCTTTGCACACTATTGGCATTTTTTCAATCATATTCATGAGGTATAGACCTGGAATTGTGTTTAATTAACAGGTGTTCTTCATCAAGAGTTCATTAGTGGAATTTCTTGCCTTCTTAATGTGTTTGGGATCATCAGTTGTGATGGTCGGGTTGGTACACAGTTAGTGATCCTGTTCCACTATGGTTCTACTCCACATTATGGCAAGAACCCCTTACCAAATAAAAAAGAAACAACAGTCCATCATTAACTTATTACAAAACATATTCTGGTTTGCTTAAGCCTTTTTATGTTTACTGCATAATTCCATGTGTTCCTTCATCATTTTGTTTGTTTTCAATACGAATCTACATTGTAGAATGTAATAAAAACAAAGAAAAAACACTGAATGAGAAGGTGTGTCCAAACTTTTGACTGGTAGTGTATATACAGTATATGTAAATGGGGCTAACAAATGATACAGAGAAACAGATTCTTTACTTTCTGCAAGTGAAAACTACAACCAGCCAATACAATGTCTGTAGATAGAAAGCAGGTACTTAATGAAGTGTCTGGTGGATCTATGCATAAACTTGGAGGTGGTTAAAGTGGAGCTGTAAAACAGTAAAAATAGGTTTTCTGTGTTATGAGCCTTTTAATTTAAAGTCAATAGAGAAAAAAACTGTAACCTTGGATTTCCGACATAAGTAGCCAAAATGTCATCGGAAAATCTGAAGCATTTAAAAAACATAACATGAACACACACAAGTTCAGCCTTTGACCTCTAAGCAGAGTGGATTTCTTTGTGGGCAATGCTGTAAAATCATCATATTCTGTGAGCCTCAAGGGAAGCACAAATTGCAGCCTCCAAAGACTGTGGCTGTTCTATATTAGGACACTGGTCGCTATGGCATCCTGTGGCATCACCATTCAGAGCATTTGTTTAACAGATGGCTCAGAAAAACAAAGAAAATCTCTGGATTTGCTGTGGCCTAATGTGTATCGACTAGGACTGCAACTAGCAGCTTTTCTGATAATCAGTTAACATGCCAACTATTCATTTGATTAGTCAGATAAAATACATTTAATCTTAAATCAAAATGTTATACCAAATTGATATTACTAACACAAATAAGATTTCGGTAGATTTCTGTAGTAACACTTTCACACACATTAGACAGCTAATTAAACACATCAGTTTGACTTAACAGAGCATACGATTACATACGATAGACCACGCAAGATCAGTATTTTATTTCTGAACTTGCTTCTCTGCTTCTCACACACTGCTGATACTCCTTCACTCTCCAAGTCTCAGGGGGCGTTGGGGGTGGCAACAAACAAATTCTTCTGAATTAAATTTTCAGTTGTGCTGAACCAATTTCTTACCGCTGTTGTCTGGTCTAAAGCATGTACACGCCCTTGAATATTTGCATTTGGATCATTAACTGTTTACCTTTCAAACAGCCTCTGTTCTACTTCTCCCAGTTTTATCCAACAGCTGGGCTGACGGTGTCCTGGACACCAAACAGCCTGTTTAACAGCAGTACCGTGATACTGTGAATTGTGGACTCCTGTTGGAGTGCAACTTTTAAGTGAAAAAAGCTGTAAAGGTTGGTGTGTATAATGGTGATTGTAACGTTCAATTAAGGCATGTCTTCAGAATCACAGGACTGCTGAACCATAGGACTGTTGTTATAACAATGTGCTCAGGGTGAGTGGAAATTAGTAGAGAGAGAGACGGCCCGGTCTTCCAGCAGCGTGAGTAGGCTCATCTATAGGGCTCCATTATCCAATCCATCTCTGATAAGTAACTGATAATAAAAAGTTATACAGCTAAATACTTTATTAGCTTAATGTGACATAACATCGCCTGCCATCGCTTTTTTCCTTTCTGATATAAACGGCCTCTGGCACCCATGGAGTGGGTGGTGGGTAGTGGGTGGTGTTCCGATTTCTCGTTGTGGTGGGGGTGATTGGACAACAACTCTGCATGCAGAGGGCTTTTGAAGGATCGGAAACAAGAAGTGGAGTCACACGACGACATCACAACAAACTGACAGAAACCCATCATGGCAATGGAAAACTTGAATATTAACAACAGGAATAGAATTTCACATTTCCTTCCCATGAGTCTATTTTTCAGATTAAGAATAAAGACAATCACGATGTTAAGCTTCACAGAAAGGTAGATTAAGAGCCTATAACACATGCTTCTGCCCTGCTACTAAGATTCCACAGTGTGGGTAAAGCCAAGCTTTCTTTGTTGCATGAGGCTCTGATCTTTGGTGGTAGCTCAGGAGGAGTAATGAATGGAAAGATGTTATTTTACGCTTTGTAATTCTTTTCTGGGGTTCTAATTTTCCCCAAAACATTAGTCATACTCAATTCACCCAATTGCTAGGACTCACATGATGTCACCAACACTTTGAGGATGAAGGCTAGCATGTGCTTCCTCTGAGTCACATGAAGTCATTCACAGCAGTTTTTTAAAGGGGACATATTATGCAAAACTTTTTGCATTCTTTTGTATTTCTATCTGGGCCTCTACTGCTCCTATAAACACTCCAAATGCGAAAAAAAAACATTCCATCCGTTTTCTGTGAATCAATTGAAAGATTTTGGTGTCAGGAATCATATGCTTCTACGAGCTGTTTGGACAGCTCCCCTATTGTGACATCATAATGGGGAAATTTGCATAGAGCCACCCCTCTCCTGTTGAGCCCCCACCCACTAGATTAGTTGAAGATCCGTCATTTTTGTCTGCTGTTTTTATGAGCACGCATAAGACGTCGAGCGCTATGGCTACAGGCAAGGCAAGTCACACATGAAAAGAACAACTTTCTCCCAGACAAAGAAAACCGAAGGACTCTGTGGCTCCATTTCATTTTCGATAGCCAGATATTAGTACTTTCAAATAATGACTAGCTTGCTAGTTTCATTTCTTTTCATTTTTGACCGCTTAATAAGTGGCCTGTTAACGTTACTGCTAGCCCCGCACTTGGTTGGAGTTGTTTTCTCCATTCCAAATTGCAAATGCAGTGCACAGCTAATTGAGTCATTTTACAGCTCGATAATTTCTGAAAGTAAAGCTTGTTAAAATGTTGTTAAACACACAGCTTTAGCATGGGATGGGTGGGGCGTGGCCAGCAACAGCTTACTTGCATAAAAGTCACAGAGCCCTTAAACGGCTCATTCTGAAACTGTCAAGAATAAAGCCGGTGAGACTCTTTATGTGAGAGTGATTTTGTGCAAAGAACTTCATGAACATGTTTAGTATAGCCCATAGACCTGTTATAACTAAAGTGAGTTTTGCATAATATGTCCCCTTTAAACGCCACTGATGCAGAATCAAGAGAGGGCTTAACATGCTTGCAGGAGATTCGAACCATCAAATGTGTTATATCAGCTAACAACCACCCAGAGAGACCAAAGCTATTGGTGCTCTAATGGACTCCTGGCCACAAATGTCTCTTCAATTTGTAACATTTGAAACTCAGCTGGGCAACATGACCATATTTATCATTACTACATTATGTCACTACCTGATTTTCTGAGCATTTCCTGGTATTGTTATCCCTTAAACAACTGACCAAAAGTATGTTTTGTTACAAAAAGTGTATAATGAGTCCTGTATAAATTGGTTCAGTGAAGATCAGTGTGAGAAATGTCATTGTACTCATGGTTTTTCATACATTAGTGTTACATTGATTTATTTGTGGCAGCCCATAACAATTACACTTACCCTTATAATACTAACAAAAAACCCATTAGCCGCGGTTAGCACACTGTACGCATTGTCTCGTTTCACACATGCCTTTTCGTTAGATTTAGTAGCAGAAGATGAAAAATACAGTAGTGCAGTGATTCAACACAATCAACTGGAGTTACCCACATCTGCACAGGATCTATTGATCTTGATCCTTGTGTCTATGAAACGCAGCAGCTAAAGTATCACTAGAGGCTCAAACTAGCATTCTGAATTGCCATTCTAATAATTACAGTATGGTCATTTATTACTGAGGATGGGAAAAATGTGAGGTGCAGCATCTGATTCCTCATGGCCCTTTTCAAATCCCTATTTATGGTAGCAGAAGTCTTTTCATGCACAGAAGGAAGCTTACACTTAAAGGTACAGCTGATGCATGCAGGTGCAATAACTTATGGTTGAGTAATATGGCAGAAATATAGCATGAAATGAAGGTTTGCAAACAGATTGGGACACACCAAATGCACCAGAAAAACAGGAGTGCCTCACAACAGTCATAAAAGGTATAACTTTTGACTCAATATTTGCCAAAATAAACTATTTAAGAAGAACCTGGACTAAATGAATAAAATAATTGTACAATGGGGTGCTACACAATCAGCTCAGTGTTACTATAAACTGTCTGCAATTGACCTAAATCTGTCTTTTGTATGATACATACACTCAGCAATGCATACACTGATGCAATTTATCAACATATCGTCATATTCAGCACCCTAAATTTAGGTTAAAAATAGACAGAGGACATACTGGCCTAAATACAGTAATAATCATAAATAAAACATGTTCATACAATATTGAAGCCCTACCATGGTTGTAACAGAGACACAGCAGCTCTAATCCTTCAAACTGATCAGAAGAACCAGAACAAGTCTCCTCTGCCTCCTAATAGGGTAAGGATGAGGCTATGCTTAATACCTAGCTGTCAACTTCTTGTTAGTGTTTTTAAGGAAGAGAGGGAGGAAGCCAGTCATGACTAACACAGCTCTCAGTTTCTAAGCCTGGTCAGAGAAAGATAAAAAAGACCATGTTGATGAGGCCAGAAAGGCTGAAGGCTCTGAATCTCACAAAGCTTCACGGACATACTCTCTAGGCCTGAGCCTGGTGCTACATGTAGTAGATATAATACTCAGATGTAAGTAATTTTTATCCATTTTACCAATGTACTTAATAGAAGAGGCACAGTAAAATATGTACAACTGTTACAAACAATACTTGTCTGGACCATTCTTTGCTGAAACATTGCTCAAAGGATGTGAAACTTGCAACAGGGAACTTGAGGTATGCATACAGACTGTTCGCACACACATTCGCAGTCGTGCATGTTGGGATTTTTTGGGTTATAGCTTAAAACGTTTCTACTGTAAAAGCCACACTTACTGGAAATGTCTCCTCTCTTCTTCAACTTGTCATGCTAGGCTCAAACTGGGCTTTCATAACACAGCCCTCAAAGCAGCCACACGCTACTGCCATACCTACCCCTTCGCCATGAGCAAGACGCGGAAGCAAACGACTGCTGACAGAGCAACCTTTCAGTAATACATAGAGAGGGAGAAGGAGAGAGAGAGAGAGAGAGAGAGAGAGAGAGAGAGAGAGAGAGAGAGAGAGAGAGAGAGAGAGAGAG
>JBBPCX010000088.1:14900289-14922670 GCA_037974365.1 Hydrocynus forskahlii | reverse complement strand
AGAGAGGGAGAGAAAGAGAGAGAGAGAGAGAGAGAGAGAGAGAGAGAGAGAGAGAGAGAGAGAGAGAGAGAGAGAGACTACAGATTCTAGCCAAAAGACACATTTCTTCATTAGATCATATTGATTTTTAAATACCGTTTCCACATCAACTGAAATTGAAACAAAGCACAACCTTTAAAGTATTCCTAAATTTGACCAAAAAAAAACATTTACATCATTTTTATACATTATTGTTAAGCCCAAGAAACAACTTAAATGGCCTAAGAGATTTGACGTTCATTAATAATGTGAAGATTGCACTAGAAGTCAATACTCAAATACGTCATTTCCATATAAAAAACCCATAAAACTATTTTATTTAGTCTCTGAGGTCCACCTCCAACATTTATATGAGTTTATGAACCAAAAACAGCCATTACATCATTTGGTGTTAGAATTAAACAGGCAGTATTTTACTGAGCCCTTAAGACTGATTTATGTAAATGACAATGTTCTGATAGGCTGCCCTCAATAGCAATCGGTTAAAAAAGCAGTCCAGAAATACTCCTTGTAACTGAAGCGTGAGTGGGCAGAGATAAACTGCTGCTGAATAAGTGGACACATGATAATTTGTTGGTTTTCACAACATTATGAGAACCATTATTTCAAAATCATTGCAACATGGTTTCTATGTATAGAAAGTGTGGACTGGAGAGTGACTGAAACATTTTGACAAATGTTCACATACATCAGGAAATGTTTTTGTTCATGATATGGGCCCTTTAAGGTGGCACAGGCCTGTGGGCATGGTTTGGGACATAGTATGACTTACCATGAAGAATACAATTTTTTCACTATGGAGCCTCACCTGAGCAATCTGACTCCCCAGTGCTTCTATGTACATCAAAGACAGAGTTTACGGTCATATTGTTGTTTTTAATACATATCAGTACTTTGAAAATTCAAGATCTACAAAGAATCACAAGAAATCATAAAATAATCTGAAGCTAGTCCTTTTTGGCCAAATTTTGCTTACAGATTTGGAGAGCTCCTTCTTGTTGTAGCGCCTCTCACAAGTGCCTGTGCCTGTGATTTAAAGTCCACTCCTGTGCCACTCTGTGCCAAGAACAACACAGTGAACCAAACGTGCCATACAGCCCTTATTGCCATTATGTATTAATTATAGTTTGAACTATGTACAACTTAAAGAAAATATTAATAAAATATATGGTCATCATTCTCCCCGATGCTAAAATAAATCTTTGGGCAAAACTATCCACCCCCTCATATATTGTTATTAAGTTGTCAAAGTAGCTGTTTGTCATTTCAGCCATATGCATAACGTTCCTCTAGGACCATGGAGCAAAACGAACACAAAACAGAAACAGCACAAGACTACGCAAGTCCTGACAGGACAATACTAAAGAGAGAGTGCAAAAAAACATATGAGCAACAGTAATACAAATGCAGTCGACAGGAGCAATAGAATGAATACAGTATTATGACAGGCTGTATTCTAGCAGCAGAGTAGTTAAGTGTGAAAAAAATTATTTATCATTGTTTATATTTCCTCACTGTGGTAGCAATTCCTTTATTTTCAGTGTTTACATTTTTAATAACTAACTTTTTTGAAAATCTTATTAATGATAAACAATAGAAAGAAATAATGATCAAATTGATTCAATAATTACTTTCTACTGTAGAACATTTATAAACGTGACTTTTTTTTGGAGTTTCCTCCAAGCTCTGGATTTTGTGCGTCTGTGGTTGATGTGGACCTCACAACACCACACCACCGTTCTACTCTAGTGCCACTCCTGAAATGTTTACTGGTATATAAGTTTTTCACTTTTGAGACAGATGAGAACTCCAGTGTTGTATTTGGGAAATGGACTGGGAAGTATGAGTGTATTTCATTTTATGTATCCTGCCTTGATCCCTCCAGAGCTGGTCTTTGTGTCTAAAGTATATGAGGAAAAAAAAACTGGTGAGGCCAAGAGGTAACTAATGCTTCCTTGTACTCGATGTGTTACGGCATCCAATGTCAAGGCTACAGAAAAGGGAAGAGAGAGTTGGAATGTTTAAAAAAAGGGCCTTCAGAACTGCAGCTTTTGGCTTCACACTAAAAGCAGCTTGTGGTTGAAAGTAGTGGGAAGTTGGGCTGACCACGCCCCAAAGCCTGCTGTTCCTTACTAACGAGTGAGAAACTTAAAGCGAACTTTATGAGCCACATCCTGTTATACGCTCCACACACAACAGATTTCAAACGTGATACAGTGCATGCCTTCAAGTCCACACACAGCATGAAACTGGGAACAGAGCATTAAGACAACATTTCAACCCTCAGCCTGAGCCTAATACAATTTTTGACTCCATGATATGGTTTCAGACACATATTGCAGGCTCTAATATGCCCAATGTGTTTTTGCAGATTAGCCCTTTTTATTTTTATTTTTATTTTTAGGTATGCTGAATTCTAGCACGGAAATATGAGAAATGTGTCCCAGTAATGATCACCGTCTATCAATTGCGACGAAGATTTAATCAAGCGTTTAATTTCAGTGTACTAACACAGCAATCAGTCGAGCTCCTGGTCTATTTTGATAATCTATTCTCTGCTGTAACAACAGGCAGTCGGGTTGAATGGACTGCGAGAAACTACAGACACACTCTGAAGTAATAGAACAAAGTGGAACACTTTAAATAATGCAGAGTGGGGCAGCAGGCCTGATGGCAGACAATGCAACCCTTCTGACAGAGCCACCTGTTGTGTGATGGAAACATGAGAGAACTGGCTGACAAACTGGAGTCTCTGTCATTTTAGCACTGAGGAAGTATTAGTTATGCATTTAATTGTTATAGTTATTCCTAAAATACTCTTTCATGTGCATTGTGGGTTTCCTCACATGTGAAACTGAAAATAAAGGCTGATCATCTCATTCCAAAGAGGCCGTAAACTGGTCTACTAATAAAGAACATAGGGCCCAACAAATATGGGTAATAGTGGTGGTGGGTATGAACGATAAAGCGCTGATATTTAGAGGCTTGGTTTAGGTCGCAACAGTTACTGAAAATCTGAGGCATTCACTTTATAGAGACTGATGATTAATTACCTGTTCTCTACTGTCACAGAAATACAGGCTGAACAGGAAAACTAAACAGCCAAACTATGTACAGTGCTTTAAAACCTCCCTTCTAGTGTTGCACTGATAAAACCTAAATAGTATCAGGATGACAGGAATACCAAAACAACTCAACAACTTACTCACTGTTTTGGCCTGTACTGGTTCATTTGACTCATATGACGCCAGTAGATGTAGCTTAACAGAATCAACACACATATCAGTGAAGGATTATGTCACTAGTATCTGTTAGCATTCATGATACTCTCGCTTGTCACACTTTTACCAAAAAAAAGAGGAACATTATAAGCATGTGAAGAAGAGTTCATCACGCTCAGCTAGCTTTGATAACAGTGCAAATACTGCCCAGTGTTTAAACAATCTCCATCATATTAATATGATCAACAATGCCACTGTAAATGAACTGAAACAGGAGATGAATGATGACTTTTCAGTGAATGAGGGTGAATGATGTGACAGTGAGGCCTGTAAAGATAGAACAGAGGTTCTTTGTAGGTTAACCAGGTTAAACAACCAATGTAGCTGAGATAGTAGCACAATAATGTTATTTATTATTAACTTTCACAATGGCTAATTCATTTATACATATAACACTGACTTAAACTTCTTAAACATCGTAAAACACAGCACTGATGGAATGCAGAGGAATCTTTTTAACATCATAGTCTCAGTTTGAATGGGTTCTGGAGGTTTGATTTTTTTTTTTATTAAACATTTAAAGATAAACTACTGACAAGTAGTGAATTTAATACGAACGCCTCACATAAAAGTTTTATCTGCCACGCAGGCCACTGCTTTAAAAAACATAAATTATGTAAGAAGTGAAATGCTATATCAATATTTATGGAAACAGTATCAGTATCTGGACTCTGTATCAACAGGAAGCTTGATGAGGAAAAATGAGGTAATTAACAGAAACCTCTAAAACCACTAGGAAACATGCTGTAGCATTTGTTATTCATGACTCATAACTGGTCTTTAGTGTTCATTTGAGTCTAACAAATGTGACATCTTACAAGCCTCACAAAAAGTTCCATATCAGTTCGCACCATGCTAAAACTATATCACTACATCATTTTCTTGACTGGCTTGACTGGGTCGTGTGAAAACATTAGAAAGGCAGGAAATGGGACTGGGCTTGGGGATTACAGCATTTTTAATGTACTACTCAAATAGCAATGTCCAATATATGATCCACTGAGATAAAATCATAACTTCACAATGTTCCACTTAGTGGGACATCAAAGCTGAGACACAAATGATACTACTACTATTCAAGAGTGGGAGAACAACACTCTATGTTCTGAGGCACATGACTCATTATTTTCAAAAGGCTGTTTGTGTTCCCTCAGACTACAAACAATTGAATCCTTTTGTGATCCATTCCATGAAAGAGGATGGAAAGTCAAAGACGAATATATCAAGACCAGAGCGACCAATCTTGGACACTGTCCACCCTTACACAATGGTCTTGGGCCACAGAGTGAATTCCTCCTCGACACATATTTGAACACTGAACTAGCCAGCCACAAATCGATCCTGATTTTCCAGGCCTCTTCCACTCAAGGCTTTTGTTCCAAGAATGGCTGGTTCCTACATGACGGATGAACAATAGCATCTCTTTGAATTCCATACTCTGATGCGGCCAACGCTCTGAAAGGCAAACACATCAGGTCTTCACGAACCGCTGTCCCTCTTTTCCAGTGCACCAGCAGCTGTGGCTTCGAGCCCAGAGGGGGCGGATGGCTCCCACTCAGGAAAAAAGTCATCAGGCCTATGGAGGTGGGTCCTGTTACTACTACGCTTGACCACATTAAACTTTAAACCCACATCCCATAATTAGCCCCCCAATAAGGACATTTTGCTGCTGTACTTGGTTACCCTTCCTCCAACCACTATTCCACGGAGAACACTTTATGGTGTGGTGGTTATTTAACATTACCACAAAACTGCCAGGCCAGTAATGGTTTAGTGCCAAAACAGAGACCTTGGTTCTAAGTCCACAGTACCTTACTACCACACAACAAAGTGTACAGTGGTCTAAAGTGGTCTGAAATGGGGCACTTAATAGCTATAAAGAAACAATGCTGAGCAAAGAACTACAGAGCTTAAAAGAGCCGTTGATAGTAACACACAAGCGGGTGTGCCTGACTGACGGTGGACGTTCTAAATATAGCCCAGCCTCCCAGAACTCTTAGGGGTTTTGTTGGTTTATGTTACTTTTTTTTTTCATTTGTTCTCTTCATAGAAAAGACACAGTTCTGTGTGTTATTTTATGCCGATGCTAAAGGTGAGGTTTGAATACATGAGGTTGAACATACTGCTGTATTAGAGGAGTGAGCAGACAATGACTGCCAGCTTAACCCTCTCCATAAATCCTGGCATACAAGCTCAGACCTATTAAGCTCTGAACATTTCATGTGACAAATATATACTATATGGACAAATGTATTGGGACACACCTGTTTTTCAGAGTCTGGGCTAGGCCCCTTACTTCAAATTTGTGGGCGCAGTTTGGGGAAGAACCTTTTCTATTCCAGCATGACTGTGCCCCAGTGCACAATGCAAGCTCCATAAAGACATGACTGGATGAATTTGGCGTGGAAGAACTTGACTGGCCCACACAGAGCCCTGACCTCAACCTCATCCAGCACCTTTGGGATGAACTGAAATGGAGATTGTGAGTCAGGCCTTCTCATCCAACTTCAGTGCCTGACCTTATAAATGCTCTACAGAATGAATGGGCACAAATTCCCACAGAAACTCCAAATTTTGTGGCAAGCCTTCCAAGAAGGGTAGACATGGTTATAGCTACAAAGGGCGGACCAACTCCATATGAAAGTCTATGTACTTGAATGCAATGTACTTAAAGTCCCTTTTGGTGTAATGGTCAGGCATCCCAGTACTTTTGTCCATATACTGTATATCCTGAGCCTTCAAAGACATTTTCTGGAAAATCTGACTTCTTTAAATAAAGAACTTCAAGTAATGAAATAACCGCATGTCGGATTGAATTGTTAAATTGCCAGCATTGCAGTCCTTACAAAATACTGAACTTTCACATTTACTTTGTGCAACTCTAATTCTGAGAGTTAAGTTCAGATTTATCGTCTAGATTTTCATGAATGCCAGTAAATCAGTAGGATCTCAGTATCAGTCAGGTCAGTGAACACTGAAACCAAAACTACCAGAAATGAATCTCATGATAATCTAAACGCTCACCAAACAGCAGTGAATGGCAAGAGGAAGAGAAGCATCTCTCCCAAACCACCCTGCAAAAAACCACCCAATAAGCAGTGGACTAGACAGCTTTATTATGTGGGCACTTGAATTGAACAAACATTGACAAGACACTCGTGATTGATGCGTAAACTTGTTTGTATTAGTGTGAACGGTCCTCCACGTCAGCATGGCCTCACCATCTGTGCTGCACCTGGGATTGCTCTGTGTGTGTGTGTGTGTGTGTGTGTATGCGCGCGATTGTTGATTTGCTGCTGTGTAAAGTGCCAAGTCAGGAAGGCTGGAATCACAAAGCTGAACAGGATGTCTTTAGCCCCCACCCACTCCGACCCTCTCCACCCCCCGACTCCTCTGAGGTGGCAACTCTTCTAGAAGTCCTCTGATCTCCTGGAAATCAATGGAACTTAGCCCAGGCTCAAACAGGGGCTTACCAGTACACTGCAAGTACAGTGCTTCCCCTGTATATGGTAAACTAAGGTGATTCGGGCTAAGGACTAGTATTAATGGTAGAATAGAAGCATTAAAGTCATTTTTCTAAATTTACATACCTGCACACCAAATCCAGTAGTTTTGTTTCCACTCTGGTGGCAGAGGAAGGAAAAATATACAGATAATAACAACAATTAATAATTTATCTTTTAAGTACTGCAGTTAAAAGGCAACAAAAAGACTAGACATAAACTGACTATGATACATCAATATCAAATTAAATAAAGTTGCTTTGAGGTACTCACAGGCTTTCAGCTATTCAGCTATTGTCTCTTTAAACCCACCACTTTTTAATAGATTGTGCATTGTTTGTCACATAAGTTCTGCCACTGGCATGAACTGTTTCGCCAACATGTGTTTGGAAAGCAGCCATGACAACGCTGCTCTGATTTGCTAGCCAGATTTTTTACGCATTAGTGCAATACAGAAAATAGAGCTGGCTCTGATTAAAAACTGTACACAGTGCTGCAGTCCTTCTGGACTCACTGTTGAAAGAAGGCATTAATATGTAGTCATTTTAGAATTTGATTCAGTATGAACAGGCCTTAGGCAAGTTGGAGTTGAATGCACAAATTTGTCTTCTCCACAGTGCCCTTGTGTATCACAACAACAACCCTAAACTAAGACTCTAAAATGTATGCGCTGGCAAACAAACCATCAAACCACGTATGCAAAGTTTGTGATCAAAATCATTACCATATCATATTACAATCAAATTCTCATACAGCTTGTTAAAAAATAAAAGAGTGTTTGATTTGTTTTATTCAAAGCGTGGTCCAGTCCTGGGACACTGAGGCATCCTGCTGATGTCTTGATTGGTTGTACTCAACATGTCATGGTTATCCAGGGAAGGTACTGCGCCAGTTCAGTGAGACACGTTTTTCCATCATGACTGCATTAGAGATGCACAGTCTTCATGTAAAATCTTTTTCTAATATCAAGGAAGCATGTTAAAATGACTACAGTATTCATTTTACAATATTAACATTATTGTTAATATTAATTTTAACATTCATTTAACATTCTATGGTCAGAATGTGAGTACTTGGTAGGTGTCCATGTTTATTACATTATGTTTACATTTTTAAACTGCATGTTTATGTGTTTTTAAATAAATAGTCTGGCCTATTTTGGCTAAAGTGAACTACTAAATAAGACACTTGGATTAAATTAGTCTTCAGGACATTTATTATGTACTTCCTTCACCAGCTAATAATCCACAAATACACAAACAGTCTCAGGAAGCCCTAAACAATTTATACAGTTTTGGTTCAGAAGTCTACTTCATTAGGTTTCAAAACCAGCCCACTCACAGAGTAATCACTGCTAACATTAACATTAACAGAACTTGGCTGACGCTCTCATCCAGTGTCTTACATCCGTGCTTTGTAGTCCACAAGCGGACATGTCCCCCATACTAGTAAGCCGAGACTTAAAATGAGGAGGTGCTAGAAGAATACAATTCTGCCAGAGATGACATTAGCCCTCCACCATGGCCCTATCAAAACACACACACACACACACAAGCTTATTTTGTCTCTGGTCATTGATGAGAGAAATAAATTAGAATCTTCCAGAGACCATTTTAAAGTCATCAAAAAAATCCACAAGAACATTTTCCCAGACAAATATTGAGACTGGAACTGAACATGTATAACATGTCTTCTCCTCAGTTTGTCCTCACCATAGACAGTAAAATAAAAAATCCTTAACAAAAAATGATTTTTGATTCTGTGAAAGAAATATGTCTAGAGTTGGACAAAGTTTTGTTTTGGCATGTAAGGTAGTTTAAACGTCAAGTGTTTATGTGGTGTTTCCCACACATAGGTTCTAGTTTGGTGCTGCGCCCAGCTACAAGGGAACTCAACCCAAGTGTATTTTGACCCATTACCAAGTGTTCAATTTATGAATTAAAAAAACAGTGCACTTTGGCTCCACTGGTCAAATTATTTGAATGAAACGCAGTGTTGGAGAAGAAGGTGTTATACTCAACAGTATCGCTGGAGACATGAAGCACAACGTGAAGTCAGCTTTGTGTGTAAATGAAGTTAAGGCATGTGTGATCCATGTTAGTTATTTAGGTAGTTTCATTTTCACAGATGGGGTTCAGTTTGCATTTTATTGTATAAGTCTGTAGGCTGCCGTGGTGAGATCTTAGCCTTTAGCGTTTCAGCTGTAGATTTGTAGAACTGCTTTGTGTGAAACATTAAATGGACGATGCTGCTGTGCTTTACGATATCTGTGGCAGAGTTTACTGCCCATAGACACACACCTGTGCTCTTATGCCACTCTGGATGCACCACACCCATCATAAAATTCTTAAAAGTTCCCTCAGTATTATTCTTTAATTATATAAAACTGAAAGTAAATATTAATAAAATATATATATCATTATTAGTGTGCTTGCTCAAGCACACAGCAGCCGAAGGCTTGCAGAGCAAGCACACTAGTTTTCTTCTTAAATTTTATTATCTTTCTTCCGTTCACCCGTTTTTTGGCACGCTATTCCTTACGGGGCTTTCGAGATAGAGACACCCTTCCAACTCTGAAACGTCAGGCCCGATCTGGAATTACGGGCTTGTTCACAGCTTTTTGATACGTCTTGCCATTCGTTCATTATTCCGGCGAAAATGATTTGCAAAAGTATTGGCACCCTGAACTTTCAGATAGTCCTGCTCGGACACGCTTCGTCCGAAACCCACCTAACTTCATGTGATACCTCAGGCCAACTTCCCCGACACACAAACACGGTCAGTGATGACCTGCACTCGTCTTTTCCTTTTCTTTTGCTCATCCCTTTTTTCCCCATTCACTTCCATTCATTTTTAACCCCATTGAAATGAATGCAGTTTCAGAAGAAGAAACTTTCAGGCTCCATTCAGTGACCAAACCTAATGAAACTTTATATGAGACCTCAGGCCACGCCCCCACATACACACTGGTTTAAACTGAACAAGGTGGCCAAAACTATTGGGACAGAGCTGGCATACAAAACTACGTGGACAAAAGTATTGGGACACACTAACGCTAATGTTATGTTGATGCTAATGCTAAAGTTATGCTAATGTTATGCTAATTCTAATAGTAATGCTATGCTAATGCTAATGCTAACATTGATGCTAATGCTAACACTAATGCTGTGTTCTGCATTTCAGCAAGCACACTTTGCATTTTCTCTGCGGAAATGCAGTCGAGTTATTATTATTATGCCTAATCTTAATTTATTTGTTGATTAATATTGTAGATTTTAAACCGATATATATATTTTCTGATATATTGTTTTTATATCGGATCGGATTGTGAAGCATGTATTGTGTATTGTTGCCGCCAAAACCCATCCCTTAACAACACCCTCATCTACTCCACAATATGACTCAGCACATTGTATTTTAATTCTGCATATGCTTTCCCATACCGTAGCTATTTTCAAATAGGGCTGTACAGTTACAATAAAAATGATGTATTTACACTGTAACTGCAATTCCTCTAGGAATTCATTAGAATATCTTGAGAACATCTAAGCTTCTAAAAGTGCATTCAACAGCTTTTTTCGATGATCAATAAATACGCTGGTTTATAACTTACTATTATGCATCCATAATACCACTTGAACATACTGCATTAGTTAAAGTCTTCCATGATTAATCTACTGGAGGGGCCAGAATCAAAATATTGATTAAAATATGATTAATTGTACAGTCCTGCTCTCATAGCACTCTCTAAGACAGGCTAGAAACTGCTACACGACACAACAGAGTAGTACACTGCAGTGGCCTAGGCTATTTCCTCTGTTGGCCCAACTTTAAAAAGTTTTTTTTTTCAAACCGGAGTTAAAATTTTACTTATTATTCAAAGCTCAGCACTTCAAATGGCAATGTCCGACACAGAATAGCCTGGAGATGAAACACTGCTTTAGTGCCCATCAGCACTTTCGTGATCAAAAAGAAAGATAACACATGAAAATGCAAAAAGGAAGGGATGAAAAGGCTGACTCAACAACGATTTCCCAAGTAAAGCCAAAGTCTAATCTTCCAGCATCCAAGACTACTTTGCTTTCATACTGCGGTGTCGGTGAGCAAATGAGAGACTTTTGGGAGGCACAGCCACCCTGAACTCCCGCACCACATTCTTACATTCAGAGCACGGCAGCCAGAGAGTAGCTTCATGTATATTTTACAGTGCGTTTCATCTCTCTCTGAGCAGCGCAGTCCCCATGGAGCAGGGTTTCCTGTACGAGTGGGGTCAGCGTTCTGAATGAATAAACACTGCAGCAACAATCTCCAATCAGTGCCACAGTCCAGACCGACTTTGTGACCCTATCTAACCTTGGCCTAAATCACAGAGTCGGTCCACACTCTGTCATGGCTGCTTGCACTACCCACACTTGGGGCTGCAGAGGTACAGATTTTTTTTTACTGCAGTATTAGAGGATTGCCACCATGCAGGTTTGGGATTTTACCACACCCAATTTCAGTTGATGTTTTGGTGTATGCAGAACGAGTAGAGCAGTTGGAGGCAAAGTGGTGATAAATGCTCTGGATTAAGACATAATTTCTTACTGCAGTTTCTTGTTTATCATTGCATTGCATCCACATATTGATTAGAAAAGTTTGACAGAAAATTAGTTGGTGTATTTTTTGACAATACAAAGAAATGCCACAAACTTTGATGGAAACACATTTCCAAAGTTATATGACTGATCAAGTGTTTCCAGTTTTGCCTAGTTGTAGGAATTAAACACATCAGTAGGAAAAAGATACTAGTGGATTGATAAAAAACTTAAAGCTTTATCTTATCAAAGGGACAAAAACATATTAGACTATATATAAGACTATTATCTATATTGTCTAACAACGTTTCTCTGTAGATTCACTTCTTATTTCTCAGAATGAAAGATAATCAAGATCTGATACAAATTACTCAGCCTATTTTTTGTGATACTGAATTAATGGAAACCTGGCTACTATGTAATTAATTTGAGAACTGTAGTCACATAATACATTATATTTAGAAGTTAATTCACATTGATTTACTACATGTATGACAATTTTGGGCTATTTTTGAACCTCTATTTGTGTTTTATGGGACACAGATAGAGTATATAAGGACATTGTTTCCACTGGTCCTAGAATAGTAAAACAAAATTGCATTTCCTTAAAACTTTTCCTTACAGTAAAGATTCCTCAGAAATGCAGAGTGAGTCATGTTTGATCACTGTTGTGCTGCCATACATTAGATGGAAAAGGGCAACTCCAGCGTTTCTGAGACACTGTAAACATACACACCTACACACCACGTCAGACCATGTCAGATATTAATGTTCTAACCTGTTTACCCTGTTCACTCTGAATAGGTAGAGTTACCCTCCTGAAACAATGTCAAACAATGCAGTTTCTTTACAACAGAATTCCATTCAGCTGCTTCTGTCTCGCGGTCGTGAGAGAGATATGCGGGTTAGGCCAATTTTAGTTAGCATAGGCAAACAATATGGATTTCATTTCTGTCTAGACTAAAATCTACAGCCTAATATTTGCCATCCTTATTCGGGGGCGAAGCATAAATGACATTTCTATGGATGGAATTCCATGCAGTTACCCAGGCTAACTGTGATTTGCACAGCAAGTATGCAATCCATTTCCTGTGCACATTCCTCTGCCCTGGGTCTAGATCTGCCAAAAATCCAAACGTGCACCGAACTACAGGTCTCTGTCCCAAGGACAATGAAGAGTTTCAATCAGCTAAGCAGGTTTCATTCACAAAAAAGCCTTTTTGTGCCCTGGACACAAAGCAAACATGCAACAAAAACACTCCTGCGTATTACCTGGCACTGCGTGTGGCCTGGCTGGTGCTGTATTTAAAATGCCTTAAGATAAGATGTCCTCTTAGCATCTGCCTTACTCTTTTGACATAAATTAGAAGGGCAGTCTTGCCCGGGTTTCTAATATTCGACTTGGTAAAGGCAGTAGTGGGGCGATCCAGCAATACAGGCCAAGAGGAATGAAAGAACAATCAATCACAAGCTGTCAGAGACACTGAAAACAGAACTCCATCTGCCAGCCCCAGAGAAAACTATACATTTACAGAGAACAGAATGAAATGTTATATGTAAAAGGTTTCATCATGAATTACATTAATCACATTTCTCAGATGAGAGATGCTAATCTAGGGTCATTCTTCATTTATTCTTTTTCAAAGCTGTATACATATTTGGGCCTTGGCAGCCGAAAGATACATTCAAAAATGTGGTCATATCAAAACCTTGTCACTCCTCTTTTAATTGTTTATTGTCGATTAATGATAGCGCCTAACATTTCACGCTGAACAAATAAATGGAAATAGTCCAAAAAGACTTCAAATTATACCATCAATTTACATTCAATTAAGTAATCCGTCATAAAATAAACCTCTTATCACAGATGATATGATTGATACGATATGATTTTGCACATCTTTACAAAAATAATACTACCAAGATCCAAAACTAGCCTCAGTAGAGTTTACTGCAGCAAGAAGACCTGTCCAGTAAACTCAAAGCATTAGTTTAGTAAAGGAAGACTTCATATTCAAGCTTCATAAGTAGTTTAGATACCTTTGGCTGTGCTTCAAAGGCTCCCAAATAAATCCTGTTTGGGCTGTTTTTCCTTGCTCCACAGTAAGATGTCAACAAAATTTAGACGAAACAGCAGAAACAGCGTGTAGGGCGTGAAGCAGAGGTGCAGTCTTTCCCTCAGCTCAAACGGAGGGAGAGAGCCAAATCAGAACACGTCCTCTTTGCTGCCCTTATCTCTGCAATTAAAGCCGGCATCAGAGGGAAGGACGTGCCCCTGTGGAGCTGAGCTTTCCTGGGCACTGGGCGCCGAATCTGCCCGAAGGCCTGTTAGTCTCAAACAGGAGCCAGAGAGAGAGAGAGAGAGAGTGAGAGAGAGAGAGGGAGGGAGAGAAAATAACTGCAAGATGCTCCAAAAGGGAGGACGCAGAAGAATTAGCTCTTTTTTAGGGCAAAGCAGGCAGACCCATTTTAGAGTGAAGTGAAAGTGACCATTCTGTCACACGTGAACAGCACGAAATTCTTGCTCTGCATTTAAACCATTCACCAAGTCAAGCAGCGGGCATCCAGGAACACGGAGCCAGGGGAGCAGTGTGTGGGGATGGTATCTTGCTCAGGGTACCTCAGTGGTGCTTAGCAGTCTTGGGAATCGAACCCACAACTTCCTGATTGCAGGGTGAACGCCCTAACCACTAGGTTACCATCTGCATTTAGTTTAGCTGGTATGAAGGCAAACAGAAACTAAATCTGCTCTTCAATGAAAAATACAGCATCCGACAAAAATCGTAAAAAAAGTCCACAAGTCTGTTTATGTATAGGCAGTTCTAACTGCCACAGCCAGCAGCAGTTTTGCACTACAGAGGATCTGCAAGTCTAGAAACCCATGGGACCAGCCTTGATGCTGATAACGGGAATTAAGAAACACATGCCAGGAGTGTGGTTTGCTGGACAGCGTTACAAGTACAACATCCAGGAACCAGACGGTTTGAGTTAGCTAAATATGAGAGTCATTTGTCAGCCAGCATCTAAACCGCGCATTACTAAAAGACGCATGGATTCCTCTTTAACTGCAGCTCTCTGTGCCAAAGGTAAGGTAAGGTAGACCTGCAACATGCTCCTGATCATTAGGGCTAAATGTTGTTAGCAACTGCACAAAACAGAAAGCACAACACGTATACAACAGATATTTCTGGTCGATGATGACCAAACAACTCGTTTTGAAAACTAAATTAATAATTCATAAATAAATAAGAGGAGGGTAAATACTGCAAATAAATAATACATCAAAGTGGTAATGCATTTTAAAAAATCTTTTAGAAGTCTTGTTTAAAATACAGTAAAGATGATATTATAGTTCACTTTGGGGCGAACTTTTAATGACAGAGGCAGCAGTAGGCAGTTTTAAGGCACAGTTCCTTGTGTAACAACGTTGTATTCACAAATCTATACCTCAGCGCACAAACAGCACAGTGATTTCGTCCAATTTGTTTTTAACAGGTTACAACAAAAAGCAGCACTACAAACCTGTAATTAACAGGCTAACAGCTCATCACTAATCACGGGAGGCTACAAACTAACAACCCATTAATAGGGCTGTCATAATTACTTGATTAAAATAATTCTATCAGGTTAAAAATTAATCAAACAAAATTAACATCCTTGATGAGTCAACTGTGTTTAGTTTGCATTCTGATGATAAACAGGGCATCCGCAGGTCATTTTTAAATATGTGCTCTACAGTCTGAACTAGCACTCGACTAACTTTTGACTTACAGTGCTAGAAAGAACATTCAGATCACATATGAAGACAAAACAAAAAACAATTACTCAACCATCTTACTTAATCATCACAATAATCTGCAGATTACGAGATAACCAATGTAATGTTATTTTATTATAATGGTTATTGTTAGGATTTTATTTGTACCAGCATAGATCCTGATACTGCTTATTGATGCTTATGGATATTCTTATTGATTCTACATTGATACAAAAGATTTAGAAACATGTTAAAAATTTTAAGACAATATGGGCTGATCTTTTACTGTGTCACACCAAACGTTCAGCCATGTTTTTGTTTAATATACTGCAAGGCATACTGCAGTATGTACCACAATAACTTAACTAAACTGTCAACGGATTAATAATCTAAGAGAGTGATATGCCATTTAACACCAGAGACAACACTGAAATACAAATACATTTATAGCTGATTCCCAGATCTCCAACCAGCTGGAGGACACAGGAAAATGTTGAAACTGCATTCACGTTTTGCAGCTATTGGAAAAAATGCCAATATTTAGCTTTACTAATCAATAAGTATCCTACTTATTGTGAGTATCCTATTAGTGTTGTAATGTACTGATGATGACAGTGCAGTTCAGGGATTTGCAGCAGTGGGTATAGAATGTAAATGCTGTGTAATGCAGAAGGAGGACGCACGTGATGCATGTGAAGAGATAGGAACACTGCAGTGGGAGCTATGGCAAGGGAAGGTCATCTACATTAACATCCTACAGACCCCTGCCCCCATTCATACATGTACACATATGCTTATGCTACCACAAAACTACACGCAGACACACACACACACATATACAATTTCATGTGAAGCTCATGTCTCACTCCTGCTGTGCAATAACACAGGTCTTATACGTTTATAGCACATCACTTTGCATTAGATGCTGCAAATAAAATCTATTTCATTGCAATATCACATGTCATATTATAAATTCAGTCAGGCTCACGGGTTGCAGGTGAGATTAAATGATTTTCTGGAATGCAGGGTATTCTGGAATGTGGTGTAAAAAATTAGAGGTAAATGATGCTCCCTTGGCAAAACCAAGCTTGTCTGTGCAATGTAATATCACACAGTCAGTGACTGGATCTATGCTAGCTCTGAATTTAGTAACTATCCACATTTAAAAAACAAACTTAACTCTACAAAGCACACACAGTCTTTCGGTGACATGTAATAGGTGGTATGTAAGATACGATAATGTAACTCTTTTGCGTAATTTGCGTTGTTACAGCAGTGGACAGAACAAAGAAGACTCATCAAACCACCCACAAAAACCCTCACCTGGAACTGTGAATGCTGCCACTGCTCAGACGTCCCAATAAATACACACTGTAATTGGCTAAAGGTCCCAACTGCATATAATATCAGAACTGCGCAGGCCAATAAAGATAAACAAACAATGCTGCGTATGCTAGTCAAGAGCTAACAAATGAGAAAGTGGTGGTATTACAGAGCATAGAGCATGCAGAAGCTGGGTTGATGACAATATTTATGGTTTCTGTGATTAATTAGGTCACAACAAGTTTTCCTGAGTATACTGTGGAAGTCATTATAAAAATGGCCACTTACATGGTTCATCACAAGGGCAGCATCTTTGGTCCTGTTTTATTGGATTTAGTGAAGGCGTTATGTGAAATGCTGTATAAAAATCTTGTTGAGTTTACATTTGTGCCAGCCTAACATATTTCAGATATCAAAAATGAATGATGTGAGATATTTTAAATTGTTGTGATATATGTTTGCCATGTCATCCACCCAAAGCTGTGGCCTGGGACAGACAGCAACAATTTAAGAATAATGCAATTTTTACATTTGTTTTTATTTGTTTTTTGGGGTTGTTTTTTTATTTTGAAAATACACATAGAAACATACTCAGACAAACAACATACTCATTCTCAAGGTACCTTTCTTATAAACTCATAGGCTGCTTAAAGTTACAGTCTAAATTTACAATTAAATTTAAATTAAAAGTCATAATTTAAATTTAAAGTTACAATTCTGCCTTTCAGTTCTAGTGAGAAATTTTATCACACATAATTTCAACATTGTGACATTCCCGGTCATGGGTCACTAGAGGCCGCTATTGTTTCAGTTTTAAAAGGGGACTCTTGTTTTGAAACGCTCTGGATTCAAAGATTCTTGTCCCAGTTGCCGGTCAACCCTCACCCTACCCGTCCTTCATGTTTCTGTTTTATGTTTTCCTTGTGTTTTGGGCCCTCGTGCCTTCTTTATGTTCGTTGTGTCCGAGTTCGTGGTTTGTTAATAAAACCAACCAAAGGAAAACTGCGTCTGCACCTCGCTACACTCCGCGAGTCCCCGCATGTGACAAACATGTACTAGATTGCAGAAATTACTTACGTTCATCCTTTACCCCAGTTATGGGATGTGTGCAGGTATACACTTTATGTAGACTAAATACTCCAAAGAATGTGTTTAAACACAGGAAAAGACCACCATGTGGTGCAGTGACGCGGAACATACACACACTTCTTAATGTAAAGGAAGTATAAATCAGCAACCTCCCATGTCCTCTAAGAGGATTTGTTTTTGCCCGCCTACACACACAGACGTGTTCGCTACCAATGAGAATCGACCACCCCTGCTTCTCTCACACAGCTGGACCTGCCTGCTCCTTTCCAGAGGCCACTATTTATAGCCACTCCATTCCCCTTGAGTGTGTGTGTGTGTGTGTGTGTGTGTAATGAGCCCTGTGCCGGAAAGGGGACGATGTGACTGGGAAACAGATTCAGCTACTACGAGGACAGTGAAGGAAGCTGCAGTGAGAGATGAGGTAACTGTATACTCCCAAAATACATAATCAGTTCACCCATTCCAAACATGAACACAGTCTCTCCTACGAAGGCAAACGGCCTTTAAAGGACCCATAACATGAAGAAGTAAACTGTCCTCACTGTGTATAAAATAAAAGGGTCTGATGTGTGTAAACATCAGTGTGTCAAAATCTATCATACAACTCTCTCTAGTCCATACAGTCCATTATGGAGAAACTAAGCAGCTAACAGCTGAAGAAACTAAAAGTCCATTTAAAATGTATTGTTTTCATGTCACAAAACTCACTGACAAATCAGCCTTTTCAGCCTAAAGCAGTTTATCTCCAATCGTTTAAGCTACAGTTATAAGGAGTGGTTCAGCATGTACTGCTGAGGCACAATAAAGGACAGCCAGTCACAACAGAGATCATTTACATAAAGTCTTAAAGGCACCATAACAAAAACAGCCTGTGACACTGTATGGGATAAAAAGAGGCAGACAAAATGTAATTCAAAAATGAATCATAAATGGTTTTGGTACATAATAAAAAACCTTTTCATGGACCACAGGGAAAAAACTTGAATAAATGAAGGATATGAGTTCTTGAGGCCAAAACTGAGGAAAAGCCGATTTTATGTCATAAAATAAGCAATTCATATTTGATGCGATAAATTAATTCATTAATCACACATGTATTATCAATCTAACAATGGAAAGAGTGTGTTTAGTGAGGGACTGTAGTTCTAGTTTCTCACTATAGCTGGACAAATGTGGATGAAATACAATCCCGCAATAGTACTGCCACATTTTCTGATTGCAATATGAATTCCAATATTTGAACAACACACTAACATTTCATACATTCATTATTATAATCTAACATTTCATACATTTTGCAGTGTAGCAATTAATCTTTAATTAATGTGTTCATTTTCATCTCATAAGAGCATTCAGCATTATAAAAACGCAATTTTGAACAAACGTTGTGCTTTATAGGGTCTGTATTTAAAACAGGGATTAACCTTAGTCCAGAGATTTCTGAATGGACATTAAAGTTCACAAAGGAAATTACAGTCAAGGTTTACGCTTGTTACTGAAACCGACCCACAGTGCTCCAATTCAGTAGTTCAGCCACAGGCTATTGTGCCAATCCCAATCTAAAACACTAGTCACAAGATAACACTGCACCATCAATCTGATACGATGCATTACGATTCAATATAACACACTATGTAGAATAGTTTTATCAAAATGCCCTTATGTGATTAAGAACTGTCCTGGATTATTTTTAACCAAAATTCTGTGTTCAAGTGTTAGTTCGGTTATGTGAATTCCTTGAACCATCTAAACATCAAAGAACATCCCTGACCAGAACCGAAAACTGATAGCTCACAATAAAACATTCTGAGATTAAAAGCTCACTTGATTACTGCACGTGGTATCAGTACTGCAAAAGCCAATATTGCAATAACAATTAAGAAGCCATATATTACACAGGACTACCTAAAACAACCGCTGATGTAGCACTATGATTTTTGAACCAGTGCAGTGGATCAATCTATTTTACTTAATAATTTATAATCTAATGTGACAATATAGCAGCTTGAAAAATACAAGAGAAAAAAAAGAAAATCCAGAACAGAATGAAAAAGCTGGCTAACTTTTCTATTCTACCTGCTCCCTATGACAGATTTTTTTCCTCTACATGTGAAAAGTCTGCTCAAACACTGCAGAAAACTCCACTCAGTCTCCTTGGAAAGCATGAGCTTTATTCTACTATGGAGCGCTGTTGACACACGGCCTATTCTCTCTGGCTCTGACCGCTCCATCTAGGACAGCGTGTTCCAAAAAGAGCTCGCAGCCTTAAACAGCCGAGAAACACTCTTTGCTATTTCCACTTCTTGGACAGTTTGGCCCGCATCAAGTCAGGGTTGTAATTACCCACAAACAGCGTCTGCAAAACCAGCAGAGGAGGAATGTTTAAATGAATGTTTTTAGCTTCCTCGAAGGAAAAAAACAGGAAAGTCAACAACTGAAAAACTATATTTTATTTTAAAGGTTACCTCTCCACTAAAGTCTGAGAATATCCTACAATAAATGTTAAAACACAAATTTTCCTTCCGACTGTTGCTGCCTTGCCATTAAACCTTACTAATACAGTGAATTCCCATAAGACCATCTGTAGCCCACTTCACCTTAGTCCATATGCTTACGTCAGAGCAATAAGGTGTGAAGAATGAACTTCAGAGCATCAGTGCTGGCAAAACCCAGCAACACCATATAGACAAAAGTATTGGGAGGCGTGACAATTACACCAACAGAGACATTAATGGGATTACATTCGAAATTTTCTGAATGAATTTGTGCTCCTTCATTCTGTAGAGCAGTTAGAGAAGGTCTGGGTCACAATCTCAGTTCCAGTTTCACCACACCAGTCCAAAATGTCTTGGTGTGTTGAAGCAGTAAGATTAAGACCATCACTGGAAGTAAGGCTCCTAGCCCGAAGCCTGAATACGGGTATGTCCTAATACTTTTGTCCACATAGTGTATGTTCTTTTCCCTATGTATTCCAGTTTCTTGGTTTCCCTGTGTTAACCGATCAATACGGAGTAAAGAAGTGCAGTGTCCAGTGGCATAATTAGAAGGGCTACAAATGGGACTCTGAAAGAAGGGGCTGTTTACAACCCTGCTAATGAGTTTTAAGGAGCCTCTTCAGCCTATTTTAAACACTTCAAGCCGGCCATGGCTGTTTATGAGCACATGCTGTGTGGTTATATTTCCCTGTGAGAATGGCAGGCCTGTTATAATTTAGATCATAATGGAGGATTTAAAACCCAATAAAAGAGCAAGAAGCAACTCTTTGCATGTGTCTACAGTAAAACTGCAGAGGTTGCTACCACGCATATTACTATAATGAGGGGGGCTAGTGGAAAACTGAACAGGGCATTTTTATGGCTCATATGGATAAAACCATCTTGAATCTGACGAGCACGTTAACAAGAAAAGCTGGGTTTTAACACTGAATAAATCCTAAATGGATCAAGGAAACAGCAGCTTCACTATATGGACAAAAGTATTTCAGGGTTTGGCTAGGCCCCTTTACACTTCCAGTGAAGGGCAATCTTAATGCTTCAGAATACCAAGATATTTTGGACAACGCCATGCTTCCAACTTTGTGGACACAGTTTGGGGAAGGCCTTTTTCTATTCCAGCATGACTGTGCCCCAGTGCCCAGAGCAAGGTCCATAAAGACATGGTTGGATGCCTAACCTCATAAATGCTTTACAGAATGAATGGGCACAAATTCCCACAGAAACACTCCAGAATCTTGTGGAAAGCCTTCCAAGAAGAGTCGAAGCTGTTATAGCTGCAAAGGGGGGACCAGCTTCATTTAAAGTCTACGTATTTGAATGCCATGTCATTAAAGTCCCTGTTGGTGTAACGGTCAGGCGTCCCAATATTTTTGTCATATGGTGTACTTAGATCATCAGTCAGATGTTGCTATGAACCCTTAAGCCCAACTTAGAGAAAACCTGGACAGAAAACCGTTTGACCCTCCTTTACTGCAGTATACCCAACGCTACAGACTTACTAAGCCACGTTTAAACACCAAAATCTCTCTCTTTAGCAAAGAAATGACAGTGAGCTGTTATTAACCGAGTAGTTCAGCATTAGGTCCTGTCCTCACTCCCTCCAGACCAGCCGTTTAATGGTCCGTTGATTAAAAAGTGCTACGAAGTAACTGTCAACAGCCTGTCCACGTCACCTTCGTCTCTCCAAACGGCAAATTACGCACATCTTATCAACACAAAAACATAATTATATATAGTTACATATATGCACACTGTGTACACACAGCACTGTGGATGTATGAGGGCCGTAAACACGCAAATATTTCCTCCCGTTTCTCCTCACCTGTGTCCGGACGCGGCTGATGCGTGCTGCCGCTGCTGGGGATGCTGCTGCGCGAGCGCTGGAACCACATAAACCAGCCGAGGGCGCGCGCGACAGTGAAATTAGAGCCTTGCATGCTGGGTAGTGTAGTCTCCACTCTGTGTTTCAATCTTGGAGAAAATGTGAGTCATCTGAAAAGGGTCAGACTGCAGGGCCCTTCTAACCAATCAGAAGTGCTGAGACCAGCTGATTGATCACTGACCAGCCCTTACCATTGGAGACCCCTATTCTAGACAAATAAAATATAATTTTAGTGTATATTTATATGGAACACATCAGGTCTCTAGTATTTCTTAGTAATTACGGTGTCCCTCATGCTCTTTAATGACTGGACTGGGCGCTTCAGTGGAAGGGATAAGACTGTGTTTTTACATGGTCCTAAAACAGTCAGTGTCCAAATTATGCTCACATTTTTGCATACCTTTTCTTTTTGCATGCAATTTCTTGTTACAATAT
>JBBPCX010000088.1:14880410-14899859 GCA_037974365.1 Hydrocynus forskahlii | reverse complement strand
AATGTGCAATATGTGGTCAACATCAGTGAGTCTGTAAATCTGTTCTGTTGTATAGTGTTATATATGTCAAAATCTGCATAAATGTTAGAAATGTGACTGAGTAACACTTGCAACTCAGTGTCGTGATGGTTTAAACAAAAAATTCCGAAGTTAGTAAAAGAAGGCATTAAAAGGTATTAAATTTAACTTAAGGATTGCTGTATATGCCCTGATATCAAATAACGAGTCTCACAATGAGTCTGTCTGAGGAACAGGACACACAGAAAACTGAGAGGTGAGAGAATCGTGTAGTTTGGAGTAAAGTTAGCTTGTTCTCGTCTACACCAACATGAAGGAGCGTTTGTAGATCTTGTCTGATACTGGTTGTGTTTTAGACTGGTTCAGGGTAAGAGAGATGACCCAGCTGGACCCAGCTGTGTGTCCATGAAGAGTGACCAGTCGATGGACTTACCACTACACTTCAGAGAGGGTGCCAGCTCTGCTGAGCACAGGTAAGAATGAAAAAACACAGAAGAAGGCGATGAAGAGACACTGCTAATTTTTCTCTGAGCTCCAGCATTCTTGAACGACAAATGGATTAGGGGCTTGATGTTTTTGAGAGGTGAAATAAATGAGGAAAGCAGGGAAATATGTATTTTTGTGTAATATAATACTGCATGTAGAATTACAAAGCACACTGCATATCCAGGGTGTCCGCTGGGTTTTAAAAAGTATTAAAAGGTGATAAATCAAAATTGCCAAATTTACGGCCATTAAAAGTGTTAAATTTGGTTTTAGAGGTATCCTTTTTTTAAAAGATAGGTATTATTTTTTCAGACTATGAGGTTTCCTATTTTGAGTTAAATTCTCTCTGCTAAAGTTTGCGTTAGTTCGTTTAAACATAGGCTTTAGCGTATCTGGGCACCAGAGATGGGGACTCAAATCTGAGACTCGAACTCGAGTCACACTTAAGTCACACAAACAAAGACTTGTGACTTGATTTTAGACTTGCCCTCAATGACTTGAGACTTGACTCAGACTTGGGTGTGACTCATAAGTCATAACTCGTAAACAATGTTCATTTCATGGAATTATTTATTATCTCTCGCACTCTTTCCCACGACCCCTCGTTTGCCATAATCCAGAGTTATTAGCCGAAAACCGCTCACCTCGCCCCGGTGTCCCATTACTTTTGTCCAAGGTGAAAGGTTTTCAGCTAATATCTCCGGTTCGCCGGGAGGCTATTAAGTGAAACAAGGAGTCGTTGGAAAGCTGTCAATGTTTATCTTCTAAACATTTAGGGCTCAACATTTAGAGCTCAAAAATCCCACATTTAGAGTCACCATTTGTAAAAGTGCAACATTTAGATTTAGAGTGCAACATTTTGTTTTTTAACACATTTAGCTCTAAATGTGTGAAAAATTGTGTGAAAATTGCGCTAAATGATGAAAGAAATTACACCTCTAAATTTGTTAAGCTGTTTTTACAAATGGCACCCCATAGACTTGGACCTACAGTACATGTTTATGTTAAAATCAATTAATAGCAGTTCACCAGTTCTTGTGTAATATAATACTGCATGTAGAATTACAAAGCACACTGCATATCATATTATGAGTCTGAGAACTCATGACATCCAGAATTAGTCTCTCTGAGGAACAGGACACACAGAAAGCTGAGAGGTGAGAGAATCGTGTAGTTTGGAGTAAAGTTAGCTTGTTCTCGTCTACACCAACATGAAGGAGCGTTTGTAGATCTTGTCTGATACTGGTTGTGTTTTAGACTGGTTCAGGGTAAGAGAGATGACCCAGCTGAACCCAGCTGTGTGTCCATGAAGAGTGACCAGTCGATGGACTTTCCACTACACTTCAGAGAGGGTACCAGCTCTGCTGAGCACAGGTAAGAATGATAAAGAAGAGACACTGCTATTTTTTTTCTGAGCTCCAGCATTCTTGAAAGACAAATGGAATGGGGGCTTGAATTTTTGAGAGGTGAAATAAATGAGGAAATCATGTATTCTTGTGTAATATAAGACTGCATGTAGAATTATAAAGGACACAGCAAATCATATAATGAGTCTGAGGACTCATGACGCCCAGAATGAGTCTCTCGGAGGAACAGGACACCCTCGTCTGTCCACCCCATAGTTGGGTCCAGATTGACCCACTTGGGGAAATCTGCTGCGACTTTTGTGGGTCGGTCCATTTGTCGGGGTGCCTGTCTCCCTGAGGTGCAGACTTCCATACTTTTAACTTTTAACTTTTATTTCCAAAAACAAAAGGGCGTGAGGGCCTAACACAACAAAACCAAAAACCAAAACAATGGAGATAGGACAGGAGTAAACTTGAAGTAAAGCAGGAAGCCAGTGGACTGACACCACAGGTCTACCCTAAACTGAACTAAATACAGAACCCAAAACACAGGAACCAGTATAAACCAAACATTACTTAACTTCAAAACCAGACAGCTGTAACTAAGGATCTCCAAAACTACTTTACTCAAATACGCGTCAAAGTCCTCCATACATACAAACAAGGGTGGCCTCTAGCGGCTGCCAACCAGGGATGTTACAGAATGTTGTGGACAAACTAAACAGAACATTAATAAACGTTCATATATTACAGCATTCTCTTATCTTTTATTTACCAACAGAGCTCAGAATGAGACCCCAGATATTGCCGGGAGAAATCTGAAGCTCATACAGGTCTTACAGGTCTGTCTGTAAATATTTATATATATAAACACATACAAGTATATATGTACAAATATATTATTGTGTAATAAATACATCAAACCTAACTGCCACTCCTCACATCACTGGAGTGCACCCTCAAAGGTTTATATTTAGCATCTTTAGTTTGGAGTCATATTTGTATCATGTTGTCATATTTTTCAGTTGTACTGACTTACACCATGTAATAACTTCCCGTTCTTTGTTTATTTATTCAGCATTGTTTTCAATCTCAATGTTTTTTCTTCAACACTGCTCCTTCTCTAGCTTTTGAGCTAGAGCTGGCAAAATGTGCAAGATCTAAGTTGATTTATCATTTGCACCTCCATGAATAAGCATGTACACCAAACACAGCAGCGATGACCAATGACACTAGCTTATATGAAACCAGTCCTCAGGGAACGGTAGACAGCCCACATTTTTTACTCCAACAAATCTCACAATATAATTATAAAGTTAATATGAGGACTACCTGGGGATCCCTGAGGACTGGTTTGAGAATGAGTTGTAAATTAATTCACATTTTGTAGGTGCTGTTTTTGGTGAACAGTTAAATTTGGGGGAAATTTGACCCTTTAAATATTGGTGGCTTAACGAATGAATCTCAAAATAAAAGCCCCATGAATCCTGGGCAGGATATTGCATACATAAACTGCAAATAATGTATACCAACAATAATACTTATCCTATTACTCCCCATAATAATCAAATTAGTAACACTACTACTAGGTCAAGTGTTTCTGTTTTTTATACTTGATCAGGAGCTGGAGCACAAAGTCCTCTTTGTGGTGAAGAATAGTCTGAAGAATTTTATGAAGCTCCTGAGTGCAGATTATCCAGCATGCTTTGAGAGAGAGGCGGAGGATGAGGAGGATCAGAGCAGAGTTAGAGAGGCGGCACTGGAGATCACACTGCAAGTCCTGAGAAACATGAACCAGGCAGACCTTGCTAACACACTACAGAAGAGTAAGGGATCAGGCTCATGTGATGACTCATTATGTAGTAGTTTAAATTATTATGATTTTATATTACAATATTTATTAATTACAGCTGAAGAAGCATTACATTTAGCTTTGTAAACAATGCTGAAAACCAGTGTATTCATGTAAATGTTCAATATTAGTTTTTGTTGGTTTTTTTTAGGACTGGCTCCTTCTTGTCATCAAAAACTGAAACTGACATTGAAGGAAAAATGTCATAAAATTAATGAAGGAATCTCAAGTCCTGGAACCTCAACCCTGCTGAACGAGATCTTCACAGAGCTGTACATCACAGAGGGAGGGAGGCAAAAGATTAGTACTGAACATGAGATCAGACAGATTGAAACAACCTCCAGGAGACCAGTGGCACTGGAGATACCCATCAAATGCAATGACCTCTTTAGAAACAAATCCATCAGATCTGTGCTGACTAAAGGAGTTGCTGGGATTGGAAAAACAGTCTCTGTGCAGAAGTTCATCCTGGACTGGGCTGAAGGAAAAGCAAATCAGGATGTCCTCCAAATATTTCCACTTCCTTTCAGAGAGCTGAATTTGATGAAAACCAAAAACCTTAGCCTGCTCGCTCTTCTTCAAGAGTTTTTCAGGGACACAAAAGAATTAAAACCACGAGACTATGATCGTTATAAAGTCATATTCATTTTTGATGGTCTGGATGAGTGTCGACTTCCTCTAGATTTCCAGAACAATGAGAGCTTATCTGATGTTACACAGCCAGCCTCAGTGGATGTGCTGTTGACAAACCTCATCAAGGGGAATCTGCTTCCATCTGCTCTCTTGTGGATAACCACTCGACCAGCAGCAGCCAGTCAGATTCCTTCTGAGTGCATTAACCAGGTAACAGAGGTACGAGGGTTCAGCGACTCTCAGAAAGAGGAATACTTCAAGAAGAGAATTTATGATCAAAGCCTGGCTGATGAAATCATTTCACACATAAAGTCTTCAAGAAGTCTTTACATCATGTGCCATATCCCAGTCTTCTGCTGGATTTCAGCCACTGTTCTAGGAAGATTGTTGGCAGAAGAAAAGAGTGGAGAGATCCCCAAGACTCTGACTCAAATGTTCATCCATTTCCTTGTGTTTCAGATGAAACATGGTAACCAAAAGTACCATGGGAATAATGATGTTGATCAGAAACAGGCTAAGAAGATTATTCTGGCACTGGGGAAACTGGCTTTCCAACAGCTAGAAAAAGGAAACCTGATCTTCTATGAGGAAGATCTGAGAGAGTGTGGCATTGATGACAGAGAAATGTCAGTGTACTCAGGAGTTTGCACCCAGATCTTCAGAGAAGAGTTTGGGTTGCACCTGGGGAAGGTGTTCAGCTTTGTGCACCTGAGCATTCAGGAGCTTATGGCTGCTTTATATGCATTTCTGTCATTTATCTCCAAGAACAGAAATGTTCTGCTACAGCCAGCCTCTGGAGGGGTTAGTTTCACCAAAAACTTAGCAAAGTTCCTCAAGTCTGCAGTGGACAAGGCCTTACAGAGCAAGAATGGACACCTGGACTTGTTCGTTCGCTTTCTTTTTGGTCTCTCACTGGAGTCCAACCAGATTCTCTTACGAGGTCTCCTGATACAGACAGGAAGCACCCCTCATAACCAAAAGAAAGTAGTTCAGTACATCAAGGAGAGGATCAGGGAGAATCCCTCTCCAGAGAAAACAATCAATCTGTTCCACTGTCTGAATGAACTGAATGATCAATCTCTGATGCAGGAAGTCC
Organism: Hydrocynus forskahlii; assembly: GCA_037974365.1. NCBI lineage: Eukaryota > Metazoa > Chordata > Actinopteri > Characiformes > Alestidae > Hydrocynus > Hydrocynus forskahlii. The sequence goes on along the minus strand of JBBPCX010000088.1, from coordinate 14,894,428 downwards.
AAACATACCTGAACAGAGGTTCCAGGGGTCTTGGTGGAGTTAAGCTCTCTCCTGCTCAGTGGTCAGCTGTGGCATTTGTGTTGCTTAACTTGGGAGAGGAGCTGGATGAGTTTGACCTGAGCAAATATGATCCATCAGAGGAATGTTTTTTGAGGCTGCTGCCAGTAGTCAAAGCATCCAGAAAAATTGTGTGAGTGCTTTTATTCATGTTGTATTGTACTACTTGTTATTGTGTTATTGAAATAAACCACTCCAGGTTCTTTATTGTGTAGCCTCTTCCGCAAAACTTCAGCTCACATTGTCAAATATGTTGTGGTTGCTTCCATGTGCAGAAAGTGCTTTAATGCCACTGCAAATGTTTTGTAAAACTGACCCAAAGCATTTATACAATAACAGAAGTATTAATAGAAATATTAATATTAAGTAGCCAGTAAATGATCCTGAATCAAATGTATTGGTTAATTAGAATTACATTTCCCATGTACTGTGTTTTCATTTCAGATACATGTACTGTGTTTCCTTTCTTTTAACAGGCTACCGGGCTGTAATCTCACTGCAGTCTCCTTTAAAGAACTAGCATCAGCTCTGCAATCACCAGACTGTTCCCTGAAAGAGCTGGACCTCAGTAACAATGAACTGCAGTATACAGGAGTGAAGCTTCTCTCTTTTGGACTGAAGAGTCCACACTGTAAACTGGAGATGCTCAGGTGTATTTTTTTGTAAATAAAGTTTTTGCTGTGACAATCTAATGTGACATTAGTTTTGTTTTATTTTCCATCCAGTATGATATCTGAGCATTGATGTACATTTCATAGAATGTGGTGTTTACTTATTGTATGACAACTGATTTTACCTCTGTGTGTTAACGCTATTTGTGCTTCTGTTTTTTTCCTTTCTGCAGATTGTCAGGTTGTAATGTTACAGATGAGGAATGTTCTTCTCTGGCTTCAGCTCTGAAATCAAATCATTCCCACCTCAGAGAATTGGATCTGACCTATAACCACCTAGGAGAGTCTGGAGTGAAGCTGCTTTCTGATTTACTGGAGAACCCACACTGTAAACTGCAGAAACTCCAGTGAGTCTCTCTCTCACACACACAGAATATACAGTCAGGTCCATAAATATTAGGACATCGACACAATTCTAATCTTTTTGGCTCTATACACCACCACAATGTATTTGAAATGAAACGAACAAGATGTGCTTTGACTGCAGACATTCAGCTTTAATTTGACGGTATTTACATACAAATCAGGTGAACGGTGTAGGAATTACAACAGTTTGTATGTGTGCCTCCCACTTTTTAAGGGAGCAAAAGTAACAATCATAAATAAAACTTTACTTGGTTGCAAATCCTTTGCAGTCAATTATAGCCTGAAGTCATTTCAAATCATTGTAGTGGTGTATAGAGCCAAAAAGAATAGAATTGTGTCGATGTCCCAATATTTATGGACCTGACTGTATTCCCTGTCTCGCAATACTAGTAAAATTTTGCTAAGCAGGAATGCAAAACAACTAACTTATCCATATAGTTTTAGTTATACCTGCAGACTAATCTAACCAAAGGATAAACACTACCAGATGCATATAGAATAGCAGACCTGATGTAATAATGTACTTGAAAGATTCTGTCCCCTAACCTTTCTCTCTGATGCCCTCTCACATTTTTTCTCAGTAGCTATGTATTTTGTGTTGGACAAATTTCAACACAATTCAAACAAACCACAAATAAATAAAAGTAGCCAAATAAAATGAAGAAAATGGGAGTCTTCAGTTGCTGCTAAATACAGCAAAGGGCCCATGGTTTGTTTATTTCTGATAGGTAAAAAAGGGGGCTGGACTGTTCTTAGCTTTGCTGTCAAGAGTGAAGGCTTCAGCTCTAATGCAAGCAGCCACAGGAAGTCAGTAAATAAATTATTGTAATCTGTAATGAACATTATGTTTTCAGATTGTGTGTTGCATTGGTCTGTTTACAGGCTATCTTGCTGTAATCTCTCTGCAAGCTCCTGTGAAAAACTAGCATCAGCTCTACAATCACCAAACTCTTCCCTGAAAGAGCTGGACCTCTCTAATAATGACCTGCAAGATTCAGGAGTTGAGCTGCTCGCTGGTGGACTAAAGAGTCCACACTGTAAACTGGAAATCCTCAGGTTAAACTCTTTTTTTTTTAAATAATAAATGAATTTCTATCCAATTCTATTTTATTAAGTTAAATGGAATCTTCGTAGAACAGTAAGGTACCCAAACATGGGAAGGCAAGTTAAGTTGGTTTTATTTTGCTGGTACAGTTTCTTTGTTCAGTAATTTTCAAATGGTTAAAATATGTATATCAACATTTTTTGTAACAAAGACAATCACTGATTGCTGTCAAGGAACACTGATGGTCTGCAGAATGCTGTTCAGATTTCAAAAATTCTGGAATTGTCATGTTGTCAATGCTCCAGGAAGAGAGGGAGGCGCAGATGTGGATTTACATGATACTAGACTTTAATTACAAAACTCAAGGAAGGCACGAGGGCCAAAATACAAAAGGGACATAAACACTGGAGACAGGCTAAATATGTTTCAACTACACATGTATGACGGAATGAACTCTAGACGAAAGACGGATATACTGTCACAAATGGGCTATGTCCTGGCAGAGAAGTGGAGGCACAGACGCAGACCACCATGATTGAGATGATTTATTGTAAACTAAACAGAACCAGAACTGAAACAAGGCACGAGGGCCAAACATAAAAACAGAAACTAGAGGGAGACCTAGACCAGGGTTAGGTGAGGGAAGACCCATGACACAAACTAAAGCGTAGACTACTTAAATGCACGAACTGAGGACCAGTAACAAGACAGACATAATCAACTCCTAATCTCTGACCAGCTGGAAATCCTTTTCTCTAAGACGATCATAGATAAGGCCACAGCCACAAAGGGATAACAAAAGTCGTCCGAAGGCGGCCCCTAGAGGCCGCAGACTGGAATCGTGACATTTACGACGGGTAAGCAACGGTGGACTGGCACAGGGTTACAACACATCAGGGACTAAATACACTCAGGACTAGGACAGGAACCAATCAGAACATACAATCATTTTGACTTAAACACCAGCCGGCTGTGAACACTCACCTGACCGGTGCGCGCACACAAAATGTCAAAATAAAAATCAATACAGGACAAGGCTGCCTCTAGCAGCTGCCAAACAGGGGTGTAACAGGAATTCGGACATGAATTGTCTTTGATTATTTGTTTATGTGACCTGTATGCAAAAGATCATTTCCACAGCCTTGTTATGATTGCCTGTGAACTTATAAACGCTTTGAACGTGCCTCAACCAGAATCATGTTGTGTAGAAATGCCATGGCAAAAGCCATTTTCTAACATTTTCCAACAAACATCTGGGCAACCCCAGGGATGAAGAAGGGCCTGTCACTGCAGTTTCAGTTCTGGCTTTCAGATCATATGACTTTTGCAGATCTTTTTCCAGAGCCAGTTTAGACCACCATATTTGTAAGGCAGTGTCTTAATTTTAGCAATGCCCAGAATCCCAGTGTGATTTTTCCTCGTCTCAGCTTTGGTTTAGACTATCCCCATAGTGCCTCATAAAACACATCTGACTGTTTTAACTTATTCACTGATAACCTATCTTTCTTTCTTTTCATCATAAATTTGCAAGTCCTCATCAACCTCTTTAGGCAAACCTCAGCTTTTTGTCCGGTTGTGGCACTTTTGCTACAGAAAACAGTAGGTGGACACAATACAGAGTACAAGATGTATAAAGGTCATTAAGAGAAACCGTTGAAACACTAGTCAGAAGCAAAAGCTATACGTGGGGAGATGAATGAACACTGCCTGTGAACTGAGAGGAGCTTCGTCTAGGTGGTCAAACATCAACATTTTCAACATTATGTCATCATCTTGAATTGTGGATTGCTATCGTATGTTGACAGGTTAATAGCCCATATTTGTATCAGTTTTGTTATTCTGTTCTGTCTGATATCGAAATGTTGACATGTTTTTCATAAAATGTAGGATTTGTTGTATTTTATTGCTTCATTGTAATGACTCCAAGACTGCTAGTGGCACCTCTGAGGTACCCTTGAGTGAGCTGCCGTCCACACACACTGCTCTCCGGCCACTGTGTTCCTGGCTGTTCGCTGCTTCACTTGGTGAATGGGTTAAATGAGTAAAATCCAGAGACAGAATTTCATGCAGTTCACACTGTGTGCTGTGGTGTGTTCACCTATGACAGAAAGATTACTTTGTTGCATTTTACATTGTAGCTGGTTTTAGCTCTGTATCTAAATCCTATCTTTGACGATGCTTTTTTTTTCCTTTCTGCAGATTGTCTGGTTGTATGGTTACAGATGAAGGCTGTTCCTCCCTGGCTTCAGCTGTAAAGTCTAATTCCTCCCACCTGAAAGAACTGGATCTGACCTATAATCACCCAGGAGAATCTGGAGTGAAGCTACTCTCTGACCTACTGGAGGATCCACACTGTAGACTGAAGAAACTACAGTAAGTCATACACACACACACACACACACACACACACACAATGTTTATAACATCTTAAGTTAGTTAGTAAATGCATCGGTATGGTTTTGTGTGTGTACACCCACAGACTCTCAACTATGTGTGAATGTATGTTTGTGTGTTTCTTCTTTAGAGTGGACTTTGCAGGGGAAACCAGGATGAAACCTGGACTGAAGAAATGTAAGATACACACACACACACACACACACACACACACACACACACATACAATGTATTATCTTTTCTAATCTCTAATCTGTGTGTGTGTGTGTGTGTGTGTGTGTACAGATGCCTGTAATATCACTCTGGACCCAAACACAGCACACACTAGTCTCTTTCTGTCTGAAGGGAACAGAAAGGTGGAATGTTTGAGAGTACAACAGCCATATCGGTGTCATCGACGCAGATTTGATGGCTATCTGCAGGTGCTGAGTGTGGAGAGTCTGAGTGGACGCTGTTACTGGGAGACTGAGTGGAGAGGTGGTGGTTCTGTATGTGTCTGCTACAAAGGAATAAGAAGGACTGGAGACAGTGAGGAGTGTGCATTTGGATACAATAATCAGTCCTGGAGTCTGGAGTGTGCCAATCACAGGTTCTCTCTCAGACAAAATAAGATTAAGACTAAGATCTGTAAGTCCTCCTTCATCTCTCGCTTTCACAGAGTAGGAGTGTATCTGGACTGGACGGCCGGCACTCTGTCCTTCTACAGCATCTCTCCCAACGAACACGCAGCAGCTCACCTATATACACTCCACACCACATTCACTGAGCCCCTCTATGCTGGGTTTGGGGTTTTGACTAAGTCCTCAGTAGAAGTGTGTGAGGTCGAATAGCTCAGTGGCTAGGATACTTGCCTCCGGATCAAGAGCGCATGGGTTCGAATCCTACCTTCAGCATCACCACTGGGTCCCTGAGCAAGACCCTTAACCCCAAGTTGCTCCAGGGAGACTGCCCCCTGCAGTTAGGGAATGGAAGTCGCTTTGGATAAAAGCGTCTGCTAAATGCCGTAAATGTAAATAGTGTGTGTGTATGTGTGTAAAATAGTGTGTGCTCTGGTAATCATCATAGTAATCTATTTACACACTGATGCAGTCTTGTGACATGGTGACTAAGAGAAGGTCCCCATGAGGAAAACCCTTTTAAATGAACGCAGGAGCTATTCTGTGTGTTTTTTTAGCATTGACCCATACCACATGTTTACCATTAGATGTGTGTGTGTGTGTGTGTGTGTGTGTGTGTGTGTGTGTGTTGGGGGGATACACAATAGCACCCCCTTACAGTTGGAAAGTGACCATTTGGTCATATGTGAACACACCACAGCACACAGTGTGAACAGCACGAGATTCATCCTCTACATTTAACCCATTTAACCCATTTAACCCATTCACCAAGTGAAGCCGCGGGCAGCCAGGAACACAGCACCCGGTGAGCAGTGTGTGGGGACGGTTCCTTGCTCAAGGGAACCTCCGAGGTGCCTAGCAGTCCTGGGAGGTACTGCAGTCACTGCTCCACAGGAACTTAGGTTCCAAAAATGGTTGGGTATGACCCACTTTCTGATCCTCGCCTTGAAGATAAGATAAGATAAGATAAACCTTTAGTAGTCCCACAAGTGGGAAATTTGCTTGGAGTTCAGCAGCAGAAAGACATTTTCAATGTTAAAGGTGGACACTGACATTGAAAACATGTTGGAAGTTTACCTGCAAGAGATTCCTAAAGTGAAACACAAGATAAGCACATATGTATGACAAACCAATATAATCAATGTTCAGCCCTTAAATTATATTCATTGGTTTGCAGGCGTAATATTCACAATAAAATTGGTCACAAAGTGATTAAGCTTGTGCAAGTATATTTTGCATATATATTGTTTTGAATCTGAAATGTATTTAGAAAGGTTCACTAAAGTAAAATAAGTTAATACAATTTTTAAACTCATTGATTGGGTAATGGTGTTGTCTGCCACTTTACTGAATCCTGTTAAAAAAAAAAGATAGAAGAAGAAAATAAAACTATAGGACATGCCCTAAAGTTCCTGTTCTTCTTTTTTCTTCCTTTCTTCAGTAGCTGGTAAGCCTCCTAGACCAGTTTTCCTTGCTGATTTCATAATGACAGCCCACCAGTGTTGTGTCTAAACCTTCATGAGACCTTTGAATACCACAGTACCTGTGTTCTGTATACAATGACTCTTGTACATCCAAAGGAAACACATGTGTACATTTATGGAGTAAATCAACCCATTATGATACTGCTAATACTTGGTTACCAAAACCTGTGTTCTGGCTAATTGCTGTATTCATGTATTTATTTTTCAAATGATACATTTTAGTATTTACATATTAAAATTCTAAATAAACCACTCAAATTTACTGGGAGAGCTAGGGGGCGCAATAGCTATACTAGGGCTAGCTACAGAACCCAAGGGTCTCTCCCTGGTAGCGGCCATGTTTTATAAGTACATATGGTGAATATATAGTCTTTATTAATATTTTAATGTTGTTGTTTTTTTCAAATGCAGGCACTTGCATGAATTATATTTTACTGTAATATCCCATCACAGTGAAGATATAGCCTCTCTAGTCTCAAGTCAAAACTCTCCAGGTCAACCGTGAGGTCACAATGTGTACAATAACCTCAGAAAGGCAAGAAGAAACACGCCAGTCATGGTCAAAACAAGTTTATTAATTCTGTTCCACTGTGATAACCAGAAGCCTTTGCTTTTAGCATATTAAGGCTGGTAAATCCATTAGCATATTAATGTTTAAATAAGGATCTTTTAAACTTTTATACCATATAACATCCTTCTCATTGTATGTCAAACACTGGCCTTCATTTTAGGTTTTTTTTTTTTATTAAACAAAAAAAGAAAATACATGTAAGGCAATATAGAACAAAAGGTACAAATATGGGAAGAGAAAAACAATCAGCGAAAACCACCTAATATAAGAAAACTGGTAAAAAGGAGGAAAAGACTGGAAACAAATAACATGCACAAGCAAGGAAAAAAAAAAAAACTCTACTAATGCTCCAGAGAAAGACAAAGAATGAACAGGATGGACTCAAGACTGAGCCAAGGCATGACGAGTAGGAAGGACACATACATGGTTGAAGACATACTCTAAACATCTTTTGTCCGAAGTGAAACCCATGAAAAGGAACCACAGCCCAAATTAATATATGGATCGTTTCACCCTCTAGTGGCTGCTGGATGGAATAGCAGCTCTGAATCCCTCAGGACCCTTTCTCCCCATGCCTGGATCTAGATGAACTGCAAAGACTTCCTGGGACACCACTGCTCTCATCTGAGCCATAGCCGTCCTAGTCAACAAGATATTGGATCCCTGGCCAACCCAAACATTAGTCAGGGATTCTCCTCTATGTCTGCGTTTCTGGTGAAAACCAGTAATAAACCTCAGGAGCAGAGATTAGGATGGACTTTCTTGGATGATCTTGAAGTGCAGTTTTCATGACTCCAAGCAGAGAGGATCTACTGTCCCACTCGAAGGGACAGCCTGAGTTGCCCATTTCCATTAGTGCTTATTTCCATCCCTTGTAGATGATCTGGTGAAACTCAATGGATTATCAATAGTATTAGGTCCAGGTTTAGGATTAACGTTAAGGTTAAGTTTAGGATTTGGATCAGATTTGAGTTTTAGGTTAAGGTTAGGGTTAAGTTCAGGGTTAGGATCAGATTTTAGTTCAGAGTTAAGGTTAGGCTACGGATTAGATTACCATTCTGGGTTAAGGTTGGGGTTAGGGTTATTTTAGGATTAAATGTGAGTTTTGGGCTATTTGTGGGTTTTAAGTTTATATTCAAAAGAATCTCTTCTTTCCAACTCCAAGTTAAATTCAGTTTATTTGAATGTTAGTTAATGATGAGCTTCTATAAAGCACTGTACTATCCTAAAAAGAAAAAAAAAAAAACTTTTGTTAAGATGATTAAAACATTATGGGCTGTCTCCTGCAGGTCCACCAGGTTGACCTTAAAGATGAAACAAATTTTTCTCTCTCTTATTTCACCAACTAGTAGAAAAAAGGTTAAATAAAAAAATTGCAGGGGTATGCCAGGTACCAACCTGGCCGAGAGAGTAATAGCCACATCTACTGTGGTGTGACGTTTATGCTCCTCATAGCTAGGGGAGCTAGTTATCTAAGGACTGAGTCCTTCCAGCTCTAGCACTATTTAAGGGACTTTGTTCTGGGACTTTTTGAAGTATTGCCTTTCACAGTGTCCCGAGTGTTTGTATTCATTGCCATTTGTCTGCACTGTATTTTCACCCAGTTCATTTTTTGACTTATGCCTCTAGCCTTGCCTCTGATGCTCCCGTGCCTCGTCTTACCTTCATGATTTTATCTGTCCCCGTGTAACCTGTATGTGTTTTTTTGGAATCTGATTTTGGATCATCTATGTTATTTCTGCATGCCAGACCATGACCATGAATTGTTTCTGACGACTGAATCCGAGTGAAGGTTTGTCTGCAACTTAGTCAGTTCTCTGCCTTTCCTTATATCTGGACTGCTGCCTCACACAGGCATCCACCTTCATTAATTTGGGTCTTCCATAACACACCTGACCCTTGTCATCTGTTCAGCCAGTCAGGATCAATACCGCAAACCTACATTCCCACATCACCTCAGTGTTTCTCGTGGGGGGAATAATGGGAGCATAAAACTGGAATAAGTGCAGCGGCCAGCGAAGCTCCAGCTGGTTTTCCTGCTCTCTTTATCCCAGTGTGCACAGAGGAACATGTCCAGAGAGGAAACACACAGCAACATTTCTAAATGCCTCCCACTTCCACACGCCATAATCAGTAGGGGGCGTGTTTTGTTTAGTACTGTGTGAGCGTGAAGCTCTGGGAGGCTGCTGAAGGGGCTGAGGTGGGCTGTGGCTCCCCCTGCTGGTCATCTAGTGGTGAGTCATTCTTTCTGTAATCACTATGTAATTACAGATATAAAGACATTAATAAATAATAAACACATGCATTTACATAAACTGCACTATTGCTATATATGTCTACAGGTTTACATATTTTAACTTTAAATGAACATTACTGTTTCTGCTGCCATGACAGAAATTTTCTTCTCGGGCTAAACGGATGCCTAGTCATAGGTTTTATTATTTTTGACATTATTTATTTTGATTACTGATCCCAATCGGGTTATTATCTGCATGATTATTTAACTGTTAAGTCCACCAGGGTGGAATACTGTTAAGTAACTCTACTGTTTGTAACAATATAATAATCAAGCTTATTTTGAAGATTTGTACGTCTCTGGACTGTTATTAAAATTGCTCTTGCTTTTATGTCTTTAAGAGAAAAAAATTCTTATTTGTATTTACTGTATTGTAATTTAAACCTATTATTATTATTATTTATTATATTTTTTTTTTATCACACTGTTCACAAGATTACCCATAAAAAACAAAAGACAGATTAAAATGGATTCAAAATGCAGAAGTGAGATACTCTCAGGTACTAGAAGAACTGTTTTAGCAGGACCACACTGTTTCATTGCTCCTTTTAGAATTGATTTTAACAAACTTTTATCAGTATCTAGAGCTTAAATGGAAAAGCACCTTCATAAATCTCATAGAGCGTTTGATAGAATCTGTCCAAAAAGGTCCTTAAGATCATCCAGCGGTGGACTGTTAACCATTCCAATGGTAAAACAAAAGAGATCTGCAGAAGTAAGATGGATAAAATATGATTGTGACTGCTGCTGTACAATCTTTACAGAGACATGACTGGATAGCACAACTCGGGATGCAGGTATGACCTAGTGGGCCAGACTCTGGTAAGAAGACTGGCAGTGACATGTGCATTTATATTCAATCCTGTTGCACAATCATCAGCATTATAAGTAGGCTCTGCTGCCCTGGCCTGGGACCCATGTTGCTCAAATGCAGGCCCATTTGATTTCATCATTGTTTACATTCCTGTAGAGGCAAACTTAGTTAGCACAGCTAGTACAATTAGATAGTCTTTTTATCACAGGTGAGGATCCAAACTCTTCAGACAATTGTTTTGTATCTCTTCCACCTTGATAAGCATCAACACCTGTTATTTTCAGTCTGAGTTCCTCGGGGTCATACACATGCACACCTGATACTAATCCAACTGACTGAATCTCCCGACCCTAATTTTTCTCATAAATTGAACTGATCAATAGGTGTTATTGGTTTAATCGGGCTCTCTTAGTCTTTGATATGAATGTAATCACATTAAATTAGATTAACACTTTGTACAAATGGATGCTGAATCCATTTGGATGCTGGATCCATGCCGGGAGTGCAACATCACACGGCCTCCTCATTTGGTTCCCCTAATTTCTGTTGATGCTCGGGGTGTCAGGAATCATGCTGAGCTTTGTTTGATGTTCCTGTGTCACGTAGAACCAAAGTTACAGTAAAGAACGTGTAATAGTGATAACAGCTACAGGGGTTTTAAAAATGACGTCACACGCAAATGTCTATAAAGAACAAAAATTAACAATTTTTTTTTGTTTTAGAAACAAATAGAAAAAAAACACAAGATCTTTGAATCCGGAAAATGTTTAAGATAGTCTCTGTCCACAAGTGTAATTGCAGACACTGAAAATATATAGCCGTCATTGTCCTTCAGAAGATTGTGATAATTTCTTCTCATTTTTTTCACCATTTTTGTGGTGATCCTTGTCTGGCAGTAGCATCCCAATAAAACTAAGCTTATGGATGATGAAGCCATACAATATAATTTAAATAAATGTACATTTTAATTACTGAAAGCTTTGCAGCTTTTACTGTATGGATTATTCATTTATTATTTTTTATCCATTGTCCACAAGATGGCAGCAGAGTTCTGCATCTCACCAAAAAGATAAACAGCGTATTGGCCTTCAACCTTCCGCCAGGAGATCCGTTGTTCAGCAGAGTTTAGTTTTTACCTGCTTATGGATGGATGGAGTGATGGATGGATGGACAGACAGACAGACAGACAGAAGCCCTGGGTTTGAAAATTAACATTCAGGACATATGCAGTAAGACAATCAGTTTTACTGATATTTTGCGAGTTACTTTGCTCATGTACCAGTTTCAAAACAGCTCTGTCCTGACATAAATAAATGTACAAATAAATGCATTAACTCACATTTGAATAACATCTGGTCCACTATGTGATTGAGATAGCTGTAAATGAAACCATCCAGTCTTAAAACTCCTCATATTTCAAGGTATTTTGAATAAGGCATGCTGTGGGGCTCCTGAGTCATGACGAATGCAGTCCTCTGGGATGCCTGGGACACCTTATAGGCTTGTGGTGCTAGGAGACATGTGCGAATGAGGACCGCAGCATTTAGAACGGTGGTGTGGTGTTGTGTCAAACACACCTGATTGAACCGATCACCTCAGGACAGCAGAACCATTTTTTGAGACCCTAATTTAAACTCAAGAGGGCTTTATCAGTCAGATATTCAGAGTATTAAGTGCTAAATCTTTACGTAAGAGTAATGCAAGTACATCAGGAGAGTGGATGCTCTCTGAACAGATGAGTCTTCAGGAGGTGTTTGAAGATTGAGAGGGATTCTGCTGCTCTGGTCTCATTAGGCAGCTCGTTCCACCAGTGAGGAACCAGAATGAGACCAGTCTGGACTGGGTTGACCTTGTGTGTAGGGACGGCAGAGCCAGATGATGTTCCTTGGAGGAGTGGAGAGAGCATGTAACATAAGGCTGAATGGGATTAAGGTAACTGGGTGCTGACCCAGATGTCATTCTGTAGGTAAGAGTTAGTGACAGCCATGGATAGTCAGTGTAGGTCAATAAGCAGTGAGGTGACATGCGACCTTTTGGGTTGGTTACAAACCAGACGAGCTGCTGCATTCTGAAACAGTTGTAAGGGACCCGCTAGTAGGGCACTGCAGTAATAGAGACATTGTATTGGTAAAAGTCCTTATAATGTATAAAACATGTAATGATAATAACTGCTACTGGGGATTTAACATTGGCGTCACATGCAAATCTCTGTAAAGAACAAAAATTAACTTATTTTTATTTTAAGTCTTAGAAACAAACAGAAAATACATGAGATCTTTTAACCCAGGAGAACTTTCGGGATAGTCTCCGCCCGTCCGGAGAGCACTTGAGCAAGGGAACATCGAGAGAAAGAGCAGCAAATGGCGGGCATGTATGAGAACAAACACCATTTTTTTATTTATTGAAATCACATTTTACTAATGAGTTCTAAGGGATAAACTGTTCTTTGCTTGGTTTTAATGGTTCTCCTCTATGATGGGGAAACCCATGCATATGATTCTTTATAGCACCTTGGATGCAGGAATCCAAAAATGGATGTTCAGCACTATAAATCTTACCACTATATATTCATTAGAGTAATTTAAAGAAACAGACAGGAGGTGATGGACTGTAATGTGTTTAATTAGCATTAAATGAAATGTGTGCAGTAGGTGAGTGTTAATGAGTTGAGCTCCTGTGGTGTTTTATTGCAGCTCTAATCAGGTCCACCTGGTTCCTCCGTTCAGATGTTCCTGAAGGTTCCTCAACTCAATACAGTGTGTCACGCCAGGAGCGCATGAGGAATTCGAACCTGGTGCACGCTTACGTCTACAAAACGACCAAGTGAGTCACAGCACTCAACGATACAACATCCAAACATCGCACCACAAACATCTCGCGTTTTTTTCAGCTCTCCTCCTTCTGGTTCTGCAAAAAAAATAAATGAAAAGATGACCATGCATGGTAGTTTACAAGCACTTTCATGTTTGCTCAAATCTTTAAAACTACTGTTTTTATAAAACAAAACAAAAATTTTAGAAACATTATACGATCTGTCCATTTTTTTTTAACTTTTCAATCTCATTTCAAGTATAAAAGTAAAAAAAAATATTCGCTGTGTCCGAAATGTGCACCCGTTCCCTATGTAGGGCACTATGTAGTGAGTCAGCCATTTTGTAATGTTGTCCGAAATTCCAACCGTCAGTTTCACCCACTACACAGTGCACTACAAAATCACCGCGCGACGCCAAAATCTAGTGTCCAGACACTGCACACTACATTAATACACATGGACCATCATGCACTGCAGGTTTCTTTTACCGTGCCCTACACAGTGAACGAGTGCACTTTTCGGACCCTACACTACTTTTATCCCACGAAAGTAAAGAAGAGGACCGAGGTGGAGGGAGGAGAGACGGGGTGAAAGTGGGGCTTCAGACGGAGGAGATTCAGTCACACTTGCACGTTTTCTCTCTCTCTCTCTCTCTCTCTCTCTCCGCGGACGACTGTAGTACCCAGGGCTGGCCTGGGACAAAAAATCGGCCCGGGCATTTTGAGCCACGGTCCGGGGTCGGGTGTGGTGCGCGATCCCGGCCGGCAGACGGGATTCCAGCCCAAAATTGACATCGGCCCACCGGCCCGGTATACCCGACGGCCAGTCCAGCTCTGGTAGTGCCCGACGGCCAGTCCAGCTCTGGTAGTGCCCGACGGCCAGTCCAGCTCT
>JBBPCX010000088.1:14859458-14874771 GCA_037974365.1 Hydrocynus forskahlii | reverse complement strand
TTTTACTTGGCCCCACTCATGAATAGCCTAAAAGCAAGATAGCTTAAATATTATACAATTAAATATCTTCTCTCATTAAACTAGTGAATTCAAGTGCATTTTAATATTCTGAAAGAAGTGCATGAACAAAGTGCGTTCAGAACAAGTGTTTCAAAAACTGTTGAAAGATAAAACAACATTCTCTGTAGGCTTATAACAAAACAGTGTATTAAAACAAAGACTGACATAGCCCATATATTAACTGTGATCACTGGAAAACTTTCTTGCCTTTTCAAAAACGAACGCCACAGATGGAGTGGGTGTGCTCTTTTATGTGCCTCATACTCGGCATCAGGGGCGAACTGGCAATCTGTCCGTTCTGCCACGCTGAATTTAAATCTCTCTCTTTCTCTCTCTCTCTCTCTCTCTCTGCCTTTCTCTCTCTCTCTCTCCTCCCGCTCTCTCTCCCTCTCTCCCTCCCTCTCTCCCTCTCTCACCGTCACTTGATGCTAATGAGGGCAGGCGTCTGCTGGGTGACATAAATGAATTGGCTGTTAGCCTTTTTCTCCAAGTGATAATTTGAAAAGACTTCACCTGACTCGAAGGAAGCATGTGCAAGCTTTCACACCCCAGGGTTGGTGGTTTTCTGTGACTGAGGCAGTCCAAGATAGTGGGTGGAACTGAACATGACTAAACTGGGGAGAACATTAGAAAAAAATGCTTTAAAAAGAAAGAACAAGAATTAAATAATAGGTGGATCTCACAAAAGGTCTTTATGGTCTACACTAGCCCAGGGTGAAGGGTGATGCTTTGCTGTTGGCCCAGATTCAATGGGAGTGCTTGAAATTCTTTTGGAGCCATAGCAGCTCAGGTACTGAGCAGTGTGTATTACTTTTACCCACCACAGACACACATACCTACATCAGCTAAGTACTTGTTCTGGACTGGGAGCTGTTGATGATCTACATGTTGTTCCTCATTTGAGCCTGCAACTGTGAGACACTAAGACTGGATAGCATTTGAAAATCAGCCTAGTGAAGCGTTTCAAGTTGGGGTTTTAAAAATAATCACATAATCTATGCATCACGATGCAGATGTGGACGATTCTGCACTGATGCAGTGGCAGACCCTAATCAGTTATATCAGTTATTTCGTAATTGACATTGCTTGGTGATTTTCTGGCTGTGGCATAAAAATTCTAGTAAAAAAATTCCTGTGGTACAGCAACACCACTGCCCAGAGAAACGGCAAACCAGTATAGCTAGTTAATCGTAATCAAATCGAATTGTGAAACTAGTAAAGTCTCTGCAGCATCTTTCTTGGCAGCCAAAAACGAAATTGTACAGAACATACTGAACTTAGCACCAGGGTCTAACTTTTTGATGGCGCTTTGTTGAGGAGGGAATTACCTTTCTTAGAAAGATCCTTGACCTTAACCTGGCCTGTAATAACTGTAACCCTCAGACCTGCATGCATTGGGGACTGGGAGAGAAACTGTAATCTGAAGCCCTGTGAAAATGTCACCAGAACCCTTGGGCCTGACGTCAGGTCTGAACATTGATTTAGGTGTTGTTCAAAAAAATATGTTGCCACTGGCCCTGGTGTTTCATTGCCAAGAAACCTTATTTTTGGAGGCAGAATTTAGATGTCATATGGAACTTGGGAAAAGACACAGATCATAAGGTGGTGTCCTGACTGGGCCATCATTAAGACTATTTGCTGGCCTCTGAACATGACTTCAGTGGAACTTCATGTATGCTAGTCAACAATTAATTATTGTCAAGAGGAAATGTAAAAATGGCTCACTTGCAGTGATGCATTTACTTATATTTAACAACCTCTTGAGCTTTTGTCTTCATTACAACACTGTTAGAGTTGTCATATAGTTGTTCCATTAATAGTAATCACTCATAAAATGACTTTAACACCTTTCTTTCTCTCTTTATTCACAGATTCGTGTCTTGAAAGATAATGACTCCACCCTGAGACCCACTTTCATTGTCAAACCTGACAGCGGCTCCCAAGGTGATGGTATCTACCTCATACGGGACCCTGCTGACCTCAGGGTCTTTTCAGGTTCTCAGGTCAAGCAGGCAGTAGTACAAGAATACATCCAAAGGCCCCTGCTCATTGACAAGCTCAAGTTTGACATTCGCCTCTATGTTTTGGTCCGCTCTTTGGAACCTTTAGAAATCTACATTGCTAAAGAGGGCCTATCTAGGTTTTGCACAGAACCCTACCAGGAACCTAGCCAGAAGAACCTCAATCATGTCTTCATGCACCTAACAAACTATTCACTGAACGTACATAGTGGAAACTTTGTCCATTCGGACAGCTGTAGCACGGGCAGCAAGCGTACATTTTCTAGCGTTCTTTATCGCCTGGCCTCCAAAGGAGTGGACATTAAAAAGGTTTGGTCCGACATTATTGCGTTGGTTATCAAGACAGTTATTGCACTTGTTCCTGAACTGAAGGTGTACTACCAAGCTGACATACCACCAGGCAAACCAGGACCTACTTGTTTCCAGGTATGTTCACATACGTGTGTAACTACTGTTTCCCTGTGAATACTGCAAATGTGTAACCTAAACTTTTTAACTTTCTTGTCGACTTTGCAATGATTTTAAATCATTTTAGTCATTTAAATCAGCAGTACAAGGAGCTCCATTTCGAAGTTTTATCCCACAGTGCAGACAGGAGCAGTTGCAATAAGAAACCAGAAATGTAACACACATGCCGATGAAAAAGGGACTTACTGTTATCCTGCCTCATTTTACCCTTGTTGGGAGGTATTAGTTTAGTTTTACTGTAATATAGAAAATAACATGACATGTTTTATGTATGTACTGTGAGGGCGACCCTCTGGTCCTGCGGCGTCATAAAGCAAGCACCCCTCGCGTGGCCACGGCAGAGCAGAGGAAACAACAACAAACCAATGCACATGTGTCTCTGCTGGGCCAGCTCAGCACCGCGGACAGCGGCCGTTCCACTCTGGTGAGCGAAGGGGTGGCATGGGGAAAGGAGACGCAGCTGAAGGGGATGATTAGATCACCGTCAACGAGGCGGGCGGCGGGTATAAAAGGGCCCAGAGCGGACAGCATGCGTGGTTGCTGTGGTATCACCGGGCCCATGGTGATGGAATCTTTTGCTTCTTTCCAGACTCTAGCCCTGTAAACCTCCCATGCTGCTGAAGCCTCTGATGGTGCACCAGGGACCTCAGCGCTGGCCGTGGCCTCACGCCAGGTGACTGCCCAGCTCGCAGCTCTCCCCTGCTGACGCTCCCAGTGCTCTCAGTGGTTCCTGGGTTCCCCAGAGAGTCTCACAGTCTCTTTTTGTTCAGCTCCCCGAGCCAAAGTTCAATAAACTGTATCATCTGGACCTGACCTGCCTGTTTGCCTCTGCGTTCGTGTCCTCATCCAGTGGCAGTGTCCACAGTACATATTTTACCATTCATTATACTGTTGTCAAGATGGTGTGCACTTGGTCTGCAACAGTGTTTAGGTAAGTGGTACATGAAGTAGTAACATCTACATCAATGACAGGATCCAAAACTTCCCAACGGAACGTTTCCCAGAGCATTACACATCTGCCAGATCTTCCCATATTGTGGAAATGTGACTCATCAGACCTGGCCTCCTTCTTTCTTTTCTCCATGGTCTAGTTCCAATGTTCACGTGCCCATTGTAGGCACTTTCAATGGTGGACAGGAGTCAGCATTGGTACTCTGACCCGTCCGCAGCTATGCAGCCCCAAACACGAGGTGTGAGATCTCACACCATTCTGTCATAGGCAGCACTTTTTCAGCAGTTTGTGCTACAGTGGGAACAGACAAGACAAGCTAGCCTTTGCTACCCATAAGCATCTCTGAGCTTGGTATGCCCATAACCCAGTTGTCTTTCCATGGACCGCCTTTAGTATGGCAGACCGCTGTATATCAGGAAAAACCAAAAAGGAACACCGGATTTGCTCTGACCATGTCGTCTAGTCACATGCTTGCTCATTTTTCCTGCTTCCAACACTAATTTGCTGCCTAATATATCCCACCTCTTTGTAACGTGATAATTAATGTTATTCACTTCACCGGTCAGTGGTTTCAAAGTTGTGGCTAATTTTTCTGCAAATCAGGAAACCACTTAACAATAACTTTTCATCAAATTAAAATACCATTATAGAAGATACCTCATACTATATGACAGATATGTGTGTTGTGCATTAAGAAGTTAGAAGTCACACTTCCTGTTTCTGTGTTTGTTTTTTGTTTCTTTTTGTTTCTACTTCTTTCATGAGCTCTGATTGAGAGCGAATTAATTTAAAGTTACAGCTTGGAAACAGGTGTCACATGGTTTTTTTTGGATCAGGATTGCTACAAGAGAAGCCTGGACTAACAAATATTTATCTTTAAAAATGTAAAGGTCAGAAGAAACAGTCTGTAATGTGGTAGCAGCTTGTAAAGAAGCAATTTTATCGAGGCCTTTGACTGACTGGGTCAATAAGTAAATGATTGTTGGCTAAATATTCATCTTTTTATTAAATTATTCAAATGAATGTTGAATTGCTTGAAAAAATAAATTGTAAGTATAATACAATATAATGTGATTTGTTTGTAGATTCTGGGTTTTGATATCTTGCTGATGAAGAACTTGAAACCTGTTCTGCTGGAAGTAAATGCCAATCCCAGCATGAGGATTGAACATGAACAGGAGGTGGGTACAGCCATCGAGTCAAGTTGCAGAGCTTTATTGTCATCCCAGCCATATACATTAAGTACACAGATGAAATGTCATCCTCCTGGACCATAGGTGCAACATACAACACAACAGCAGCACACTCAGACATATCAACAATGAGGGTAAAAAGGGGGGATGAATTATAATTAAACCTGTATATATGTCAGTTAACTTGTTTTGTTTTAAATCATATTTATTATAATGTAATTAACATTAGCTGTGTATTTGGATATTTAAGATTCACTTGAACTGTTACTGAGTTATTAACAGTAGGTACTGGGCTGTAGGTGTCTCCTGGTGTGTTTGAGTATGTACCCAGTCCAGTCGATGAGGAGGTCAAAGTAGGCGTCATTAGAGATACACTGCGCCTGATGGATCCTGCCCAAAGGAAACCTCACATGTGAGTCTGCCTCTCTATGTCACACACACACACACACACACACATCTGTATGTCTGTTGTGGCTTTAATAATTTTTTTCATTAAATTGATTACTGCAAAAAAAAGTGAGATTCACAAAATGTTACTCCACTGTGACTTTGGATGGCTTTCAGTGAAACTCAAAGCAATGAAGAAAGAGATGTACACAAGCAAGTTGCAAGCAATTTTGGCTGTGCTTTTGAAAAAAACAAGACAGTTACTATGCCTTGGACAGGGAACTGTCAAATCTGGCCTGTACAGTTTTTTTTGGTTTGTGGGTTAGTATTATAATAATGTTGAGGTTTTCAGCACTGATGCTTTACTGTAATAGGCAAACAAACTCTTTAACAAATCATTTTTTATTGTGTGCTGTAAGTTCCTTGAAGTTCCTGTTTCTGCAGGTTATGGATGAATCAAGAGGTTCATGTGATTCCACAAGCCTGTCATATGAAAGTTTAGGGGTGTGTTAATATACAGTCTAGCACCTCTGGCCAAAATACATGCCATTGATTTTCTGAGTGAAAATAAGTACATGTTCTATACAAAGAATACTCCCCTGCACAGTATAATGTATGTTTCCCCTTTATTTGCTGAATGTAACATAAAACCAAAAAAGTGTGCTAGTGCAAATGCTATATTTAATTCATGGGCACCAGAGCCAATATATTACATGCCCGCCCTCACACTTTTAAAAATAGTTTGTTTTGTTACCCACTTATTCATCCAGTGCTGTTTCCATCACTTCACCATAAATATTGTTGCCAACCATTCCGTGAAATACGGAACTGTTGCATAAGAGACCGTATTTGTGCAAAACCATGACAGAAATCTTACAGATTAGACCACTAATAAAGATTAGTCCACTAATGCGCGATTTATATGAGGGACACAGGAAACGGAGATTTAATTTTTAAGATTTAATTGGCAGATAAGTAGGATGGTGGGGACGGGAAGAGTGGTGTTTTCTTAACCAAACTAAACATGCTCTTTGAGTTCCAGCCAGCAAGATATATCAGCGGCCACAGCCAGATCGCGCTTCTCGTTTCCCTCCTCACTGAGCAGGCATCTGATTTGGGTGGGCAGGCAGATTTGGGTATGGCCCAATCACCTATTCCTCCACTAATTCGTCCTCCTGTTCCAGCCTCTCCAGCCACCATGGAGCATTCGCCAGTCGGTTCTCCACCTCCTCCTGTGGACCACTCGGGAGCCGGAGGGGAACCCAAGGAGTTAGGGCGCTCTTCTCTGACTCCTGAGGAGAGAGACAGGCACTATGAAGGTCTCTGTGCCTATTGCACCACCCCCAAACACCATTGGGCTGTCTTGTCTTCTCCATCCGGGAAATGGACAGACCAGGTGAATGGGGAGGGCTCTCACCTGGTCTGTTGGGGATTTCTTCCACCTTGCCCTTCGTTTTCTGTTTAACTGTTCAGACCGACAGCCAGCTGGGCCACCAACGGATCATGACGGCTGCATTTGTTGATTTGGGTGTGGGATTAGCAGTGTTATTCTGGCCTATAACCATCACCGCCATTGAGGGCCCTTTCCAACAGCCCCATTACCCACCAAACCTCTTTCCCTCTCTATCAGTGATCACACAGAACAGCTTCAGCTCCTCGTCACCAACCTCACGTCTTCCTCTCTGTTACTTGGAATTCCCTGGCTTGTCATGACCTGCTAATCTCATAGACACAGCGCTGCATTCTCCAGTGGGGTCCGACCTGTCAGGAGCAGGTCCGACCTGTCAGGAGCGTGTCCGACCATGTCTCTGAGTGAAGGCTGGGACATGCTCAGGGGAGTCAAAGGCAATCCAAAGCGACTTAGAGGCCTTTCCCGCCCTGTATTGTGACCTGGCAGCGGTATTCAGTAAGCGTTGTGTGGTCCAGTCCCCTCCTGCCAGGCCCAGAACCTCCCTGTGGCTGTTTATATTCATTGTCTGTGGAAGAACAGTAGGCCATGGAAGACTACATCAATGAGTGGCTGCGCCAGGGAACTATCTGACCCTCCACTTCTCTGGCAGCTGCGGCATCCTTTCTTGTGAAGAAAAAAGTTGAGGGTCTCCATCCTTTTGTCGACTATCGGGGGGCTTAATCGCATAATGCCGAAAAATAGGCACCCAATTCCACTCACTAACAACACCCTGGATGCCCTCTCTGGTGCTTCTATTTTCACAAAATTGGAAGTACGGAACGCTTATACCTTGGTTCCCATCAGGGAGGGCGACAAGTGGAAGACACCGTTCATAACCCCTACAGGATATTATGAGACCCTGGCGATGCCCTTCGGTCTGTGCAGTAGTTCTGCAGCTTTCCAACACTTCATCAATGACATGCTGCGAGACACGCTGGGCTGTTGGGCCTTAGTTTACCTCGATGACATCTTGATTTACTCCAGGACCTCCGTAGAACACATATAGCTTGTGAATGAATGAATGAGTGAATTAATTAATATCTTTATTGTCATTGTAGATACAATGAGATTTGGACACTCAAAAACTTCCAGTGCAGAAGGGGGAAAAAACACCAAACAAATATTGCACACAAATTTGATATTGCACAGAGTTATGATTTTGCAATGTTAAGTGCTAATATAGCTTTTGGGTAGAAACTGTTCTTTAGTCTATTTTTCCTTGTTTTTATCACTCTGATCCATCTTCTTGAGGGCAGCAGTTCAAAAAGAGAGTGACCTGGATGGAATGGGTCTTTTAGGATGTTTTAGGCTTTTTTCAGACAGCAGGAACTGTACAGTCCATCGAAGGACGGGAGTGGACTGCCAGTGATTTTCTCGACAGTGTTGATGACTTTTTGAAGCGCCCTCCATTCAGCAGCCGTGCAGCTGGCAAACCATACACAGATGCAGTATGACAGAATGCTCTCTATGGTACAGTGGTAGAAGGACACAAGCTGCTGCTGTGTAAGCTGGACCCTCCTGAGTATTCTCAGACAGTTTAATCTCTGCTGTGCCTTCTCAATGAGAGCAGTGGTGTTGGTGCTCCAGGACAGGCTGTCCTTGATGTACACGCCCAGAAACCGGAAGTGGGAGACCCTTTCCACCCATTCCCTATTTATAAAAAAGTGCTGAAAGACAGTCTTTTTCCTCCTGTAGTCCATAATCAGCTCCTTGGTCTTTGCTGTATTTAGAACCAGATTGTTTTCTGTACACCACACAGACAACCGTTCCACCTCGTCATGGTACTCAGACCCCCCCTAGAGGTGAGCCCCACCACAGTGGTGTCATCAGCAAACTTGATAATGCTATCGCTGAGGTGGGCAGGAACACAGTCGTGGGTGTTCAGGGTGAAGAGCAGGGGAATAGCAGCCCTGGGGGGAGCCAGTGCTGAGGCTGAGGTCTGAGGAGATGTAAGAGCCTACTCTCACCCTCTGGGACTGATTTGACAGGAAGTCTTTGATCCACAAGCCGATGGAGTAAGATAGACCCAGGTTTGATAGCTTTGACACCAGTCTGTGAGGAAGGATGGTGTTGAATGCAGAGCTTAAATCTACAAAAAGTAGCCGGGTTGGTTATATGCTGGACAAGGGGTCCAGCATATAACCAACTATAGATCCAGCAACCTCCCAGCTGCTGGTGGTGACCCCTCGCTGACAGAAGAACTCAATCATTTCTTCACCCGCTTTGAGGTTAAGGCACCAGTGTCAGCTATGTCACATCCTCTGTAGACCTGTTCACTTCATAAACAAACTGGTGTGGGTCCAACCCGCCTGGTAGACTTGAAGTAATGTATGTACGGACCAATTTCTCAAAGAACTTCATAATGATTGGTGTAAGTGCCACAGGATGATAATTGTTCAGGCTACTGATTTTGGGCTTCTTAGGGAGTGGTACAATGATAGAAGACTTCAAGCAGAGCGGGACAGTGGGCTGGGACAATGACTGATTAAAGATCTTGGTAAAGACCCCACCAGCTGGTCTGCACAGTCCTTCAAAACGCGTCCAGCAGTGCCAATCGGGTCCAGCAGCTTTCCTCGGGTCCACAGTCCTCAAAAGTTTGTCTCACCTCATGCTCCTCCACCATGAAGATGTGGCTGCTGTATGCCTGAGGATGTGACATAGCTGACACTGGTGCCTTAACCTCAAAGCGGGTGAAGAAATGATTGAGTTCTTCTGTCAGCGAGGCGTCACCACCAGCAGCTGGGAGGTTGCTGGATCTATAGTTGCTTATATGCTGGACCCCTTGTCACACCTGTCTTGCGTCTTTGCTATAAAAGCAGTCTTCTATCCTCCTCTTGTAAGTGGCCTTGGCCTCTCTCATGCCTCTCTTCAGGTTGGCTCTGGCAGCTCTGTAAAGAGCCTCATCACCGGACCTGAATGCGTTGTTTCTTTCCTGGAGCAGATACTGCACTTTCCTAGTCATCCAGGGCTTTCTCTTGGGGTAGACCCAGATGTGCTTGTCCCTTGTAACTGTGTCTGTGCAGTGTCTGATGTAGCCCAGTTCTTCAGAGGTTGCTGGCTAACCAACTTTACTGTAAGTTGGATAAATGTGCTTTCCACCAGTGCTCCACCACATTCCTGGGTTTTGTGATAACCTCTTTTACAGACAGTTTATACTTGGCCTCACTTCAGTTGTGGAACCTCTTACCGCCCTCACTAAATTTACCCGGACTCAATTTCACCTTAATCCACAAGCCATCAATGCTTTTCATCATTTGTGCCTATTCTTCACCTCACATCCCCCTCCATCCTGGTGCTGCAAAGCCCTTCATTGTGGAGGTGGACGCCTCCATTGTGGGGGGATGAGCTGTCCCTTGCCAGCGAGGTCCAGACCAGAAACTGCATCCCTACAGTTTCTTCTCCAGAAAATTTAACCCCACTCAACAGTGGTACAGGGTAGGGGACCACGAGCTGTTGGCCATCAAGTGGGCCCTGGAAGAATGGCGTCACTGGCTCCAGGACGGCGGTGAACCATTTACGTTCTGGACAGACCATCAAAATCTGCTTGCCATCCAGCAAACTACACAGCTGAATCCTCAACAGGCGCGGTGGGCTCTATTCTTCGAGCAATTCAATTTCCATCTATCTTACTGTCCGGGCTCGAAGAACACCAATTGAAACCTTAAAGTTACTCTATAAAAACATGCAAAAAATGCAAGTAACAGCATGGGAGAAGCTCTGTTCATTCCGTTATACTGTTTTAACACACAGTATGTGTCCCATTTTTTTTTTACTTCTTGATTATTGTGAGGAATTCAAAGACATCATCTGCATCAGGCTATTATAGGTTGCATTGAGTCATCATGCAAAGAAGATAATATGAATGAATAAAAATAAAATATGTATTTTTTTACAGCCTCCATATCCAGTGACCAAAGAATGTGTACATAGGTATGTGTATGTCTGTGGATTTGTGCATGTGTGTATCTTCATTATGTCTCGGTAAAGTTGGAATGAAGGTCACTGGAGCCTCTGGTCTAAGCTTTTTATGTGGAAAATTTGAATTCTGGAAATCTTCTGATGGAATTTCACACTCTTCTGGCTGATTTCCCTCTCCCTAGTCATAGTCATTTTAGCTCTGCTAGTGTGTGTGTTTTTATCATATTTTCAGTATGCAGAATTAGGTATGTAAACCAGAGAAAAATAAAACTAATCTACAGGACCTATAGGTTAGTTTTTTAATACAACAAACTGTTTTGCTTTTTGAAACTAAAAAAGCAAACCTATTTTCTTCTTGCTCATGTCTGCTGTCAGACTTTACAACCAACATCTTGCAACTGACCACAAAAATACACACATCCAAACACCATGATTGGGGGAAGTTTCTTTTCTGTGCAATATTTCTCTTCTGCCTTCTGTGCAATATTTTTTCTTCTGTGAAATTTTTCTCTTGTGTGCAGTATTTTGGTTCAACATGTGCAATTTTTAGGGGTATAATATAACTGTGAACAATGTGTAACTGTCTGTTATAGTGTCACTGTTTTGCCAATGCCTGCTGAAGACACTCCAATGGGTATCTGTATACACATCCTCAGTGTGTAATCGCACGGTTTTCTGTGATTATTCGCTATTAATCACATTGTTATACGCAAAATTTAATATTTAATTCAGAAGTAGTGTATTACTTTTATTTCTAAAGTACTGCTATATGAACAAAAGTGCAATAACATTTGGTTTGCAAACACTTTAAACAAATAAGGAGCTTTTTTAACAGCACTGTTTCCTTTAACACAGATAGCTGTAGTTCAAATATTTCTGGTAAATATCGAATTCAACATTAATGTAATCAAATCAAATATAAAACCAAAGCTATTAGCTACTGCAGGGCATTCATGTTTTTTTAATCCAATTTGGAGTCCAGAGCATTAAGGCAGCTGCAAAGGGGGACCAACTCCGTATGAAAGTCTATGTATCTGATTACAGTGTCCCTGTTTGTGTAATGGGCTGGCGTTCCATTACTTTTCCATTACTGCTGCCCTCCAGATTGTGGTGTTTTCTTCTTTAACATGGTTTCCCAAACCTGGTCCTGGAGGCCACTGCCCTACTTATTTAAGCGCTTTCCCTTATTTAAGAAACAAACTTCAACACAATAAGGGCATGTTAAGGAGCTGATTAGTTGGATCAGGTGTGTTGGGAGCAGTGAAAACACTCTGCAGGAGCAGGACTTGAAAACACTTCTAACAAACCTATTTCCCCTCAATAGCTCGTTAACTAGTTATGTGTTGGAAGCAGGTCTGCTGTAACACCAGGTGGTCATCAACCCTCCTCCTGGAGATCCACTTTCTAGCACACAAATGAATCGGATTCAGCCAATTAAGGTCTTCAGAAGACCATAATGAGTTGGGACAGGTGCATCAGGTGGTCCACTGGAATGCTGAGCTCCCAAGACTGCTCTAAAAAAATTTCAAGGTTCCTTTGTCATCAGCAGGTGTGAACACGTAGTTTGATGAGATACTTCTCCATCGGTCACGGTGCAACATATATCAACATTCAAACAGTGTTTTCCAGTTCCTGAGGCACACTGCCCTGCACATCTGAGCATTTTCACTGCTTCCAACAGACCTAATCTAACTAATCAGCTGGTTATCCAGCCATTACAGTGTTGAAGTGGGTTTGGTGAAGAAGCGAAGTTAAAAAAAAAAAAAAAAAGTCCCACATTATTGGAGCGACTCAGAACTATTTCAGGTTCTGATCAAACAGGCTTGTAAATTTGATGAGTGTGAAGAACTCCAGTTCTGGAGGGCCGTGGTCCAGCACATTTTGGTGATTTCCCTGCTCAGAAACACCTGGTTCACTTTGCCAGTTAATTGTCAGGTTTAGTGAATATGTTTGAGGAGGAGAACCAGCAAACTGTGCTGGACACCGGCCCTCCAGGACCGGAGCTTGAACCCCTGTTTTAAAGGTTTTTAAAGGCCATCGTGTAATGTAAATATTTTTTATTAGTTCTTCAAACTTTATTGACGCATCTTGTTTTCTAAAGTGATTATCTAAAGAACAATTGACTGACAGGTTCTTTGGGGCAAATCAACATTACTTTTGATTCAAACACATGATGCTGTCAGAGAAACAGGTTTACAATACCAATGGGAGTCGTCAGAACCTCACTGATGATCCACCAGCTGAAACCAAGCTGCTACAGAAAATGTTCTAATGAAAGTCACACTATAATTTTTACCTCCTCCATCACTGATCTTATCCAGAGCTCATAAAGTCATTGTTCTGTTCAGTCCATCCAAGTCTTGTTCTGTCAAAAAGAAGCCAAAGGACGAGCCAGCACCAAACTTCAAAGACGCCAGCACTTATAAACCTGATAATTGCAAATGGTTCAAATCGACAGTCCATTAGCAATTTCTTCCAGAGTCAAAAAAGATTCCTCTGATTATGATTCTGAGTCACTTACTTTCAATATTGTTGCTCTTATTCTGGTTTAAACCAGGCTCACTTAAGAAAGATCTCATAACAAAGCATGTTTTTGCCCAAGATGGGCTCTTTCCATTGCTGCAAAGAACATATCTTGGCATTTTCTACATAGCTTCCAATCTTCAAGACAAACCCCACCAAAAAAAGCCTTGCCCTGTGTGAGACTTGGTGGTGTCGTGGAAGAGTCCTTGCCTCTAATACAGGAAGATGTTGGTTCAAAGCTTGCCTATTATGCATAAAGATGCTGGTAGGAACAAACTTTTAAGACAGTTAAACCTGAAGAACCCAACCAACTAGTTTGTTAGTTCCTACGGTCTTAAAGTTCGACACCATGTTTCGCACAGCAAAACCCCTGTGTGTCAGGCTCTATAACCCCAGCTTCTCATCGCTCAGGAGCCCAGGGGGGCACACGAGTAAGTTCCCCCCCCTTTCTTAGGTATTGGTGGCGACCCCTGCTCAGGATTTGAACCCATGACCTCCCAATCTTGGAGGCCTCACTCTTACCACTGAGCCACAGAATCCCACAGCTAGCATTCCTTTCTTTAGAAATTTGACTTTCAGATGAGGTCTGATGTTTAAGACATAAAGCTAAAGGGTCTGATTAGAACCTGCAACTGTCTGGTCTTAGCGGCAGTGCTCTTACCACTGAGCCACAGGATCCCACAGCTAGCATGCCTTTTTTTTAGAAATTTGACTTTCAGATGAGGTCTGATGTTCAAGACATAAAGCTAAAGGGTGTGATTAGAACCGGCAACTTCCAGGGCTTGGAGTCAGTGCTCTTACCACTGAGCCACAGGATCCCACAGCTATTGTGGCTTTTTTTTTTGGAAATTTCACTTTCAGATTAAATGTGTCATACAAGACATAAAAGCCAGATTAGATCCCACAACCTTCCGTTCTTAAGACCACTGCAACCTAAACACGTTTATGATATTTTACTTTCAGATTAATGTGATGTGATGTGCAAGATATAAAGTAGGCTATTCAGATTTGATCCCACAACTTGCTAGACTTGAGCCCATGGTTTAAACCGGTGCACTATAGAGCCAGGGCAAAGATTGCACTTATTTTTTGACATTTGACTTTCAGATGAAGTGTGACATACAAGACATTAAAAGTAAGACACTGAGTAGATCCTACAACCTTCCAATCTTGAGACCACAGCTAATGCCAGTGAGCTGCCGGGCTTGACAAGCTACGTAACTTATTTAAGATATATGACATTCAGATGACGTGTGACATGCAAGACAAAGTTAAGAACTCAGTTTTGATCCCAGAACCTTGTTTTTTAGACCATAGCTTAAACTGTGAGCTACAGAGCTAGGCCAGTTGCTGAACTTATTTTTTGGATATTTGACTTTCAGATGA
Source organism: Hydrocynus forskahlii (assembly GCA_037974365.1). Classification (NCBI taxonomy): domain Eukaryota; kingdom Metazoa; phylum Chordata; class Actinopteri; order Characiformes; family Alestidae; genus Hydrocynus; species Hydrocynus forskahlii. The sequence goes on along the minus strand of JBBPCX010000088.1, from coordinate 14,860,413 downwards.
AGTGTGACATGCAAGCCTTAAATCTAAAGACCTGGGTTTGATCCCATGACCTCATGTCTCTGAAGTCAGAGCTTAAACAAGCAAGCTACACGGTTTGACAAGCAACACAGCTTTTTTCTATATGTATCTTTCAGATTCCTAATCATCTCAGCCTGAAGACTGAGTTTGAAATGAACAAATATAATGGCAAGTCATTGAAGTGAGTCAACAACCCAATGATAACCTTCCCTTGAATATTACATCAATGATATGTAGCTATGATGTTTACATAAAAAAGGTTAAAAGCCCCAACCAGTTTGCTGACATTAAATTAAGTAGGCAGAACACTGTTAGTTTATTGCCACCACCTTTCTTTATTTACCACACAAACCTGCAATCGGGGTTCTACAGCTAACATGAGTGTAATAGCTTGTACACTGCTGAAAAATCAGACTCAGTTAAATTAGTGGAAACATCCCTGTGTTTTTTTATTTTAGAGATTTTCATTGTAAAAGTTGTTGTAATTATTTTATATCCAGTAGCACTAGAACTTGACTATGGCTCCCTGGACTGATCTGTGTAACCAAGAGGACCACAAGGGTTAAAAATATTCATCAGTTATGAACTGAGATAATCAGACAGGCCTAGGGGCCACTTTTTGTGCTGCACATGGGGGACCTGATTTTAATGTCTGACAAATACACACATAAAGGAAAGTGGCCACTTACAGTCATACACACCATAGCACACAGTGTTAACAACGTGAAATTCTTTCTCTGCATCCTTTTAACCTATTCACAAAGTGAAGCAGGGGGCCACCAACGAGGGGTTACTTATCTATCAAAAAAAACTGAAAAATTGGGGTGTTCTAAAACTTTTGACTGCTAGTGTGTGTGTGTGTGTGTGTGTATATGTGTATATACACATATATATATATATGTATATATACACACACACCCAGGTCTTTATATATATA
>JBBPCX010000088.1:14844697-14859358 GCA_037974365.1 Hydrocynus forskahlii | reverse complement strand
CATCTGAGATTTTCTAGGCAATTGTAAATATCGCTAAAATCCGAAATTCTGTCTGTGTTACGTACAAATCTGGCAAAATTTTACCACTCACGCGCGCATGCATATGAGGTAGTATCAGGCAAAAAGGTACTCATTACATTTTACATACTCAGCTAAATGTATTTAAATATGACCAGCTAGCCTGTAACTTTCCCTGCTTTATTAAGTAAATTTGTGGTTTATGTCTCTAAGATGTGTTGTTGAGAGACTGTCTTGAACCAGTGGCTAGACAGAGACACAAGGCTCAAATATGTCCTGTTACAATCCAAAATGCACTTCTGAATTTTGACTGCCAAGATTAGAAGTATGTACACTTTTAATCTGGGGTAGAATTACATTCACATAGAATGATTTGGTCGGAAATAACTATTTTTTTATTTTATAACCAGAACAGTTCTTTGCGAACAGCTGTGTGCACCTTAATTCATTCACACATACACGTAACAATATGTGAAGAAACAAATGTAAGAACTTGAAAAAGCCTTTATTTTATGGGTTATGGGTATTTTTTATAGAAATATTTAATTCAATATGTTATCATTTTAAACTTAATGAAATGTATTTATTGGAGATGTCCTCTTGCAGCTACCACCTGCAGTACTTTTACTACCCACCAGGGGGCCGTGGCCTACACTGTGGGAAACACTGGGTTAGAGAATATTTTATCAAAAGACAATCTTGTAGACAGTTCAGGACATTAACGTTTTTAAGAAATAACCAAGGAGGAAGATCAATCTCACCAACATCAACTTCTTTGCCAACAGGTCTAACCTTCTAGGCGGGACGTCAGAAGAAGCGATTGTTGTGGAGGCAGGCTCAGATGAGAAGGCACGGCTGGTGGAGTCCCTTCCCTCTCTGTGTTTAAAGCAAGTCTTCCCCAAGTATATGAAGCAGTTCAACTACCTACGAGTAGTGGAGCGAATTGCTGACATTTTTCTGCGCTTCCTTGGAGTCAAAGGGACCATGAAGCTCGGTCCGACTGGGTTCCGCACCTTCTTCAGGCAAGGCTACGCGCTTTCCTTTATATAATTCATTACCTGAGACAGACATAACCTAGTGTTGGGTGATACATCGTCTACTGTTGGTGTCACACCAGCATTTTTTTTTTTTTTTTAGCTTAGCGGTATTGGTGGGCATTATCACAGTTTTGAAATTAAAAAACAGTGCAATACTGTTGAAATTGAAAATAGAACAGAATCACATCAGGTTAGTAAGACAGACTTTGACTGTAGAGCACCGGTACTCAAGAAGACACACCCTCACACTAACACAGTGTCTCTTCTAGGAATTGTAAGCTGAGTAACAGTAGTTTCACCATGGCATCAGTGGACATCCTTTACATTGACATCACACGCCGCTGGGCTGGTATGGTTCCAGATTCCAGAGAAGCTGGTAAGTGATCTGTCAGCCAAATGACTGTGGACAGGGTTTTATTAGAGAACGCCCACCCACTTGCTAAGTCTGTCCCTCTCACACAATCCTATCACTACTTGGAGGGTCAAGACATCACTGTACAGCTCTTCACACTTGGAGGAGATCACTAATATCATCTAATAGACGCCTGGGCTGGGTTGCAGGGCAGTGAGTAAAAGGGGAAGGGTGAGGGTCATCCTAGTCACATAAAGAGCGTGAGGCCAAAGCCTGCTGGCTTGGACTCTTGGCCATGGATGTCTGTGTTATGGCCAGAGCTCGAAAGCACAATCTCCCAATGTTTTGACAGCTACACTGCTGCAGAACACCATGAATATAATTAATAAATATTTATGATTCATTATTCTGTCAAGCGCAATGTAAGCTGCATGACTTGTCAAGGATTATTACTACAGACAGTTATCCACAATCATGGCACAGATTTTTTTTCCAAAATCTGTCAGGTTTTAATTGACAAGATCAGGTTAGTTTTAGACCACAAAGTTAAGACATAATCAGGTCTGGAGTCTAGCAGTTGGAATGGGCTGTCTTTGGCTTTGGACCAAAATTTCAGACCCAGTTTAAGCTGTACTTTAATGATAAATCCTCTGAACAGAGAGATGAGAATTTACTGAAAGAAAAAAGAATCTCTGCTCTACCATTTTTTGATGTTGCCATGAAACTTCTCGGCCCAATCCTGCAAATGTGTGTGCTAAGTGAGAGGTTTTATTGTGTTACAGAAATACAGACGGTCCTCTTTCAGTAAAATTAGGTTTGATACAGCCATCCTCTCATCTGACTTTTTTTTCTGTCAGTCCTTTCCAGAGATAATTTTTTAGTGTCCAAGTTAATGACCCCAGAAATTAATGGCTGCCACACTTTTACATTAGTGCTTCTAATATGTGTTATGAGGGGCTTTAGGTTGGGGTCATGCCGGTATCGTTTTCCCAGAGGAAATAGGTCCAGTATGAATAATGCATACCTCATCTTGCCCGTCCTAATCATCAGAGGGAGAGAATCTGAATACTGGGGTGTGAGTTGTTCAGAATAGACAGAAGGGCGCACCGTGAGGAGAATTCCAGAACATGTTTAGTGGTCGTGTGCGTCAAGGGTATAATCGTAGTTCTTTGGGTTGTGGGAAAAACATGCGCATGCATACAAACACATAATGAGTGGTGCTGGGTGAGGAGGCTAATAACAGGAGGATAAGTTTAGTGTTTATAAAAAAAAAAATGAAAAGAGAGATCGGACTGTTTATTCCCGAGGAGGGCAGGGAGAAAAGAGCCCACGAACAATTTTCATTAATAGTCATAAGCTTACCATAGAATCTAGCTGACTCGACATTTGCACAACCTAAAGTATGTCGGTTGCTTATTAAGCCAACACTCTTTCTCTTGTTCCAAAGTAACAGGCATCCCTGCTCTTTGTTGTTTATTAAGTTTTACATTATATACGTATAAGGATCTATGTGTGGCAGTGTCTATAGTTATTGACTGTTTTACACCTCTTTAAACTTAGTTTTCTCAGTTTTGGATCAGTTTTAACATTTCAAAGAGAAACATTCATTTAGAGAATAGAAAACTCTATTGATCCTGGAGGAAACTGCACAAACACACAGAGACAAGAGCAATATAAAGTCTAAATAAATCGCATAAAAACTCCACAAAAAATACTCTATACAAAATATATTGTGCTATATACACAATCCTGGGTATAAATACTATAGGTAAGTAACTCACAGTTAAGTGAATAACTAGTAACACAAATTATGGTTATGAGTATGTTATTGCACGTAATAGAGATCACAAGATATAACGACATAAGTAGAGATGTTTCATATGCCAAGACTATTGTACATAAGAAGGACATTCCTCTAGTAGTCAGGTACTGTACTTATGGTTGATTGGTTATTCTGGACCCAGCAGTAACACTGGGTAAAAAAAAAAAGAAATTTGAAAAGTTGTTCTTGACACACTTGGCATAGTGACCACCACACCACTACCAAAACTGTTAGGATAAGGCTTAGTCACCCATTCAGTACTCTTCAGTCCTATGTTCCCTTGTGTTGCTGGCATTTCTTACATCTTTTTATAATGATCAGCATTCCCGCACCACCTTTTATAAATTGTCAAACCATTTTTTGCTAGAAAAGAGCCATTCGTTTTCCAAACCAATGTCCGTTTCTGCTTCAGCCTGTCTAAAGTTACCCTGAAACACCATAAAGTTCCAACAACAATCTGCTTTCACCTTTAGCCACATAACTCCAGAGCCCACAAACCTTTTCTATCAAAGCCCTGCTGGACGTTCACAGAAAACCCAGAGATCCACTGTTTCTTTCTCTCTCAAAGGCTGAAATCCCCCTTTCATCTGAAGTTTAGTTTCCCATCTGTGTTTCCATTCAAACTTTCAGTCTGTGAGATAACCTTAAAGAATCTCTCGTGACAATACAGGCTTGTAAATGAAATCTTAAACGGAAGAAATATGTAAATACGGAAGGTCCGTGATTAAGTTTTCATCACTGCGGGGGTTTGGTTTGGTGTGCTAAATAATAGAGAGAAACCCTGTGAATGAGTAAATATGCAAAAGGAGGAATTCAGATGCATATGCATGACTCTAATTACTGTTGATGTTAATAAAGCTGACTAGCTCATTGCTTTGACTGCAGTAAAATAACTCGCTGCTTGGGAAATGATGTCTCTGAGGTCTTTCTTCAAATCATCCGTTTTAACGGAATGTCTTCATCCCTGCTTAAAGTGGAGGCTCAGGATTTTTAAAATTAAATTTATATCAGGAAACCAACATTTAGGATGTGGAAAGGCTTTTAGACGATAACCATCACCACCCGACCCATTGATTCACTGCACCAGGCACCATTTATTGTTCACTGATCTGCAGCTCAGATGTTTCTGTCTCAAGATGAATGTTTTGCACTGCAGTTGTACCAAACCTTGCACATATCTGGACATATGACCTTTTTCTTATTTATTTTTTCTTTAACACAACTAGCTTTTTCTTACCTGGCACCTTTTTTGTGATCCTCAGTTAGTTTGCTTGATGAAAACAAAAATGGCTGGGAAAAAAGAAAAAGTTTCTCTGCATAAAATTAAAGTATGTTAAAAAAAATAATTGTTAAAGTATGTAAAAACATCTATAGACATACTTGGTAAGAGAAATCTAAAATTTAGTAAATGTTTCTAATATTACTTTTTAAAAATATAAAATTACAAAGTTATCATTCTTTGCGATGTCTTTTTTCTGTTTTTAGTCTTGTCAGCATGTCAGTGTGATGTAAACCAGTAACTGATGGGAATCTTTCTTTGTTTCAAAACAGGAATGGGACTGCAGGCATTTGTGGAGGCATTTTTCTACTTGGCGTCTCGCAGGTTTAAGGCGTTATCTCTGAGGGAGCAGGTTCTGTCGTTGCTGGAGCTTTGTGAGAGTGCCCTCGAGGGGCAGGGACATGTTGAGAAGTCACGCCCTCAGAAGCCACACTCCAGCATTAACCCCGCCCCAGCTCATGCCACAGCCCCGCCCATGCTCAGCTGCCCCGCCCCCACCAGACGACACCAGGACGACTTAGATCAAACACTGCCACCTTCTGCAAAAGAAATTGTGGAGTGTTGACGACTCTCATGGAATGAATTGGTTTAGGCCAAGACAATGAGAAAGTACACATTCGGACATAGGAACTGGACATGGTTGGGGACAAGTGGACTTTTTCTTAAATGGATTGACCTTAGACAAGCAGTTAATCCTACAGAATGGCCGTCTACAACTAACTAGCTTCACAAAAACTGCGGCCTTAAATCACTACCTACCAGGATATGGCATTGAGTGCACTAAAAGTTTACCTTTACTACTGTATTTATATTCTCGGGGTATTTAATTTAATTGTGAGTCTTTTCGTCCATCATAATATAACTGAGTCAGTTATTCGCACACACTAAGTGTTAATATAAAAAGGGCACGGCTTACTGGGTTTCTTCCACGATTAACAAATATATTAGGCAATGAACACACACAGGTCAGTTTCCCACTTTTGGAGATTCTCCACTGATGGGAAAGTCTAATCCAGGACTTCACTTCTGCGTACGGGAAACCTGACCCATAGTTTAATGCACATTTGACTTTTTATTGCACTTCAGGCATCTAAATCGCTTGGCTGATGTTTGCTTTGGATGGTCATGCAGAATAAACCTTGGATTACAGAGTGACATTTTGTCTGATTTTCTGTTCATGATAATCACATTCGGAAGATCTCTCGAGCGTCTTCTCGGAGGTAATATTAGACTAAAGTGCTGGTTAAATGAACTGTGTCCCAAAGGCTGTGCTCCAGGTGGGCTACATTTCTAGACCACCATGTCAAAGCTATTCCAATCCTTTGAAACCCGCAGGGAAATGCAGCTTTGGGAGCTTTTTCAAGGACACTTCTGGAGGATCCTTCATGGTTTTCTTTCGTCCATAATCCTTTTGTGCATATGCCTTACCTGAAAAAAGTTCTGGTGGGTTTAATCAGCTACTACACACTGTTCAAAAAAGGCCACTCAAATGTATAGTAAAATGTACAGAACGCTGTTCATTCAGTTGTTTTGTTTAAGGTGGTATAAATGGAATGCAGGGTATAAAACATACATGCTTTCAGTTAAAGGTAGAACATTTAACTACAAACAGATGAAGTTGTCTGCCACATTACATCACGTCAGTGTTTAGCTTACCATCTTATAGATTACATCAACACTCTTTTCGTCAACTCCTTTTCAGTGACGTCGTCTTGGTAGAGCTTGGTAGTTCCATTTCTTATATCCCTCACAGGACGATGCTCCTGAGGACCCGCCTTTCTTGGCTGCAGGTTTTAGAGTGCAGCTATGCATTACATAATCAGTCTCTACAGAGGCAGCCAAAAGCCGCAGGAGGCCAGGTTTTCATAAGTGAGGTATCGTCCTGAAACTTGTGTCCTCATATTTTTAATAGTTTTGGATAAAGGCATCTGCCAAATGATGTAACGAATGTTTTACATTACATGCTTAAAACTGTAAACATATGAGCAAACAAAATGAATAGCAGTAGTAAAGAAATAATCTAGTAATCCCAAATTCCTCAAATTAGCTCTGTTTGTCTCCACCACACAAGCTAATGTCGCTAACAAAGAATAGAAGCTAGTACCTGTACATTTTATGATGCTAACTGGTGACACTTTTCCTTCGTTCTTAGCAATATTAACTAAATTCCTCTCAAAACCTTTGGGTCATTGTTTATTTAATAATTAAATATTTCATTTTATTAACTTTACACGTAGATCACTCATTGCTGAAAGCCACATAATCTTACACCATAAAGTGATAAGCAAGTTTATACAGTTTAAAGTTTTTATTGCTTTTTCAGTTTCTAGTTGAACTACTGAGCTCCATATTTTTTTATATATTGTGTTTTAATACATTTTAATAATTCAGATAATTTGTACCCGTTTAAATTTTGTACTTTTAAGAAAGTACACAATTAAAGGAAAAGTGAGTGGCGTGGTCTTAAAAATGAGCTGTTGGCTCTCGTAAGGGAATCCTTGTTGAACATAATTTTCATTAGTCTATATTTCTGTAAAGCATGAACATCAACCCATCTGTTTAGACTGAGTTTTGCTGTCCTAAAGTGAGAACAAAAGCTTTCTCATTCGGAGTCCTGACCAATAGGAGAATAAAATCCATTTCTGGCAGAACTGAGAACGTACTATTAGCCTAGTGCTTGTTCATGAAATACCTCAACAACAAAAAGCAAGACAAGAAGGCAGATATATAAAATAGCTAAATAAAATTTTAATTATCCTAGTTGCAAATGTACATAAATTGCACAGCCACATTTTTCATAGTTCGTAAGACGGACATCTCTCTCTGTACATTATTGTTCTCATCATTGTCCTCAAAAGAAGCCAGAGTCCAGCCAGTACTTTAAACATACTTACAAAAGTCCTTTCTACAAGGATTATAAAACATACAACATATTTCCATATTTATTTATAGATTAATATCTCTCATGACAAAACCTAATATACCACACTGACAGCTGAGAACAGGAATGGATGAGTAAAGAGTGTGTGCCGTTGCGAGTGTTTTTTTTTTTTTCTATTTTATTTTTTGATGCTCTAGAGCTAACTGAGAAGAGGCCAGACAGAAGCATCCGTCTGTCACAGCCAATACTTAGTATGCTGTCCTGTACAGTCGATGAGAATCGGTCGGTCTGCACATGTTGACTCTCAGAAAGGTTTCGGTTCAGGATAGCCAAGCCTCGGTGATCGGGTGGATGAGAGCGACTGCAGACTTCTGAATGCTACCACTCTAAAAACCAAATACTGGTAATAAATGAAATGCAACTGCAGCACATTCACACACGGTGTCACAGGCTACAAATTAGCTAAAATTTTGACAATTAAGCACCAAATTAAACAGAATCAATAACAGACTCCATTAAAGTGCTAAGATTGTAAAGTAGTTCAACGACCCATAAATGAGCACCTTGATTTGGCTACTTAGAAATGGCCATTTCAAGAGGGCACGAGTCTCAACCAAAGCTGGAGGCAACCCATAACCTTTTCAGCCCCGTATTTAGAAAGAAAACATTCTGGTCTGCTACATTTGAAAATAACGACTGATTCTCCGATTTGGATCGGCTGCTTCATTTTAGATAAATTAAGCGAGCTCATCTTGTCAGTAATGAACAAATACCGATTTCTGAATCAGAATAATTTGAGTTACATCACTCCCACGTAAAAGAAACTGAACGCAGTTCCGATAAAAACAGTGCATAGGCTTTACAGGCGTTTAAGGGGACTTAATGAAGTTCTGCAGTTTGTGCTTTATGTTTTCTGTAAACCAGATTTAACACCTCTGGGTGAACTACAGCCCCTAAATCTTTTACTTTACAGGCTAAAATGAATATATAATGAATCAATGGGACAGTGTCACTCACTTTTTAGATTCAAAAAGAGAATTTCATGTTCTATTAAAACAGCAGTAATATAAGACGTCATCAGAAAGGTGTTTTTTTCAATATATATATATATATATGTGTGTGTGTGTTTGTGTATCATCTCTCTCTATATATTTATGTATATTTCAATTTCCTCTCTATAATATTTACAAGACGCGCCTTGTCTTGCGACAGCAGAATTCATCAATGATAGATCATCTGGTAAAAAAATCTTCTACATTGTCCAACAACCCAATGCTTATGCTTTATATATATATTTTTTTTTTTTTGAAGAAGAAGAATAATAAGAACCACACTGGTCTCATGTTCCGTGCTGGCAAAGCAGCTAAATGAAAATCCGAAGCATCACGTCTTTACTGCAGTGCCAGGCAGGAGAAATGCAGGAGGCTCTTTTTGTAGGTAGGAACAAAAATATAAAAATACACACCTGGTGTGTCTCTCTGAATGCCACACACATGTATTAACATAATTTGGATTTGTGGTTCTGCCTCTGAAGAAAGAAGCTACAAAAGTGATGAAGCTCAGAGGACTTTCCATTGAATATATGACGTTTTATAAGAAAACCACTGGGTTTTTTTTTAGAACTGGTAAACTGGAACTCGGTTCATGTTTGCGTGGGGCTGCCAAACGAATAATAAATTCTACTGCTTCACATCTGCAGCGTGTGCTGATTAAACAGGACATTCCTCCTCTGGGCACAGAACAAACTCACTTAGAGATTCATGGCAATACAAAAGATATTTCACCATGAGCCCAAAGTGGCTTGTTTAAGTGTGAACTGTAATAAATAATGTATTCTAACCAAAGACTGGAACCAAGTACATACTTGCCACAAACACACGCACGAATGCACGCACGCACAAAGCTAGAATACCCAAAAACTAAACCATTTCTTATGTGTTTTTGCAAAAATGATGCTTCGCTCTAGACATGCCTTGAAAATGATCCAGCATGACTCTGGATTTTTTAGGGGCTCTGATTGTAGGATAAAGGAGCTGCATTCCATTTTTTTAAGGCTTCCATGTTGAGGAGATTACAAAGTGCACTGTGTAAAGGGAGCTGGAGCAGGTACAGAAAGTGCAGGAGACGTGGGTGTGAGCGAACGAGCGAGCGAGAGAGTGCTAGGTGTACTTAGAAGAGGCAGCATTACTCTGGGTAGCACTGAAGATTTGGACTTCAATGGGGACTGTGAAGCTTGAATGAATACGAATAAGAAAATACAGCCTTTTCTATAATAACCACTGGACAACAATTTGGAGATCTGGAGATTTGAGCTACTGTGGAAGAGAAGAGCTACTGGTACTATCTATACATCTGCAGTTTGTAGCCGGTGTGTTGTGTTTTGAAGGCCGGCTGTTGTTGTTTAGCTCTAGGTACTCGTTTTACATCTAGCAGTTTGTCCTAAACTGGAGTAGTGGACGCCTCTTGATGGCCAAAGCTGTGAGGTTTACCTCGGATCTCCTCAGTGCAGCTATACCGAAACACAGTTCAGGAACCGTTAAAAAGAAACTGCCTGCATGGTCGCATTTCCCTTGATTTCTCAGCCTCTTCCCTGCATCAACAAAGTCTTGGCCACGTCCTCTCCTCACTCCACCCCACGCTTTCTGTCTGGATTAAGCCGTAAATCTCCGCAGGCCGGCTTCAGCAGTTGGAGCTGTTCCGGAATTCTCCGTTCTCTGTGATCTGCAGTTTGGTGGGGTTGGTGGGGGAGATGCCGTTGCGCGTCTGCATGCTGTAACGCTCCTTCAGCTGCGACAGAGCACTCATCAGCCTGGAGTTGGCCGCATCCAGAGACGCTATCCGCTTCTCCTGGAGAGAGGCACAAACACACAGACAGAGATAATGAGATACTGAGGGATGACACACCGAGAAGAGAAATACTGAGAGAAGTATGATAATTTGAAATGACTTTCAGAAAACTCTTTCAGACAATTTCAAATTTCAACACCATTTGATGTGATCGGGTCATTCTGGTTCATATTTATTTTATTTTGGCCCCTAAAGCTCCAAAAGTGCCTCACCAACACGGTGCTGATGCCATCTGTAGCAACACTTCATTTACAAATGACAATGGCAAATTTGAAAAAGTGAAATATAAATTTCAGGTATAATATTAAATCACTGCAGTGGGTTGGGATAGATTCCGGGTGCCCTAGTAAGGATTAATTGGTTACAGAAAATTTCACGGATTTCACAGTACACTACTATAACAACTGTTATATTTAGTATATTTTATGTAAACTGCTTTTATTTTTAGACCTGAATTTCAGTTTTGGCTGAGAACGGTCATTTTGGTGCAAACACACGGGCACAAAATACAAATAATCTGTGGTAAAATGCCTCATTATGCCGCTGGTCAACAGTGTCCATGGTGCTGAGTTCAGCATTGTGATAATTATTTTAAATATCTTAAACCCCTAAAACATTTAAATAGTTCTTTAGCTTCACTGTTGCAATCTTCCACTGTTTCACAGCTAATTTCTTTCACAGATTATAAAACAGATTTGATTATCCACTACAATTCTCAATATGGTTAATAACCAATGTTTCGGCAATACAACCGTAGCAACATTTCTTAAGTGCTTTTAGATGAATTAAACAGATAATGCAGCACAAAATGAGACTATGAATGTACTACTACAATTCATTACGATACCTTAGTCTCTGAACACTAGGGTTTCGCATAGAGTGTTCTTCACAACCTCTCATTTAATACTTTAATGATTCCTCAGTTCTAAAAGTGAACTAAAATGTAAATAAGGGTAAAGAGACGATCATAGGCTGGTTAGAGAAGGAGAGACAAGCAGGGGCGATAGAAGTTTTGTTAAATTTTAAAGGCACTTGGTGTCATTTTGACTCGGATTCAGTAAGTACTCTTGGCTACAAGTCTTTTGCTGTATTTTAATGATGTTTTCACGCTGGGTTCAGAGTTGGAATACTAATCTTATTGCAAATGTGTTTATAGTGCCCAGCCAGAAGTATTGGCACACTTGCTAAAGATGATGGAAAAGACTCATAAAAGATTCACTTTTTTCTGTTATTTTAATTATATTGAAAAAAGAAAAAAAATCTCACCTTCATTTGAGGTAAGTTTAGTCTGAGAATGAGGGGACCATTTGTGAAAAATAAATTTTAAAACAAAATCAGGTCATAGTGATTTTTACCCCAAGAAGCCTGAATTAAGGGAATGTAAATGAAGTATGACTCCATGCAACTCATTTTAAGTTGGTCTGAGTGTAGAAGCTGTTTCACTGGGGTCTAAAAATGTGGTGTCACAGGGCCCAAATCCTTCCATCACTAAGGGAAAGTTTCAAGAGCATTCCACCCAAAAACATGCACAAATCAGAGAATGGATAAGAAACTAATTGCTCAATGTGCCAAAATCAACAGTTTAAGAAATTAAAAACTATCATAGAAGCAAAAAGAAAAAGAGAATTACAGGATTGGGAAGCATCTTGGGGTCACTATGACACAAAATAAACACAAAATCAAGCTTTTGTCATTGCCATCCCAGACCCATGACCTAAATTAAATTCAAAACCTGAGCCTCAGAAAACAGTATAATTATTCTCCTTAGTAGGTAAATGTGGGCAATTCATATTAGAGTACTTCAGTGTTGCAGGTGGGAGAAGGAGTATGTGTGTATGTGTGTATGTATCTGTGTGTGTATGTGTGTGTTAGTGACCTGGGATGGTATTACTGAAACTTCCTAGCTTTAGTTTTCCAACTCCCTGCATAATCATTAAGATGTAAACAGTCATTCGGAGTGGTTTGATGTGAAACTGTCAGTCCTAGAAAAACATTTTAGAATTTCAGATTGTTCACAGTCATGATGAGAGAAACCAGACATCTGAAGCTTTTAATGTGTCTTCATGACAGAAAGCTGTTCTATGAAGTGCTTGATGCCTGAAACATTTAATTATGATCATTTGGAGATAAAGTGCTGGTATAGAAAGCAGTTTAAAAATCCAATCATGTCAGAGCGGTACAGGCAAAACAGCATGAGTAACAAAACAATTCCCCAAGAAAGCTTGTTTTATCAGATTCACAGATGCTTTACCATTATCAACATTATATATAAAAACACAGTTCTCACATATGTGGTTTTGAACAGTAAATAAAATCAATATATTTGTTTCGCAGACTTTTTGACCCCTGTTCCTATTGCTTTTAGTACGTTTTTTGAACAACACTTTCAACAGAACAGCTGACAACAGAAACACTCCTAACTGACAAGGAACTTTGGAAATGGCTTTAATAGCTTCTGTCTTAAATTCCATCCTTAATGAAGCTGGCATAGTGACACAGACAAATTATATTTCAGTTTCTTAGTATGACACTATTCTCCTACAGCCATTGCTGAAAAATGCTTAATTGGTGAAAGAACTTAAGCATTAAGTAGAGCGATGATCATGTTCCTGTATAAAGACAATGCTTAGTAATTTAGCAAAAAGTCAAAGAAAATGGGAACACTTCATAATGGTGGGAAAATTTTATTGTATTTAGGGTTTTATAATCCTAATCCCATCCTGTGTTTACATGCCTAGGTCGATTCTTTAAGTGGTAACGAAGGTCTTCATGAACATTAATGTAGAACAATTTAAACATGGAGCTTGGGGCCTTAGAAGTGCAGTGATTTAGTTCTAACAAACAACAGCATTATCATCATATTATTATTATATTGACTGTTTTAGTAATTGATGAATACACTTTTTTTTTTTTTTGGCAAAACCAGCTTTTTCCACATCAATAGAACAGACATAAATAGACACACACTCATACCTGTGCATCTATGATTTTCTGTTTGGAGTCGACTATGGCTTGCATGTCGGAGTGATCCTTCTTCAACTCCTCCTCCACAGACATCAATCTGCAACAAAACAAAATCATTTTAATATTCGCTATCTGCATGATAAGATAAGATTAGATAAAATAAACCTTCATTAGTCCCACAAGTGGGAAATGTCCGTTGTTACGCCAGAAAGTGGACAGTACAAAATGGGAAGCAGCAAAAACAACAGAATACAGCTATACACAACAGTATAGTATAAAAGATCACATATAAACAACTTAGAATCTATACATATGATTTAAGTAGCTCTATCCTCTCTGACTGGGTTTCTATAGATTATATATTTTTAATGGACTCAAACAGCTGGCTGCTCTTTTCCAGAAGAAGATGGGACTAGATGAAAGTAAAATGTGTGCTGACAGCTCTCCACTAGCCTGCCTGGTTAGAGGCCTGGCACTAATGAAAAAGAATGTCAGGAGAGAAGCAGCTTCTTCCCTCTATGCACTATATATCCCCAAGTTCCTTATTTCCCTATCAGAAAGAAGGTTCCTCAATGCCTCCAGCCTTTGCATGGATATGAGAACGTCCATGATCAGCACACTTTATTTACTCTAATAGAATGTTGTCTGAGACAAACCAGGTGTTTGATGGGAACCACAGGTAATACTGGGCTTCAATAAGGAGAGGCCTGAGTCCATAATGACCGCTAAAATCACTGTTTACTGTATTCATTAACCTGTTTCTTTCTTATTCCATCCTAGCTTGGGATGTAAAAGCACATCGATCGGAAGGCAGGAGTTCGTTTAAAAATCCTAGAACTGATTCTATTGATAATGAAATCTAGTAAAGTATACACGCATGTTTGGGCCAGAATAAACTTATGAAGCTGTTTTCACACAGACATCTTTTAAGAAATTCTTAGAGCAGAGTTTGGCTTGATTGCACTGCCTTGTAAACAGGTCTTCCAGTCACATTTGCGTATTCAGTGTATTTTCTATGCCAAAACTAAAAACTAATCAATTTAAACTAAAGTAAAATCTGAAATTTTACAATTTACTAAATGATTTCTAAAAGAATAATGAAAACGATCATTGTGAGGTCAGAAGTGTATGTCAGACACTGAACACATGCTTTCTCGGCCTCGTTCCTGTCTCTCCCACCTGCTGATAATGCTCTTCATCTGCAGGTCCTTGTCATCCTGCTGGCGGCGCAGGCGCTCCTCAGCCTCCTCCAAACGGGTCTGGTATTCCAGCAGTATTTTCTGTGCCTGATCATCCTGACCCTGCAGACGCAACTCGCACTCCTCCAGCTTCTGTACAGACATACGCAGCTTTTCCTGCAGCACAGCTATCTCAGCCTGATACTGAGAGAGAGAGAGAGAGAGAGAGAGAGAGAGAGAGAGAGAGAGAGAGAGAGAGAGAGAGAGAGAAAAAAAAAAAGAG
>JBBPCX010000088.1:14802533-14844597 GCA_037974365.1 Hydrocynus forskahlii | reverse complement strand
CTTTTCCTACAGCACAGCTATCTCATCCTTATATCGAGAGAGAGAGAGAGAGAGAGAGAGAGAGAGAGAGAGAGCGAGAGAGAGAGAGAGAGAGAGAGGAAAAAAGAAAAAGAGAGCGAGAGAGTGAAAGAAAGCGAGAGAAAAAGTGAGTGAGTGAGAGAGAGAGCAGGAGAGATGGGGTGAAAAAGACAATGTCTCTTTTAATCACCTCATTAAATGTAATGGTTTGTAAGATAATTACTCATTTCAGCTCACTTTAGCTCAGGTTTAATGGTTCTCAAACAGCCGGTGTCCCAATACTAGGAGACGCTCTGATCTGATCTGAAAGATCACTATGGAGCTGATCAAGACATTTTAATTATGGACTATATTCAGCTGAGTACAACTCCAGCATTTTAAAGAGGAAAACAAAAATGCCCAATAACAACATAACACCTACAAAGCCAACTTTCAGTGTCTTCGTGGCTAAGGTATACATGAAAGCAGTCACGATTACTCAACAGAAATCAAATACCTAAAAACTAAAATACGATAAAGATTCAAATTTACTTTCTCATAGGACTGGCAGAGCAAATCCTTTATGTTAAATAATACATAGAATCTGCAGGTCATGATAAAAGGGTGTTCAGTATATTCTTCACAGGGGAGCTTTTAGAACTCATTTGGCTTTTCTATGTGTCATTGAATGAGAGAAAACTCACAGCAGAAGGATCTCACACGTGTACAATGTTTGCAATACACATTTCATGTACACTGCTGTACAGAAGTCTTTCAGCCAGCAAAAATCAGAGTTAACAGCAGAATAAATGCAATGGACACAGATTTGGTTCCAGATTTCTCCAGACTCCTCAACGCCTCCAGCCTTTGCTTGGATTTGTGAACTTCCATGATCACAAATCCTTATTTCTTCCAATAAACTTTTGACTGGGACAAACCAGGTGGGACTGGTTAAGCCCTAAATCTAGAATCCCTGTTTACTGTATTAATTTATTATAACTCATAGGAATAAAATGCTCACGTATATACATTTCTCTGGTTCCTAAGATTTTTTCTACAGTCTTGTAGGTTGACTGTACACAGACGTGAGGAACAGAGTTGTAGAACAGTGTTTTGAACGTACTGCAGAAGTAAATCAACAGTAGATCTGCTGGTGGTGTGTGTGTGTGTGTGTGTGTGTGTGTGTGTGTGTGTGCGTGTTTGTCGGAGAGAGAGAGTGGGTGTGTGCAAATGCTACATTTTTTCCAAGCAATTTCAGCCATGATTAAAAACAAGAAAAGCTGAAAGCTGAATTTGAAAGAGAGGAAGAGGCTGAGTTCAGTGAATAGTACATAAGCTTATTCAAGCTATAAGTAATTCAGCGCCAGTTTATAAAAGATGCTGTTTGATTAGCCACTGCATTAAAGTTTCACTCGTTCAACCTCATGAATATTAGCTGTTGAGTGTCACTCCCACATAAAACAGCTTTATCTGGCATTAAATGTGGTTTCTCAGTATAAGCATTAACCATACCAGAAATAATGCCAGGCCTGTAGGTGCTAAAGCTCTGTGGGACAGGACTGATTTCAGTCCTATTTTTTGGCTGGATTACACTTAGTCTAGGATTACATTTTTTTTTCCTGCAACAAGGGACTGTTGGGATTCTCTACTATAAATATTTTGTTGCCCAGAATTAGGTCTGATCTGGTTCTGCAACATCTGCAATCACCTTCAGTAGCTCCAGACCATATTAAGCCAAAGCACTTTCAGGGCTACAGCCACCATGGTATGGTATAATTGGGAACATAATAATAATAATAATAATAATAATAATAATAATAATAATAATAATAATGCCTGAATTAAGCTTTATGTTCCTATTTGCTCTCTCCACTTCTCCAAGTAACATTGTCAGGCTCTGCCATCCCTACACACAAAGTAAATCCAGTCCAGACTCTTCTTTTTGTGGTTCCCCGCTGGAGGAATGAGCTGCCTAAGCCAGAGAATCCCTCTCTATCTTCAAAAACCTCCTGAAGACTCATCTGTTCAGAGAGCATCTCCGCTCCTGATGATCTATGTAATGATGAACAATGTAATGTAATTTAATGTAATGTAACATACTGTAATGTAATGTAATGTAATGTATAACTTCAACATACATTCCTTTAACAAGCAATTTTGGACCTTTTCTATTGGGCCATTCATCATCAAATGCTGACAATTTGATTGGCAGCTGTTATGTTCAAGTGGTGTACAGAAATAAACAATGGGACTATGGAAATATTAATTTACGACAGTGACAATCTGCAAAAGACAAACAGAAAATATGAAAGCAGGTGTCATTAGAGAAAGCCTATATTTGAAAAGCAGTAGTATTCTGATGCATTATAAATGTATTGACTGGGTCCCTGGGTCCCTGGGTCCCAGAGATCCTAAATACAGCCCTAGTTCAATCTCAGTCTATATTTTAAGGCTTTTTACTTAACTTTCATGGGGAAAAACACAAAAAACAAACATTAATTTGAGTTCCAAGTTAGCTTCAAAAACTTATTAAAAGCAGGTCTATGTGAACTGACTCTACTCTTTCTTCACAGCTGCTTAAAACGTCCCCCATTTTAGAGAGAAGACTTTTTAGCATATCACTTCGACACAATGAGTTCAGCTTTTGATCAGTGTTGTACTTATCTCCCTTGATCCCAGGCAGGTGCGCAAGGCCTCTCGTGCTGTTGCAAAGTGTCACTCTGTTCCACAGAAGAGAACCGCCAGTACGAATGTTTGATAATACAAAAGCTGGTGAGAGCTGAAGAATTTGCATTTGTGCTTTATCTTTAGCCACTTAAGTGTTTTTCACCCCTTTGATTGAGGTGAGGAAGGTACGGTTTCACACAAAGATGTTAATGACATGATTGCGTGAAGTGAGAGGAATACAAAAAAATGGCAACACACCACCATGCAATATAAGTCAGTCGATCTGCCTCTGCTTATCTCCCGGTTCGCTAATGAAGAAGAAAAAAGTTAAATGGGAAGGCATTAACACTTGTCTAGGGTAATTATAGGTAAACACAGCTGCGCTGTAGATGTTCAGACCTATGCATCGCTTCGTTATTTTTTTTATTTAGGCACAGCTGTAGATTTGGTAGGGATGGGGATACCCCCTTAAGTGTTGAAGGGGAATGAACTATCCCCCAAATAATTCGATCTCAACACATCTGAACACAGCTGAGTTGGCACAAAGTCCAAGAATTTCATTACTGACAACGATGTCTGCATTATTCTTAAAACGTGCAAATAAACTTGAAACTTCAAAAAAGTGAAATTTGTGAGTTAAATTTGACATAAAACATATTTTTAAACTACTAAGAGGTGGTTTAAATATTTTTTGAAATGCCTTTATGTCCTTGCAAACCACCTAGCAGAAACAAGACCTACGAAGGACATACAGATTATGTCTACATTGTGTTGGTCAGAGTGGAAACATACTCGTAGGTTTCCTAAATGAAGTTCAGCATTTGGATGTCAATGTTCAGTTCAATATTTGAATGTCAGGCTAGGAAGTTTTTAGGACGTCTGTGGATGTGCGAGACACATTTTCAAAACATGCAGTAGATGCATTACAGCATTTGCATTTTAAATGTTTCATAAATCTCTCATATACAGATTCTACATCCACCAACTAATAGTTGAATACCAATATTTAAATTTGCATTACCATGATCATGCACAAGCAAAGAAAGCTTGATGGTTACAAGTATTTTGCTTCCCACTGAAGTTAATAAAAGCAATTATAGCACTTATGATGTTTCTTTATACTTGTGAATATTTCTAATGAGAAGGAGATAACCATTTCACCATAACATGAAATTATGGTCACTTATTGTTAAGTTATATTAGAACTGTATACAGTAAACCACCACTTTAACGTGGATCAGCAGTCGTGGCATCAGTCCAACGCTGGTTTTTCTGAGAACTGAGTCATTTCTCGCTGAAACCCCCACACTAACGTGGAAACTGCAGATATCCTCCGCATTATTTTTGCATTTGTGTTGTACGGGCCCCATCCGCCACGCCCCCCGTCCCCGTGCTGGGCTGCTAAGTGCTGCGGCAAAACATAATCCAGCCTCGTGGCGGATGAGGGCCAGACATCACATCTTTTTTCGTGGCAATATGTCATTTTTCATGCACTTTAATGCTAAATTATTAAGAAAAATAAAATTTACTAA
This sequence comes from Hydrocynus forskahlii, assembly GCA_037974365.1. Taxonomy (NCBI): domain Eukaryota; kingdom Metazoa; phylum Chordata; class Actinopteri; order Characiformes; family Alestidae; genus Hydrocynus; species Hydrocynus forskahlii. The sequence continues at coordinate 14,840,401 of JBBPCX010000088.1, read as the reverse complement.
TTTTGTAACAAATATTAACATAAATTCAGCAACATGTCCATATAAAAAATAACTATAAATGTTTTGTTACTGATGAGAAGAAAGTGCGTCTTTGGATGGTGAAATATTCAGAGGCGGGAGGTTTGAAAGAAGCCAAACCAAGAATATTATTCATTTCTCCTGGCTGCTGATTGGCTGGTGCCATTTGACGCATCCCTCACTGTGCTGAGAGGCGGGAGGTTTGAAAGTAGCCAATCCGAGAACATTTATTTCTCCTTGCTGCTGATTGGCAGCTGCCCTGTGACGATGCAGACCAGAATTTCCCCCGTAGAGCGTCTCAAGTGTTGTCATGTTTCTTGTTTCGTTCTTCTTAAAACACTGCATTTTTATTACAGTAAATTAAATGAATTTATTATTGTATTTACCTGCTTATATCAAAGAAAACGACAGCACATACCAAAGAAAATGCGCGTGCATGAATTACAGTACAGTCTATAAAGGGGTAACATCAGAATTCACATTCTAGCACTGCGGGAGTTAAGTGTAAACTGTACAGTACGAATACGTGTTTACCTTTACATTTTCTTTAAGGGTAATGAGTTTAAAATGACATTACATTGTTTGGGGGCATGTTTAGGGTTTACACTATAAAAATAGGCATTTTTTAACCACATTACAACAACGCGGATTTTCACTATACACAGGTGCTCTTAGAACGTAACCCCTGCGAAAAGCGGGGGTTACCACATATATATATACACACACACACACACACACACACACACACACAAACACACACAGATACATACATACATACATACATACACACAGTACAAAATAATGATCTGCTCTGTACTGTAACACAATTTCTTATTCAATAACCATGAGACTGAAATCTATCCTCCACCAGATGGCAGCGTAAAGCCGGGATCTTACATTTTGGTCAGAAATTCTAATTAATTTAATCCAAAAAGAGAGCATAGACAGTCTACTGCAGTCATCTAAAGGGTTGGAAAAGCACCAATACACTAACAAACTCATTGTACACTCCACTGGTGTCTATTAAGTGGAATAAAACTTGTTTTCAAGCTAAAAAAAAAGGTGAAATACATTATAGATTGACAAAGTTAGTAAAGTCAGGTACAGCAACAAATGACCATCCAGACTGCCTTTCTCTGTCTATATTTCAAACCACCTCTCCTACTATGGGTTTTTGCCTGGCTCTGAATTTAACTGAATGCAGTACTGCAGAGACATCGAGAGAGAATGGAAGTTGCTTTCGTTTTATTTAATACATTTAAATATTAAATTCGACCATAATTCCCACCCCTAGTAAACTGATTAAACCTAATTAAACAACATTACTTAAGACGATGATATCCCACTGTTGCAGAGCATTAGAATGGTCTTCAGGGCCTGTTGACAGTTTCTAACGACAAATCCTGACCTGCCCAACCAGTCCTAACAGTTGATAAGGCCAAGTCAACTTCATTCTAGAACTTGACAAACTTTTGCACACACCACAGTCTCAATTCTCTTTTATTCTATAGAGTAGTGTTATCTAGTAGGAAGTAACCATGTGAACACTTGCAGAAAATGCTTTAATTCCTTTTTAGTAGTCTGCTGTAATATTGCTTTTATGGCTTTTCTTAAAGAGCAGTCTGAGGTATTGAATATGGAACATGGTGGAAACATGGTGTGAGTGAGGGCTGTGCATGTGTAGAGAGTTGCTCACCTTCTCATTGAGAGTTTGTTCATCTCTGCGTGGATCTGTCTCTGAATCCTGCTCTAAGTATGGCACATTCATGTTCATCAGCCAGGCAGCGGTACGGTCCAGTGCACTGGGGATCACTGGGGAAGGGGCCTATGAGACACACACACACACGCACACACACGCATGCACGCACACACAAGCATGAGCACATTGGAACCACAAAAATATCTAAAGTCACCACAGGACATGTACATGCACAACATGTTCCCAAAGAAAAAAAAAAAAATATATATATATATATATAAACTCAAAAACAAAAAAAAAGTCAAAGATTACTTAAATATAAGGAGCATACTTTGATGAACATTAAAACAAAGTATACAAACAGCACAAATTAACTATTCTCTTATGTTAAAACTTTTGTGGTTGTTTTTGCTATTCAATTAAAACTGAACTGAAAAAAAAAAAAATAAATCAAGCCAAGTGTCTCCACACTTCTGCCTCTTGATCTACACTTCCAAAGATAAGAGTTTTGAATGAAGTTCAGAAATACAATTTGACACATATACAGCAGTAATTTGACAGAATCTGGGATATTAATTAGCATGACGATGTGGAAATAGAGCAGTGGAAGAGAGAGAAGGAAGAGTTGTAGGAGGAAGAGTTGTTTCTTTTCAATCTGTTCGATCTGTGAGGGATCTGTCTACGTGACATGAGAGCTTCCTGCCTCCCAGAACCATCCATTTATGAGGAGATATAGAGAGAAATATATATATAGAGAGAAAAGAACAGAGAGAAAGACAGAGAGAGAGAGAGAGAACAGCGACACAATGAGAGAGAGAAAAGAACAGCGACACAGAGAGAGAAAAGAACAGTGACACAGAGAGAGAGAAAAGAACAGCGACGCAGAGAGAGAGAGAGAAAAGAACATTGACACAGAGAAAAAGAAAAAAGAACAGCGACAGAGAGAGAGAGAGGGAAAAGAACAGCAACAGAGAGAAAAGAACAGCAATATAGAGAGAGAGAGACAGAGAAGAACAGCGACAGCGAAAGAGAGAGAAAAAAGAACAGTGACACAGAGAAAGAAAAGAACAGCGACAGTGAGGGAGGGAGAGAGAGAGAGAAGAACCGAGAGAAAGAGAGAGAGAAGAACCGAGAGAGAGAGAGAGAGAGAGAGGAACCGAGAGAGAAATGGGGGAGAGATGGGAGAGAGAGAGAGAAAGATATGCTGGTGCTGCCCAGGGGCTTCCATCAATCATTCAAACCGATCAATCAAATCCCGCGAGAGGGTGCAAAGCATTGTGGGGAGAGGAAATGCCCTTGCTGTCCCCTTTGTTGTCGGACCACTGAGTATAATCATCATTCTGTTCTCACACTGATGATTACAGTCGATTTGCTGAGGGCGACCGCGGAACGCAGCCACGGACCAGAACAGGCAATTATTCGAACCCACTGCAGAAAGTACCAGCATGACTTAGGTTAAAAAAACACCATCATCACTGTGGCTGAGCAATAATCCTTTCCCAAAATCTCTTTATATCCCATCCCATAACTTTTTTAATATTGTGTAAAGAACAAAAATATTTGTCAGGAAATGCAAAATATGCTTGGTGATTCTTTTTCCTTAACATTCCAGTTAGAGCTGCCTGTACAGAGACCACCTTAATAATCCAGTCATCTATATAAAATTGTATATCTATATAAAAAAATACAGTGGAATATATGAATAGCTCACCGCTGCTCAATAAATGGTGGAAGTATTTCATCGGAATGACCCTCTTTCCATGTAGACCAGTCCCAATGGTAGGTCTCATGTATTTAAGCAGCACCCTCACCACTCACATGGCCCAGCCATGAGGTTCCATATGTCCTCTCTATGTCAGTACTTCCTACGTGTGGATATCTGCGTGGGGCTGTTTTTTCAGTCCTGGTCCCTTATTCTGTTTCTACAACATCTGACCCACTTGATTAACAAATAAATGATTTTCAGTCACGGTCCATCATGGCCGTCAGGTCTATTTAATTACTGAGAAATTATTTCATCAGAGGCATTTTCTCCCAATCATTACAAAGCCAGAGATGAGAATTTTGTATTTGGTGGACTACTCAGGGGGTCAGCATTCATTTGGTGAACAGTTTTTTAAGTCATTTGTTACTTAATTTGAATTTATTTATAAGCATTAGTATATAAACAGTGTCTTTAGTCCTGAGGAAGTGCAGGGGTCTAGTTCAGAGCACTTTCCATTATTGTGGCCTATGATTACTGAAAGACTTTGTCATTTCTGCTGCCCTCTGGAATGCAGTTCAGTTTAATACGTATACATTCTAATCATCAAGGGATTACTGTCCTTTTATTAGGTTATCTGTTTAATTGTGGGATTTTTCTACATATCTATGTAGACTCGCTTTTGCCTGCCCTGGGCTAAGTAACCGGATGCTCCTGACACTGATAATTAGTCCCACACCGCTAGATATTGTGGTGGGTCCCACGGGTCACTTAGGTCTCTGCTTAGATGCAGCTCCAGCAGTAAAGTGAATTAGAGCCTTAACATCTTTAAGAAATCACCATAGAAAAACTGGATGATTTTAGTACAATATGGACACAGCAGAGACCTACAACACGTTCTACATAGCAGAACACCCCACTTCACTGGCGTTACTGTGTTTACTGACAAAATCTATCAGCAGAGTGCCAGAATTCAGATTATAATGTTAGATTATAATCAAACTTCAATCGAAAGCAAATCATTGAGAGATCAGAGATACAATGAACACACAATGTCAGCCATGCGACTGAGATTCATTTCTCTTAAGAAAGTTTAACTGCATGACTTCTGACTTTACGTCTCGGTGAATAAAGCTGTTTGTACAAGTGTGCTAGAGAGGACAACTCTAATAACCATTTAGTGTGTGCGTGCGTGTGTGTTGGTGTGTGTGTGTTGGTGTTTGTGTGTGTGTGTGTGTGTGTGTGTATGTTGGTGTTTGTGTGTGTGTGTGTGTGTGTGTGTGTGTGTGTGAGAGAGAGAGAGAGAGCACCATGTGCGTATTCTTTAGTCAGTGATTAGAGCTGTAATGAATGAGAGGTGAACTATGGAACAAGTCTAATCTAGGTGTGTGTGTGTGTGTGTGTAAAAGACAGACCAAACATGTCTTGCTTGATCGACTACATTTTTTGGCCAGTAGAAAAACTATAACTTTTCACCCAAGCATTGCTTTAATTTTGAAGTGTGTGAAAGAAAGAAAAAGCACCTGTTTGTGCTGCATCCGCTGCTTCATCTCTGGGCTGTCCCCTTTGGAGGAGGAGCTCTGCTGCCGAATCCGTGCCCCACTTCCCGGCCAATCAGGTGACGACGACATCACGCTACCGCTGGAAGGCCGTGGATATGGGGCGGAGTTAAGCATATTGGGCGGAGTCCGTCCACGGGGGGCGGTAGCTTGCACAGGCGGCGGTGGTTGGTCTATGCGCCGTTGGGGGCCAGCACTGTTTTGCCGTGGGACGGTGGGCTGACTTGAGTGTTGTGTTTCAGTTAGTGACAGCTGCCTCCTTGAGAATTCTCCTGAGCGCCTGGCCAACTCCTCATGGAAGCTGGAAGGAAGCTTCCCTGGCCCGGACCCTCCCATTTCCTCATTGTTACTATGGGAACTAACTGAACTGTGGCATTCTGAGCCCGAATCGCCCCCTGTTTGCCCTCGGGGTGAAAGGGGTAACCCTGCTGCCATTTGATACACAGGGTTCTGGAAGGACAGGGGTGCCAGAAGCTGCGTTGGCCGTCCGGGAACACCCTCTCCTTCAGGGGCAGTGAGCTTCTGTCCAGGCCTGTGGAGCGTAGGACCTCCCTGTAGGTTGCCCTGGGGCGTGCGGGCATTCCACACCACCATGTGTTTCTCACCATGCCCTTCTGGGACAGGTCCAAGCTCCAGAGCTTTGGTGGCTTCTTGTAGGTCCACCATGGACAGACTCTTGCTGCCATTGGATAATCCCAGCTCGGGCTCGTTGGCCTCCGAATAGCTGGAGCTTCGGGCAGGGGAGCCATGTAGGCCTGAGGAACGTGTGACGAAAAAGAGGTCTTTGTTTTCGGGAGTTGGGGACGGGAGCCGTGTGAAGTCTACCAGGCTGAGAGAGTGGAGAAAGAGGGATACAAATGGAAAAATGACAATAGTTACCAGTCAACATATGAGTGCCAATTCCGATTAACAAAAAAATAGACTTACTAAAAATAGACATTAAAGGTAGTTGCTACACCTGAATATTTTAGCAAAATCATTTAAAGGGTATAAAACAGCTCTGGCTACTATAATAATTATTATAATTATATACACTCATCCACATAGTAATATTACACACATTATTGATATAACAGCATACAAATGACTTTATTGGTGACAGAACATGTCTGGTTAACATAGGTGGTCAATTCACTCATTTCACAGGACCGCCATCTAGAAATCCAAAGCAAGGCTGTGGTTGGAAAATTCTGGAGTCAGATTGTATTAATTGAAATAAATCTCTCTATTTCAGAGCTTTCAAATCAGGAATATTAAAATACAAACCAACTGTTCAGTAAAACCTAGATGTTATGTTTTAACAGGACTTTAAACAGTGACTGTTTTGCTGAACTGTAAGTAAGTTTAGTTCATCACAGTTCACTACAACGGCCTTCACGTGAGTACGTTAAGAACATGGCCGAGCCTGGAAAAGCAGTGGGGCTTTATTGCTAACTAGATAAAAAAAATGTATTCCTGCTAATATCAGTTTGAGAAACAGTGAAAATATACTCCATAGAATTACTAACACTTTGGCGTATTGTCCACTGAGAAGCGAAGACTTAATGATGGCACCAAAACCCGACCGTAACAATTTTTTCTAAGCTTAATAGCTTATCTGGGTCAACCTTCATTGCTATTTTTTGAATGATCAAAAAAATAGCAATTCCTCTACAACATCCTAACACATCCCTAGTATTTATAGCACAATATTAAAATAGAAATCTGAATTTTACCATCTCAGCCTCGCTTTGGATGTTAAGATGGCAGTGCTGTTAAAAGAGCATAACTGTGGCACATGACAATAATGACATGGCAATAATGACAAATTCATCCATATTCAGCTCTATTTGTTACTTTATCCACAATGGCCCTCCTATTCTTATCATCTCTTACCAAAGAGTCTGTCCTTGTCTTATCTATTCCACCCCTCTTCTAAAGACACTAGACTGTCTGCTTTACAGCTTGTTCCCTGATGACTTTTATAGAGTGAAGGGGAGGTTTTTAATTGTGGGTTGTTCACACACACACACACAAACACACACGAAGAGAGAGAGAGAGAGAGAGAGAGAGAGAGAGAGAGAGAGAGAGAAAAGACGGGTGAACAGAGGATAATATATTGGGGAATCATTCATAAGAGAGAAACAGAGAGGACAGAGACAGACAAAGGGAGACAGAAGGAGAGAGAGGACAAGGATTGTGTTGAAATAAATTAGCAGCGTCTGGCTTATTATAGGTCGACAATAAAGGCTGTCTGGCTGCAAAGTAAGAAAGATTGAAGAACAGAATGAAAGAAACACTTATTTTATGTCTTTCTTCATTTGCTTTGACTTGATTATAGTTTAGATTAGCCCGGTATCAGTAATGTTTGTGTGCATGGGTGTTGTAGACCCCTCAGAGCCCTCAGAGTGAAAAAAAAGCTGCAAACAGATGCAGCTGTTTGCCTGCTTGTTGTTTACTCTGAATTTCCTGTGTTTAATCATCCATGTCCTGTGGCTGTGCACAAGTAATCATTAATCGAATTTTCATAATCCATTTGTAATTATTTAGTTATGTTTAAATGTGATAAGCCACATATACTAATTCCATGAGTAACGTGTCATATTATGTGTAAATATATTAAAATGCCATGGTCAACACGTTAATGTTGTTAATGTTGAATGAACATTTAAAATATTTCCACTTTGTTTTGCAGACAACAGAAGTTAAACACACACCTAGTGATGGAAACTGCTCAGATCTCTCTTTAACTCACTCTCTTACCAGATTGTATTGCCACAACTAGCAATTTAACAGAGGGGTGTTTACTTCCTCACAATCTTTTATAACAAGCAGTTTTGCTACTGCTTGTCTCAAGTGTGACAGGATACATGCCAGAGTTTCCCAAAGATTTATAATATACTGGTGGACGTGATAGGAAGAAACTGGAAGGTCAAAAATACCTGAACAAAAATACATCCTAAACAACACTGTAGGTATGTCAGAGATTTCTATTTATATGTAAATGATCCGATTTTCCTCACAGACAAGCTGATCTCTTGTTTTGACCTTAAGAACATACATGGCTTCAGCTTTAATGAAAGCTTTAATAAGGAGAAGGCATCACGCAATGGTCTACATAGATGTTTTTATCTGTCATCTCTGTTAGGGATGCAGTCCTGTGGGTTCGAATCCCAGCACTGCTAGTGTCATCACTGAGGTTCCCTTGAGAAAGGTACCGTCCCCACACACTGCTCCCCGGGCGCCCCTCATTGGTGGCAGCCCCCTACTTCACTTGGTGAGTGGGTTAAATACAGAGAAAGAATTTCACATTGTTGTGTGGTGTGTTCACACATGACTTTAAGGGGCCACTTTACTTTACTTTAAAAGATGTTTTATTTCGCATTACAGCCTCTTAGAGGGTCTTATTCAAAGGGTCTTATTCTGTGTGAAAACCGCAGAACTTTTCTAATGCACTCTGGCAGGGAAAAACTGAACTTAAGTGGCTGTTGGGCGCAACTCAATTTGGTTGCTTCTGTGATTATGTAGTCAGTCTGCAACTTAACGCAGCGTACAAATTACAACGACAAAAAAGGGGTAAAACAGTGGCCAAACTGAAGCCTCAATTTAGATTCAATAAACACATTTTACAACAACTGTGAAGTGAGCAGAAAATTAGGCCATTTAACTTCAAAAAAGTTTAATGTCCTTGGCTTACATGTATTAGCATAAAGTTCAGTAACCAACAAGCCACGTACCTACAGGGTACAAACAACAGCCAAACTAATAGAGAAAATGAAGTTCAGCAGTAGAGCAGAAGAATGTCTGACCTCATCTTTTAGGTTTTTCTGTTTCAATATTATTTGACTGATCTCTTTCCTTCGGTCTCCTTCCCTTGGTCACAGTCTCCCTCCTGCTCCACGTCTCCTAACCTTAATGTTAGCATCCACATTGGAATTGAAATGATTTTTTTCTAAATGGATTCATAAAAATGCACCACAGTTGTTTTAATCAAAATATTTTTCAGCATATACACATTTTACCCTGTGTGACGGAAACATACAGGTGTCTTGGTGGTACGTCATTAGCACTTTTCAGTATCAGTATTCTCTACTGCCGATACTAATATGGTATCAGTACTACCATGATACTCATGCATTGCAAGGTATCAATAATAAAGTCACTTTATCCATACATGTATCTGCACTTCCACTTTTACTCTTCTTTTATTGATTTTCTAGGCATTCTTTTATTTCTTTTATTCTTTTTCACTTCCTACTATTTGCATGCTGATTGATTTTTTTTTTTCCCTAATTCTGTAAAACACACTGAATGACCTTTTTGTATGATGAGCTGTAGAAATAAAACTGACTTTATATCAGAACTGGTTTCTAGTAGGGCCAAATTACTTGTCTTACGGTTGAACCCCCCGAAACTGTACTTGATCACACACTTCTAACTACATAACTTGCAGATTATTTATAGTAGCTACCAAATCGTTCACAGTAGCTACTGAATAATTTGTTTTAAGAGTTATAATAAGTTTTAAAAATAATGGGCAGTTTAACCAGTACGACCCAGAAAGAAGACAAATGAAATGGCTGTAATTGGTTGTGGTTTGCCTTACCCTGATAGGTCGGTGGAAATGCTACAGCTGGGGGCCGGAGGGGAAGGAACGCGTTCAGACGGGACAGCCACCTGAACGCTCGATGGATTGGTCAGTGCTGTGTGTACGTCTCTCAGGATTCTGGGTAATGGACCCAATTTAGAAGCTGCAGACTGAGGGAAAGAGTCAAAAGTGACATTAAGCATAGCTGTGTTCTCACTTCTTCCTTTAACAGACTATTGTTACCAACAAACATACAGAACTGCATGCATTATATTTTACACAATTTATGAAGAAATCTGTAATGAATATAGCAGCCTTGATTCTAAAAACGCCACATCATATCAGTTTCAATAAAAGCTCAAAACTGAGCTTTCTAAATTGAAGGAATGACAAAATTTCTTCCTGTCCGACACGCATTTCTTTACTACACAAAGAATCTCTCAGATCTCAATTTCAGGTCTCTAGTAGCCAATGAAATCAACTCTGCCAGAAGTAACTGGTGAAGAACTCTTTTTTCACTCTCTTTTTTGAAGGCAGACTTTCCGATGCTCCAACACTCCCCTGGAGTGTTTAAAAATAAAACACAGTTTCAAATGTTTGGCCAACTCTTTGGCCGATTCTTTAATCATTTAAACGAATCTGGTTGCGCAGCATTTTGTGTGACAGAAATTATTCTGGCTTTTCAAAGAAGCTTTAAAAAGGCTTTGAAAAAGAGGGCAACATCACAGCTAGTTTCTGATCCATGCAACCTAGCACGCAACACCCTAACAATAGATGCTCCATGTCATGTCAAAATCTATCTTTGATGCCGTCACGTCCTTTATCTAACTATTAATCAGTAATGGCCAAAGGGAGCCAATGGATTTTTCATGTATAGCTCAAAACCTGCGAGGGAAAGAGCCTTTGGATTATGTAAACAGGCTATTCATAATTCAACACCAAAGTGTGTCTGGACTATGGTTAGTGTCAAAACGTGGCTGGAAGAAACAAACTCTGCGCTAAGAACAGATATTTACCCAAATATAAAAGGACAGACTTTTTAAAGTGGAGAGAAATCCTTTTTTTTTGTATTGCATCAAAGGAGGAACTGATTTTAGACCAACATGATGGTTTCGATAAGCACGTTATGAGAACATCAAAAGAATCTACATACACATACACACCACTGCACCCGTCAAAATCATCACATCATTTCCGTAAACTGTGCTGAATTGTTGAGTAATCCCAAAGAGATTACATACGCACCCTCTCTCACACGTTTTTTGTACCAAATTAGCTAGGATCATATCACTCAGCGCTGCAAAGTTGGGAAGGTGAGCACTAGCTTGTGCTTCCTTTGACACACGAGGTCAGCTGCTACCAACACAACGTCACTGGACAGCTCAATCCGCTTGGAGAATAATACTAACTGCTTATTCTTTAATGTCATCGAAAAAAAAACTGTCTGGATTCAAGCTGAGTGAGGCTGGGAGTGAGATTGCTATCCATCCAGTAATGAAGGATGGGTTGAAATTCTTTCTAAAGTACGATCAGATTACGCAACAGTGCATTAATATGTTTACATTATGTTTCAAGTGAGTCGATGATGTTTCAAGAGAGAATCTAAGTGCTTTGATATTCTCCTGCTCTGTGGTTAAGATTAAGGCAGTCCTGTTTGTTTTCAAAGTGGCAGACATGTACAGAAGGCATATAGAACAGTACACTTAGTCTAGCATGGACATCACCATATGGCACATAGTCCTCATTAAAGACCAGCTAGTTACAATGCACAAAAGTCTAATCACTTCTTCTTTACCAAATTCCAGCTATATATGACAGCTCTAGTGTACGAGGCATGGTTTAAACTTATTAAACCATGTCTTTCTTTATGCACGGGGGCACCAACATGTTGCGACAGGAAAAGGCCTGCCGCAAAGTTTGAAGCATATACTTTAGTGTTAACATTAAGTCCAAATCCTGAAAAACTGTCACAGTCCATTATCCCTCCTCCACTAAACTTTACCGCGGGCACTAAGCTCTGCATTAGGTTGTCTTCTCTTGATATCTACCAAATCCACATTCATCCATCAGACTGCCAGACAGTGAAGAGTGATTCACCACTCCAGAGAACACATTTCCACTGCTTCAGATTCCAGTGGCAGCATGATTTACACCACTCCAGTCAATGCTTGGAATTGCCTATAGTGGCCTTAGGCTTGTGTGCAGCTGCTTGGCCATGGAAACCTATTTCATGAAGCTCTTCTAACACAGAACTTATCCTGAAGTTTTTCAGAGATGGCTTTAAACTCTATAGTGAGTGATGCAAAAGAGGATGCAACAGGACATACTCTGTGAGTCTGGGTGCTCTACAGCTTCGTAACTAAATGGTCCTGTTCCTAAACACTTCCCTTTCACAGTAGTAAAACTTACAGTTGTCCAGGGCAGATCTAACTGGGCAATTTCTCAAACTGACTAGTAGATAGGAGTGGCATCCTATGATCGTGTCATGTTCAAAGTCACTGAGCTCTTCAGTACGACTTCAGTATTGCTAGGGTACTTGATTTTCTGCACCGGCTAGCTGTGGCTATGGCTTAACTACATAATTAGGAAGGGTGTCTACATACTTTTAGACATTTAGTGTATATACTGGTAAGCTTGGCAAACTCCTGAAGATTGGGAAAACATTTAGATGACTATTTCAGTGTATATCCATTAAAACTTCAGGTAGTGTTGCCACAGCCCAGCACATTATGCAGCTTATAAACCTGGAAAAGTAGTATTAAGGTAACATTGAAATGCTACTTTGAACACTGTTGCAGTAGGGAAGTAATTGATTGTTTAACAGGGCACCATCTTTAAATGACTTACCACTCAAATGTACTCTAAAATGAGTTTGGTATCTGAAGCATCAAGGTGCTGGTACCCTGAAATGCTATAATGAGAGGCAGAGTAAGTGTGTCTGAGGCTCGATGAAGGAGAAAGGGTAATGTGAGTGGATTCACCTGGTCCATCTGAGACACCACCTCAGCCAGTAAGGAGTGCAGGGTGGAGAGTTCACGGCCCAAATCAATGTAGCCTTCAAATCCAGCCGTGTTTGAGATGGTCTCTGGATTGGAGATTTCCAGGAGAAAGCGCTGCATGTTGGTCCATTCATGCTCCAGGAACTGGTTCATGAAGGACATGTACTCTTCTTTGTTGCCGAACCTGAAAATGAGAAAGAGAGAGCATTCTTGTGAATTATTAAATATACACAGTGTTAAAAAAAAAAAACCACGCAGGCAAACCTGTTTGGGATTACTCAACAACTCGACACAGTCTGGGACAAGAGTGTGATGATTATGGTATGCAATGTGCAGGATGCTAATTGAGGAAATTTTCACTACTTGTTAGCTCCAGAAGCAAAGTGGATGATCAATTACATTATATTAAAAAAATCAAATTATTAATGTTTAGTGTAAAAATAGTTTAAGAAGACTCGCACAAATACTGTCCACAATTTACTGCACCCTACACTTTTAATTAACACTTCGCTAAGTGCCCAATAACACAAGAATCAGCAGAAAATCATTACGTACTTGGTGAAGTTGGCGAGGTTCTGTGTGACTTTGGCGATGAGGGTGAGGGTGCGGGCTGTGCGGTCATCAGGATACTCCTGGGTCAGATTAAACAGTGAGGGGGACATGATGGCCGGACACAGGAATCGCAAAAACAACGAGGCGCTAATCAAGCGCTCGCTGATGTCTGGTCTCCCCCGGTTACTGCACTCCTGTCGCCAAGACGCAAACACTTCCTTCAGTTCCCGCGGGAAAACACTGCAAAAGACAGAAGCATAGTATGTAAGATGTCTTTACACTTTTAGTTATAGTCAACAATATTTCCCAAAACAAAATATTTTTATAATTTTTTTTTTCAAATCACACAAAACTATTGTTTTTATTTAAGAATCGTCCTCAGTATGATTGTCATTTTACTTGTTGACTGCTTGTTTCCATAGTTACCAGTATGAGTTGATGATTTTGCAGAAGGCCAGCTCACAGCACATCTTCAGGTTGCCTTGGTGCTCGGGAAGGTCATTGGGGGCACATTTTGACGGGTCCACCTCACAATTCTCGTCTGACTCATACAACGCTTTTATAAACTCCCCTACAGAGAGAGAGAGAGAGAGAGAGAGAGAGAGAGAGAGGGGGAGAGGGAGTGGGAGAGAGAGAGAGAGACAGAGGGAGAGAGAGAGGTAGAGAGAGAGAGAGAGAGAGAGACAGACAGAGAGAGACAGAGAGAGAGAGAGACAGAGAAAGAGACAGAGAGAGAGACAGAAAGAATTAAATGGCATACATGAATATGCCTGATTTTCTTCAGACTGATTTTCTTCAGGCCTTGACATACTAATATACGTGACATCAAACTGTAGTTGGATGGATTTTTAAAACTTTGTTTAAAACTTGATTTTTGACAAAAGCACTATTTACCAAACACTGCATTCTGTTTAACTTAAGACTATATAAAATGATATCAATGCTATTTCCAATCATCAAATATTTTTGATTTGGTGTTTAGTCACGAATAATGTTAATAAGTTGGGCTGATATTCCCATGTGGTTTATGTGAAGAGGTAGGAAAAGTTACCCTATAAGGTAAAGGGTTGATCTATTGAAGACAGCACTGTGTCCATCCTGGCTGCATGGATGAAAGCTACATAGCCGATGCCCATGTTTGGCACAGATCATTCTAATCCTGCTTTCTGTCTTATTCATTGTTTTGATTATCCTTTGTTCTTTCATCAGAAGACAAACACACACGCGCGCACACACACACAGACAGGTCTATCTCCTGTCCTTTCTTCATCCTTTTTTGAGACTCAGTCAATCTTCAGTATTGGGCTTTTTGATAATGTAACAGTGTTCCACTGGTCATATTAATCTAAGAAAAACAACTATACATTATTCAGCACTGCCAAACACAATCCTGAAGCAGACCTAAATAGAAAAGAAATATACACTGACTAAACCACAATTTTCACTCATATACACAAGAGCACAGACACACACAGTTATTACGTCCCCTGGAGCCGATATAAATAGTGTGAAATTCACAGACACGTTTTTCGTCGCAGATAAACAGCCAGTAAGGATATTTAGGTCTCTGGACTGCAAATATATTAATTCATATGGGGCTTATCTAAGAGTGAGTGCCAACAACAAATAAAGGCCTGCTCTGTGTGTGTGTTTAGGCTTATCTAAAGAACACACTATAGGCAATATAGTACCAATTGAACCTTATTTGACTACGTTTCTGTACTGACTGCCTCACAGGATTTGTCCTGATTATGAACAGTGCACTTCAGCACTTCCCATCAACAGAAAGAGTTATCTCTTCCACACTGTACACTATAAGCCTATATTAGGCATAAAACTTAAACGAGTAAATAAATATACCATATATTGCAAAATGTCAAACAGAAAGGTTGTACAGAACAGGATCTTATTATTATTTAGCCAGAAAAACACTGACATGGTAGGATTCAGTAACTGTTCACTGGTTGGACAATGAATTTGCTCAAATGTCTGTTTATTGGGACCCATGTGACCTGTCCTTCAATAAAAACAGCCAACTGGCTAGTCAAGGAAATACGTGCATGAGCACAGGAGCCTGAACATCATCTTTTTTTCCATTTGTTGAACCAAATGCTACAATTTACAAATTTTTTGTCAAATTTTAACACTGATAAAACATTCATGTGGCTTTTAAGATTTATAGGTCTCTGTTCATGCAAAGACCCGAGAGTTTGGTCTTGTATGAGTTGAAATAACTGCCCAGAGGCATCGCCTATGAGGATTCTGATACAAGTTAGAACAAAACTATCCAACTGTACAGCTAACTGAAGTTTAAGCAGTAACACAGACAATGTTTAATTAAAGGGGACATATTACGCAAAACTCACTTTAGTTAGAATAGGTCTATAATATGTCATGAAGTTCTTTGCACAAAATCACTAACATAGAGATCTCAGCAGCTCTATTCTTGAAAGTTTCAACCGTTTAAGGTCTCTGTGACTTTTATGCAAATAAGCTGTTGCTGGTCTCACCCCATCCATCCCATACTTACGACACGATCAAGCTAGTTCATACTTAACTGCGATAGAACCACAAAAGTCATTATCTGAAAGTACTTACATCTCCCTCATCTGCTGACTTCACAGCTCCTTATTCAAAACCGACTGTTGCTGGGACATGGCCATCGGAAATGAAATGGAGCCACGCAGTTCTTTATTTTTCTTTGGCTGGGAGAAAGTGTAGGGATTTGTGTTGTTCTTTGCAGCCAACAACACAACACTTCATGTGACCTATTAGACCTATTATAACATGTTTTTTTTTTAAAAGTGAGTTTTGCATAAAATGTCCCCTTCAACCCAGAAAACCAAAAAAGCACGATACAGCATGAATAATTGTGCGGATGTACTACGCTGTATGCCTAAAATGCCATACACTTACGTCAAACTGGTGGTACTGATTACAAACATGCGCGCAGACACACACACACACACACACACACACACACACACTTGAGCTTTTACCCAGTGCATCTTGGAGATACTTCTGGCCTACAAGTTTGAGATACTCCTCAATGGCCTTGGTGCCCAGTGTGTTCTCACGAAAGATCAAGTGCTCATTCTCCCCACATCGATCCACCTCGGACATCATCAGATCAGTCAGGAAGTCCTGAATAAACAAACACACACACAAGGATTCAGACAGATCATCTAAAAACATGTAAAGAAGCGAGGAGAAAACATCTTGAGCCACACCTGTTCCTGTTGTCACAGTAAATGGAACTTTGGCTCAATATGCAATCTTTACACAACAAGAATGATGCAAGAGGATGAATTATTACTGTGTGTGTGTGTAATAATAATAATAACAACAACAACAATAATAATAATACATATGTACACACACTCACACACACATATATACACATACACACACACACACACACACACATCTATCTATCTATCTATCTTAGCTAGATATATAGATAGATAGATAGATAAAAGATAGATACACAATACGTAAAAATATAATTGGATGGATTTTAGTCCACAGCGAGCAGCCCCAACACAAAAACAGGAAAACGGGTTAGAGAAAGAGAGCTTTAGCACTGAAGTGCAAATCTGGCCTGATCACTGCGGGGAACCATTCAGGGGATGATTTGTACAGGACACACACAGAGTCGAGCATTGGTATGCACAAGCACCTGCACTCTCAAACAAACACAGTAAACAAAATCATTTTGGTCCAACACCCTGCAGGTTTGTGCTAATTTAGAAGGTGTAAATATGTGTTCAATACATCAGACAGCTTAGCTGAATCAAGAACAGTGCCAAGCTTTCTAACAGAGTGTGGCGAATATCAACACTTTGCTGCCTCCTTCCATCACTAGCGCTCTTCTAGTGCTTTCTTACAAATAAATGACAATCTTCCCCTTACATTAAATGTAGCAGAATGAAAATGAATGAAACACATTGCAAAGCTAAAAACTGTAGTAGCAGCATTCTTGAAGCCTGAATTTTGTTTGCAGTTTTGTCAATTTTACAGGTAAGAGTAAGTCATACTGTAAGAAACCAAGTAAATCTGAGATTATTAAATAACTTGAGCCTAGTGAGTGATGATTCAGGCATGCAGTGTGTTCATACTGAGATATTCTGAAAAGCCATCAAAAACTCCAGGTACATTTTATTCAAACATGTCACATACCTGAGCTGCACTAAATCCCAGTCAGAGAATAGTCCAGTGAACCACCTCAGATGTCCATCAGAACTGACCTACTTGGTGTCCAAATTTTGCTTTAGTTTAAAAACTGCAGCAGCAAAGCTGACCCAAATCGTTTGTCATCACCATCACCAAAACTTCTCTCAAACTGCTCAAACTGCATCCAGATCTTCAATTAGGTGGTGCAGATTTGCTGATGTGGTTTAGTCTTTTAATTTATAACTGCTTTGTGAAAAACAACCCTGGTCAAGTCAAGTAGGTTTTATTATCATTTCAACCATATACACACAGAACACAATGAAACAAAACAACACTCCTTAAGGACCGCAGGACTGTGGTGTAACACAAGAACAGAACAGAACAGAACACCACAAGACCGCAAGTGCAGATCTTCATGTGTTGCCTAAAATGATTGCCTGTAGCACTGAATCGTTTTCATTTTACAGAAAGTCATAGGGACTAGTCTGTGGGACCTTAATAAACAACTGGATGTGTTTCTCTCATAGCCAGCATTCATTTTTTCATCAAATTTTGATACTCTTCTGAGGAAGCAGACCTTCAACCTCCGTCCGCACATCAGTGACCCATGACCCTGTTCCTGGTTCACCAGTTGTGCTTCATTGGATCACTTTTGGTAGGTACAGACCACTGCAAACCAGGAATACCCCACAATAATTGCAGTTTTGGAGATGACCTGACTCATCTAGCCATCACAATTTGGCCCTTGTCAAAGTCACTCAAATCTAAAGGCTTGTCCATTTTTCCTGCTTCCAACACTCAAGAACTGTCTCTACACTTGCTGCCTATGAAATCGTACCACTTGACAATGGCACTGTAGTGTGATAATGTTATTCACCTCACCTGTCAGTGGTTTTAATGATGTGGCTGATCAGTGTATTTATATATGCTTTCATTAGTATTAGCCACTTTTGTTTTGCACTGGGGCCACAAGACTAAAGACATGACAGACATGTACTGGCTTATCTTTTTTATTTTTCTTATATTTCAGTTAAAACGTCTAACTGAGAAATCATGATTTGTGCTGCACCTGACTTCTTGCAATACTAAAGTTTGGTCTGCCAAACTGCAATGAGCTTTTAGCTGTGGGTCGGAGCTTTCCATGTAGAAATGCTGGAGAGAAGACTCTTCTTAGAATGACATTTTCTTTCTCTGCCCCATCAGCTATTCCCCTGCTTTCTCTAAGTTTCTGTCAGAATGTTCTTCATTTGTATCTCTTCCTCTCTCACATGGATCCAGCGTTGACATCTCCTCTCTCCCTCTCTCTCTCACACACACATGACACAGCACAAATGTAAATACGAGAGCGCTGAGCTGAATATTTTGCCTGGAACGCTGCGTTTTTCTGCCATACTGCTAAGGACAATGTTCTCTGAATCAGCTAGCTGGGTTACAGCTTATTCAACCTTACTGTAATAAAAATAACTGCAGCCATGCCTGTAAGCCACATCTCAGAACATGAGGCTGTGACCCAGGATCAGTCCTCCACCCCGTCTCCACTGATTTTACTCACATTGTGTTAATAGCTTCACTGATCCCTGCACAGTACTATGGTTTCTTTTATTTATGCAGCTCTGGGTCTCAGACAAAAGTACTGCATTAGTGGAAATGATTATTTTAGCCACATCAGTTCTTACCAGGCAAACACTGGCAGCAGAATTAGCTGTACTGAAGTGCTAAGTGACTTTCAACATGGCAAACGACTTTCAGTGGAGTGCTCAGTTACTTCCAAAGTGGCACGTTCAGCATTACTGAAGGTGCTTAACAAGGAAATCCTGGCCTGTTAGAGGTGCCCTAGTCCACCATAAGTACTGTCAAAAACATATAAATATGACATCAGGGTGTCTAAATACTTTTGGCCATGTAGTATATCATGAGCACTGCGACAGATGTGGACCAACTGGAAAGAGTCTGGAGACAACAAAGACCAGTGTACATTAACTGCACCGTAACAAGAATCTGACCGAATGTCGTCCCACTATGTTGCCTTAATTATTTATTTATTTACATTTTGTTTTGTAAGTTCTTATCCTTTGCTTCCATTTTAATGTTTATTTTTGCATATTTTCACTAAAAAGCCCAATTTGCATGTTTTTCACTCTACTGTTTTGTTGGTTCTTTTTGTACATTCATTTTGGTTGCAAATTTCAGGCAAAACAAATGTCTTCAAGCATATTTTTGTTACCTCTCCCTTAGGTATGACTAAACTATGCTTAGAATAAAGACAGACACCGCAGTAAGCACTGAGATAAACACAGCTGAACAGACTGAATCCACGAATCCATTGTGGAGTGAATGTACGTCTGTATGACTAACAGATAATTACTTTGAAACTGTGAACACTGCACTGACATTTCAAAGTCGAGTCGGGAAAAACCTGAGTTCTTTTGGTGTGTTTTTGTCAAAAGGCACAATGTACCCATGAGGAACAACTGAAACTGGTCATCGAGTTCACAGCGGCACCCTCGTCAGAACTTACTGTGATTCATTAGAATGCTCCATTTGTCGGGTAGCGCTATTTATAACTGTGCGAGCACTTGATTTTGATTCGGTCTCCATGCAGCTCTGGCTTCTTGTGCTTAACTAACTGTGGAGAACTAAACTAGGATTATTATGTAATTATCTGTGCGCTGCATGCACAATCCAGGATTGAGAGTCCCCAACACAGCTTAGCAACAAACTACTCTGCAAAATAATACATCTGCATGTATAGAATTAATTAAAAAAAAATACTGGTAGATTAGCAGTACTGCCAGTAACCCAGCACACCAGTGATCAGATCACAAATAATTTAGCTAGATAGGCCTCTTTCTGTTATCACACTTCTAAACTGTGGAACTCAATTCTACTATGTATTAAAGCCTTGATGTAGCTTTTAATCAAAATTCTGCCTGTGTTTGTTTTTATAACTGCAACTTAACATACAGTATTTTACTACCTCAGGTTATTTAAGTAATACTTCATTTCAATTGATTACATTATTTTTTTTATAGATGTTCTGACACATTACCACCAGAACTTACTAGGATCAGACGGTTCAGGAGTGAGAGGTGCCAAGCCAAGTCAGACCGCATCAGTGCAATTACAAGACAGTGACTGCATAATACACTGACTGTAAAATCCTAATGCACATAGGATTAAAGTACCTAAAGTCCAGGGTTCTCAAACCTTCTTAAACATGAAAATCAAGGACGGTTTTTCAAATTCAAGGACCCAGCATGGCATAGTCTCAGACATGGATCTGGGTAAAGTTCTGTTACAACAACTGTTCAGTTAATACCAGTTTTCTGGCTGCTGTTTATCCTGCATCATTTGACTTCACTCATGTTCCTACAAGATCATCGCACGTTCTAGAGGCAGATGCTGCATTAAACATGAATTTCCAGCAGAAGACACACAGCCAGCATAACGTAGCCTATTTACTAAGTTATAAGGATCAAAAGTACACCCAGCATATGTGTATATGGCATAGTGTATTTTCATATTGGGGTTGTTTTTTTCTACAGATGTCTTATTGGATTTATTTAGACTTTCTATTTTATATTGTTCTGGTCTCTGTGTCTCTTTCAGTCATAACATAAGCAATTTCCTACAGGATCAATAAAGTTTTCCGATTCTAAGATATCAAAAAAATCTCAAAATATCAAAAGGACCCATGTATGACTGGTTAGGAGCCATTTAAAGCCTAACAACTAACATGTGAGAGTAAACTGGAATGGCACCCTTAGATCCTTGAAGGTATCATTCCCACTTATGCATTACATTTTTATTTTCTAATATGTAAAGCCTTAAACAATGTGTAATGTGTGTTTTGTTTATTTTTCCTGCACAACCCAGACAATATGATAAAAGGACCGTTTTTTTTATTTATAATTATCTAATTATTTGGACACAACTGACCCCCTAAAAAACAAAGATACAACTTCTAAATTACATAATTTTTAAAAACCGATGCCAATTTATAAGCTCCAAAATATAAAAAAATATATAAATTTCAGAATATTTAAAGTTTAAGATCTCTGATCTATGCCATATATGATCACGAAACAAAGATTCCAGTGACGTGTGAAGCATCCACTGTCAACCCAAACATACGGAAGCTCCAAATAAGGGCATACTTTTGTATGAGACAATGTTTTAGCAGCAGTGAACCGGTGCATCAATTTGTTTCTGAGGGTTAAAGGAGTACCATTTTAATTGAAAGTATGTAATAATTATGCAATAATTGTTCAAGTGTTCGTCTTTATGTACTTTTCACTCTCCAATCCATACACTGGAGCTAAGTCATAAAAAACTAATTCATAAAAAAGGTGTCCGTCTTTATGTACTGTTCACTCTTCAATCAATACACTGGAGCTAAGACATAAAAAACTGCTGTGATGTCACAACTGGTAGTGATTTGTTTAATTCTGTCCATTCATGTGGAACTGATAAGGAGTGTTGTTACTGCAGTCTGTTGCATGGCTATTGGAAAAGACTGCGTGTTGCGCTGTTCCTGACTTTCCAT
Organism: Hydrocynus forskahlii; assembly: GCA_037974365.1. Lineage (NCBI taxonomy): Eukaryota > Metazoa > Chordata > Actinopteri > Characiformes > Alestidae > Hydrocynus > Hydrocynus forskahlii. The sequence continues at coordinate 14,818,586 of JBBPCX010000088.1, read as the reverse complement.
GAGGATTTCAGCGTGAACAGTTCGTATCACACATTTCCAAAAGGGCTGCCAATAAGAGCGAAGAGAATTTACACATACGAGTCTAAAAGGCTCAGTAACAAAATCAGGTAAAAGAGGTCGGAAAATGGTTATGGGGAATTAAAGATGACTGCATTTGGTATATTAAACCACGTTGTAAGCGGTTCCAATAAAAAAAAAAAGGAGAATATGGACCCTTTCATTCTCATTGCCTTTGGTGACAGGGAAGCCAGGAGATATAGAGGTTTCACAAGCACTTTGACATTCTTGCAAAATGAACCATGAATCTATTTGTATTCACAAAGTTAGAGGCACATACACACACAGCTCTGAGGCTAGATGCTATTCAGAAATAGCCAAGAACATTTCAGATTACTGTCACATGAAATCAGCTAACCCATACCTTATTTTAAATCACACACACACACACACACACACACACACACACACACACACACACACACACACACACACACTAAAGAGGAAATAAGGCCTAAGTGAGGGGAAAGAAAGTGCAATACAAAGGAATATATGAGAAAAAACACATTTTTTTTAGAAGGAGCGGGCTAAAACCAGCAAGGAGAGGGAAGGGGTGATATAAACAAGGCACAGGAGAGATAATAAAAGAGGGGATGGGAGGATTAAAGGAAGGATCAAATCCCAGAGAATAGAACTCCCTGGAGGCTTCATTGCCTGGCAGCAAAAACTCATAAAGCCAAGACCATCTGACAGACACAAGCAATAACGTGTGTGCGTGTGTGTCCGTGTGTCCACTTGAGCAGCTAGAAAAGACGGTACAAAGGCTTGAAGAGCTCATTCTTTGGTGGTGTGTGCGAGAACATTAAGACAGGTGTGGTTTGGGTGTGTTGGAGTCATAAGGTCAAGTCGGTCCAGCGAGTATCTGATCTTACTACCTATTGAGATGTTCTGTAGATACAAAGTGTTGGATGTCAGGCTGAAGAGAGGACTGTTGCAAATGGAGATCTAATTTGGGTCAACAGGTTTAGATACCCATGTTTAATTTCAGTGACTGTAAATTGTTGGGCATCAAAGCTCTGACAAGCCCTCGGGCCAGCAGCTGCTTGTTCCCATGCACATGGAGCCTAGTGATAGGTGTATATTTATTTATATTTTTATTTGTAGAGTGTACTTTTTAATATTATCTTGTATAGTGTTTTATTCAATTGGTTCTGCTGCTTTCTTCTTTTGTTCTGTCCACTTGCTGCAGTAACAGTTCAAATTTCCACTTGTGGGACTAATAAAGGTTCTCTTATCTCATTGTTTTCTTTGTATTTATGCTTGGTTTTCTCAGTCCACCTCACCCAGCCTTGGGATCTTTCCTTTTGAAAGACTTTGTTTTAAACCGTTTATCCATGATGGATGAATGTATTACTATCAAAATGAGAAACTTTTCACATTCGATTACACGGACAGTATAAACCGAGTTAGCTTGCACTGTACCTGACCAATCAACTAGCACAATACGGATAACTAGATAGCTATCACAGCATTAATATTTGTTAAACTGATTGTTTTTTACTATATTTGACGAAAACTTCAAATATGAGGCACTCTGGATATTCTGGATTTCATTCAAACTTCAATAATAATGTTGTACCATCATGAAGCAGAGATGTTCTTCGTTAACCTTTTAACCTTTCTTCCAAAATTGATAGCAATACTGATTCCAGTACCGTAATGTTGATGCAAATTCTTGAATAACACTTACCGAAACTGAAAAAAAAGGTGAGGACTGTAAAATAGCATCTGAATTTTATTTTTAGTTAACTTAAATAGAAAGACAAAGACTTTTATTGTGTTCTAAGTCTCTTCTAAAAGTATTTTTCACAGTGTTGCTTCAGAAAAACATACTGTAGATTAATCAAGAGCAACTGATACTAACAGAATGCAATTTAAACAGCCAATCAGCAGTTTAGATCTTGGAACAAGCATTCCAACTGGCTCTTGAATGCTTAGCCAAACTACTTGCATTCTGAAATTCAGTACCGAATGACTATGCGTGGTTGGTATCATAAAGGTACTGAAAATTGATGCTAGTAGTAGAATCATCATAATAGAATCATTGTATTGATGTATGTGCAACCAAATTGGTTTCATATTTTCAAATGGAATATTACTGTTTGTCATCAGTGTTTGTAATTATGCTAATGCGAGTGTTTGTGTTTTGTCATTCCCCGGATGCTGTTTCTGTCCCCACAAGCCAAGCTGTGGCACATACTGGGCTTACTGTTTTGCAAAGCCTGCTGATGTGTGCCTCCTCCACAGTCTTCCTGTGGGATTCTTCAAATATCTTTGTTTTATGCAAACACTGTGCTGAGATTCTGCCAGTATCTTAGGAAACAACACTGTTTCCCAAACTCATTAGCTCATTCACTAGTTATGCACTACTTTCGCATGGGAGCACTAAAGAACTAAACATGCTGAATTGTGCTGTATGGTAGTTGATTCCCTAAATCCGGGCAGGGGAGGTTACTTTAGGTCAATCAATAGCCTTCTGCTCCCTGTTCCTATGGGCTGTCTTTTCTCTGCTCTCTGACAGACAGCAGATCACAGGGTCACCAAGCTAACAGTGTGACTTCTGGGCCTGCACTCAAGCAGTACTTTGCCGTGGATTAAGCAGTGTGTGTGTGTGTGTGTGTGTGTGTGTGTTTTACTCAAGAGACTCAGAAGGCTTGCTTATAGCCCAATACATGTGAATGAATATGAATATATTTTTATTGTCATTGTAGGTACAACGAAATTTGGTACACATAAATACACGTGTTTATTTACAACCCAAATGTAGTGATGCCTGGTGTCCGAAATGTACTTCTTTAATTTACACTAGTGATATGAGATTAACGTAGCTAAGAACCGGACGCCTTACATTTATTTTGCATATTAATGTCACCAAGAGCACTTCCTTTCATCTAAACCGCTGCTACAACCCTCAGCAACAGAACCTATTTTTTAAGCTTTTAATTTCTGCCAGAGGTGAGAGCTTGAATATGTGTGAGGTTTCAGATTATGGAGGAAAAGTTAAATTCAGTCAGGAGTGATTACAGTAACCCAGGTGGTGATAATGCCCAACACGAGCACCCATCTAAACACTATTAGCTTTGCTGGTATAAAACTGGGGCTAGGTGACTGGGAGACACATCTTTCAAGCCGCGGGAACATTTGTGGGTTAAGTCAGGCCAGTCTAGACTACAAAGAACTTCGCCTGGCAGCTCAGACATTCAGTCTCAGTAAATGGAGGAAGAGAAAAGGAGCAGCTCCATGAACAAGCTGCTCTACAAAGCCTCGTTTAACTCTGAATCTGAAGCGGGAGAACTGATCTCTCTTAAAGCAGTCACTGCAGATGCTTTTTGTTATTATTAAGGTTGTGTGTCATTACGCCACAGTTAGCTCACTCACTGGTAGAGAGATGGCAGGCCTGAGTGGACCTCAGAGCTTTAGGTTTGTATGGGGTGAGGCTATGAAAAAGGACCTGCCAAAATAAAACGTTCTTCCAATTCTGAAAGGTTCAAGGGATCTTTCAAAACAGTCCTGTATAAATCAAAATAAAAAAGGAAACATAAATCTTTTGTTAAAATGATTGTTATATATATATTATAGTATATATAACATTTGATATATTTTGTTATATGTATTATACTGATAGCAATAGCAATACCGATACTGCTTATTGACACTGATATTTAGAAATTCCAACCGATATTACTGTCCATAATTTGGTGCAAAAACTAAAGATATTGGTTACTGAAACTACTCTGTACTAAATACAGTATGTTATATACACAAAATGCTGTGATCAGTAAGAGAGGGGGATATATGTGCTATAAATGAATAAATAAAACTGCAGCTGAAATAGTTAACACAAATAGTGGTTTGGAGTTTGGAGTCTATTGAGTCCATTATTGAACATAATAGTGATGTAAATAGTGAAACTGCAAATGATAATTCTATGACATAAGCAGTGATGCAAATAGTGATATAAGTTACGCAACTAGAGACAAGTAGTGATACTCCACATAATAACCTATTGCACATAATAATAATGATACTGCGCATAATGATAATGATCTAATGATTTCATGTAATTTGGTGTACTCGGCCACTGGTGTGTGTTGCATCATAGACTTGAACAATATTTCATCAAAAAGTAATACTAAGGAATGACAAAGGCCACTTAACTTGACTCTTTGATTTGCTGGAGTGTATTTGCTTGTATGAAAGGTGCTATAAAAATGAAGTTAAAATATGATGTCTACAGTAGACAAAACTACACAAATTTAAGGCTTCAATAGGGCTGCAGCTACTGTTTGAAGCAATGCAACGTACAGTGCCGTCCATTTCAAAGATTACTCAATAGACTTCGGTTTCTCATGCAGTTTGAGGCAAATATGTTTAAACATGTGCAGGCATGGAGTTTGCACAATGGGGCATAAGATCCAATCACCTGCTAGCTACATTAGCCTTAAAGTGCCAGTGCAAAACTAAACTAAAAGAAGTCCAGAAACCATAATGGAAAAATGGCATACAGCATTAAGTATTACTTCAATACATGCAAACATACAACTCATAACAGGCCCACAAAACATAGAAGTTCTGAAGATCTTTCAAAAGTTTGCATGTGTGCAGCAGACAAGCTGAACTGGATGTCATCCCTACAGCAGCGCATGACTTGTGTAATAGCTGCCAGGGTGATGTGCTGCTTCAGACAAGAAATGGCATCCTTTCAGAGTGGGCCTGCCTTAAAGCCCAGCAGAGCGAGAGAGAGAGGGAGTAGAGGGTGGGAGGAAAGAGCAGCAGAAAGATGGAGAGAAGGGCAGGGGAGGGAAAAGAATCAGTGGCAAGCTAAGGGGAAGGGAGGTGGAGGGATTTCAGAAAGAAGCAGCTTGGGGTGGGTGGGAGGGAGGGAGGGAGGATATGGCAGCCTGACGAATGGAGAGAGGAGAAATGTGCATCGGAGGAGAACAGACATAATGACTGTGCCTGCGACAGTAATAGTGAGTTAATAATGAGAAATACTAATTTCGCTGCACATGAAAGCAATTCATTAGCCGTTATTAGGATTATGTTAAGCATTATTACAAGTAATTTCATGAGAAACGCATGCGGAGGTGATGGTGCATTGGAGCAAGAGTGGGTGACATCACAATATTTTCATGATATGAAAAGCGGACCATAATGGTATAGCAGTGCCACATTCAAAAAAGGCTATGAAAAATTTCTGGGGGTGTAAAAGGAAATGATGTGGGAAGAAACGGGAGGAACTACATTAAATACTTAGGAAAAGAAAGTAGTAAAATAATGCACTAGTTTTACGCAGTTGTTAATTTGTGTAAATCTGTCTTATTCATAAAATATGCAGTTGTTCAGTTCTCTAGAAGTACTGATGATACCCATGACACACACTAAAATGTGTAGTGCTATTTATCATGCAGCTGCGATAAACAGGGCAACTTGTTTATGTAGGGCAGGTCTGTGCTGGTTACAGCATCTTCTTATCTGGATAACCAAGTTCTCACTTTCTTTGCAAGGTTATCTGCTTAGGAACTATTAGATACTGTCTTAGCAATGTCATTTATTATAGCGCTAAACAGTGACTCTGGAAGGTACAATCCTGCTCAGAATCATCGTAAAGAATTTAATTTTCAACCATAAGGCTTTAACCAGTCAAACAGTGCTTGAGATCTTAAGATGCTGGTATACTCTCCTGTTGAAACCATCCGTAATTAAGTTCTGTAAATTAAGCTAAAAGATTTTTTCAGAAATAGAGCACATCAGTATTTTTTTTGTCAAACACTGAATGTAGACTGCCAGACAGCCCATTTACAAGCTCTGTTATAATGATTAAATGTTCAACTTGCCCAGTTAAAAAGACAATGTTGAATATTGTGGGATATAACTGAAACTGCAGCTCTTCCAATTGAAACTCCTTCAATATGCAATTGCAATACAAAAACAAGTGAAAGAAAGAACCTAGAAAGAACAATGCAGTGTCATGGCCTGTGTATCCTCTCAGCTTAGCCTGACTATAGAATAGTATTTATCTATTTTTTATATATATATATATATATATAAAAAAAAACTAATCGCAACCATATGTCTAAGTGATAAACATGTCCAAATGTGTCACTGCTATTCTCTCACAGCATGCCTTTCTTCTTGCTATGTACTGTAGTCACCAAAACAAGACACCAAAACAAATCAAAGAGTAATAGCAACCACCTCCTGCCACACATAAGAATCCCAGAGTAGTGCAAGAAACAAAACTAGAATGCTCTGTTTTTTCCAATGACAAAAGTAGGAGTCACCCACATGTCAAGATTCCTAAAATAACGCCCCTGAGACATAGCCAGCTTTGTTCAACTTCGTTGAGTTCAGCTCACCGCTGGAACAAGGGTCCACAGCTTCCGAGAGACTGCAGACCTGCAAGTCTTTTCAGTCCGGTAGAAGGGCCGGCTTCATCTTTGTCCTGACCTAATTTGGCCTGAGTTTATTTTGGATCTGTACTATTCGCTTTTTTTAAGCAGAGGGTAGCCTGCTGGCACACAAGCAAGTCAGCAAGGCTGACCAAAAATGGATACTCCGTGTCCTCTCCACAAACATCTGTTGACCACTCACCGCAAGTCAAGACGTAATTAAGAAGACAATAAAAGCCGTATTTCTAGTTAGTAGAAATAGCACAACAGCAGCAAATCTTGTCAGATAGCAATACTGAGTTATAGGAGCTGGATATGAGATATTTCTAGTTCTCAGAATACATACTGTACCTGGAGATACATAGCAATCAAATGGCTCCTTAACAAATAAAAAACAACTCCTTTTAATCAGTTTAAGCAGACACAAAAAACGCTACTTTCCTTCTAGAGGCACAGAATAAAACTACTTCACTGAAATGGCTGGACAGGCTTTGAACCACTTGCGTCTTCTAAAAGCCCTTTCCAGGTGGTTTAGCTCATTCTCCAGTAGTGTATATGACTCTGGCAAAATGATAATAGCAAAAATATCAGACCAAATTATTGGTGTGAACACATTCTAAAGCACATGAGAGTTGGGTTTTACAGCTGGGCTCATATAATGTTCGCCCTTGGAATGTTGGGTATTCCAGATTTTAACCGCCCCTCTCCCTCAGGGGCAATCTCAGGGCCATGGTAATTGAGTAACAATAATTAACAACCGCAGGCTAACAGTTCTGGCCACATCCCTTGGGACCAAGAAAATGGGTGGGTTTGAATGAAACTGTCTGCCTCGACTGACGGGTCAAGTCACTGCCAATCATTCTCCAACCTCCAAGGCCCTAATTTCTAACAGTCAAAAGGGTGCAGGTGCAAGAGCAAATAACCAGAAACACAGCAAACTAATGACATGCTAATAATGACACCGGGGCGAAAAGCAATCTCACAATCAGTGCTTGGCAGATAATGAGACAAAGCAGCCATTCCTGGCCCAGTGACCATGTCTAATGACTCTCAGGAAATGTGGATGCAAGGAAGCACAACTTTTGCAGCAGAGAGTGCATTTTCTCCACAGAAATCCCAAATTCTAAATCTTGTAAATGAAGTGTGAGAGCGATTAACCTTTTAAAGGCATAAAGTAGAGTGGCCCCTTATAGTCACCCATGATCACACCACAGCACAGTGTGAATAGTGTGAAATTCTTTCATTGTATTTAACCCATTCACCAAGTGACGCAGTGGGCATCCAGCGACGCAGTATCTTGGGGAACAGTTTGTGTGGATGGTACCTTACTCAAGGGTACCTCAGTGGTGCCACTAGCAGTCTTGGGATTCGAACCCACCACCTTCTGACTACAGGAGAAACTCCCTAACCACCAGGCCACCAGCTGACCCATACATAAAGTAACATTTTTGTTTACATATAATATTACGGGTTCATCCAAGTACCATTACTTTGTATGGACAATCTTAAAACTTTCAAAATGCTCATCCCACTCACAAAAATGAAAGTGTTTCCCACACACTGGCTTATTTGTGCTGACTAGCAGCACTGATGGTTTTTCTGTTTTAGCAGCACTGATGGTTTTTCTGTTTTTGCATGGACAGGCTTTCTGCTTTGTGATGTTATCACACTCTGTGCTATGTTCATGTTTTAATGAGTTCAAGAAATATTTCAAACCTTCATATGTATATGGATACATGTGAAATTTCATTGATAACCTGAGAGTAGATAGAATGTAGTGCCTCACTTAATCAATATGATTTTCATTGAATACCTCATTCAATTTCATACTGTCCTGCAGTAAATGCAATTCAACAAGATCTATGCTTTCTTTTTAATGAAACATGCAGTTGATCAGTGATCTATAAATATTGACCATATACACAGAATTTTAAGTAAACTGTGGGAAACTAATGTACAATACTACAAATACAGTCATGTCTCCTCCGCTACTTGGTGGTTTCTTTGAATTAGCTCGCATCAATTACTAATTCTCGTCTAATAAAAGTTTTCTTTGTGCTACAACATGACATCCTACCACCAGCGACTATGTTTGGACAGCTGTTGCATGTTTTATTTTGTATGAAATATGCTTTTTTCATTCTGTACCCTTCTAACAAAGACAAGCAGACCATAATAATTAGTTTATGAGAGACAAATGAGTCTAGAAGCATTCAAATTCTCAAACATGAGTGATCTATGAGGTTTAATCAGTGTATCTAGTCATGACAACAAAGAGGGTTTGGGAGGAACACTGCTGTAGTTCTCATGTTTTAAGCAGAAGAAGCAAGTCGTCTTAGCTTTGTCCTGTTCTTTATAAAACAGGAGAATGACGAGAACAAGAGTGTAGTCTAAACACACACTCTAGAAAATGTCATACATAAGCCAGAGACATCTCTCCACCATCTATGGTTATTTTCCCCAGTGTGTTCAGCTCGCACTGTGAGTCACCACAAACGCACTAATCTATCGCAGTAAGTGAAACTGCGCCAGTCAGGCCAGACAGTAGCTCAGGCAGCCAACAGAGATGGCAGCTGCTGAGTTAGTTCCTCCCTAGCTGGGGCCAAACAGGAAGAATGAGTGATTTTGCATAGTGGAGGGTGTGGTGAGGTGTTAGCCCTGTAGGGGGGACGGACAATCCCTTCAATAATGCCTCCCAGCATGAGAAACCCAGCATAGATATGCCCAAAAATGATCTACACAAGCTACAGCTAACAGCCCAAATGTGCCTCTGTAGCTTTTATCCATGCTGTTACAAAAGAGACAACAGAAAGAAGATTAATACACATTTCATACCAGTACCTTCGCAAGCCAACGCCAACGTACAGCATGTGACGCTCCAAATGCATGAACACCGAGGCACAGGATTATGTACAGTACTGTGCAAATGTCCTTCAGCAGCTCCTGATTTAATTTAATAAAGGATTGACTGAGTCAATACTGGGCTTCCATAAGGAACACATTGATATCCTGTACATAAAATCACTATTTACCATTTAATGTTATTTATATATATTTTTGTTTTTAGTGTATTTAGTTGTATGAAGTGGGAAAACTCATCTAAACATGTCTAACAGTTTAATATCTCACTCCATGGCAAACAAGAGTCAAAAGACATTCTCTTAACATCTTACTATGATGTGGATAATAGACACATAATACACACTTAAAGATACGCTAGTCTGCCAGTAATTTTTAATGCTGCTTTTCCTCTGCTTTGATAGCTGTTACTGCTATACACACACACACACAAATGATTATTTCCAACTGTACTGGTTTTCCACTCCGGCAACAGGACAATGTCAGTTAACAACAGTGGCAAAAACTGAGCACAGTGGAATAAATAAAATGTAATTAGTAAAAGCTGACATTGTGAAAGAGCTTAACAATGCTGATGGAAGAAAAATAAGCCTTGTTGGGCTTCCAGCCCAGTCCTTCAAATCAGAGGGAGGTTTAGGTAGACCTTCTTACCTTGGCTTTTCCAGTGCTTTGGAGGATGTGTACCAGGGCGCAGGCCATTTCTTCCTTGCTCTTGACACTGAGGGCCGGCTCTAGCACGGAACACAGTAGCATGTAATTATTGGTGGTGTATTCAGCAAACTCCTTGTACATCTCCATGGGCAGGATGTTCATGCTCTGGTAGCGGGCCTTGATGCGGATCATGGGCCCTGCCGTCTTCCCTTTGCCCGGGTTGGGTGTGCTAACGGGGTACCACTTTTCGACCAACTGCCGGCTAGTCACAGTCTCCACCGGGATGTTCACCAACCCTACATAATTGTTTTTGTCCTTTTTCTTCTTCTTGTCTGAGTCCCTGTAGATGTGAACGGTGACGTTTTGCACCACTGGGAGGTTGCTGAACTCAAAGTGCTCACCCCAGAAGACATTGTCCGCCTTCAGCTTGCAGGTGGTGCGGGCGTACAGGGCGTCGTCCAGGCACAGCTCACAGAAGTACTTCTTCTTGGCCGGCAAGTCTTTCGCTTCGATGACCCACAGCCGGAGCATGTTCTCCACCCGGCGACTGTTGTCCTGGACACAGGAGAGGAAACTGAGTGAGGGCGCAGGACTGCTGAAGCATGAGGGTGGGGCAGTAAAAGATTATTACTGAACAAGTGTGACATCTAAAACGGCTGCCCGATGCAAATACAGCTGGCTGTTTGACCTGGCAATTAAATAACCTTCCGTTTCAGGTCATCTACTCCTGCCAGGCAATTAGACAGTTTCTGTTGTGGATCACTTCTTACCCTCTACAATAAAGGCTGGGGGAAAGACTCATAAATACCACATGGCATTATTCAGCACTGAAAGTCATTCAGACCTGCAAGGGGAAGAAAGACAGCTCAAATAGGAAATGGAAAAAGAGAATCATTGTTCCAGGATGAGGCCAAACGATTTAACCTGTGATGGACCACCAGCCAGCCTCACTGTGTACCTAGAACTACTTGAGATCAGTAGCTGCTATTGACTTGTGAATATAATGTGCCACACACCCTCAAACAAACAAAAACAGGGAGTGGAAGTCAAATTTGTAATCTGGATCTTAGTTATTGCATTACAACACTCAGCGCACGCACGCACACACACACCCACACACACCCACACCCACACACCCACCCACACACTAAATATTCAGAGAGAAGGCGGCCAGTATTTCATTTACTAATAATTGAACTATAAAATTATTCTTTCACCAAAACACCCGCATCTGCCTGAGAGTACTGTTTGTTTACAGATAAACCTTCGACATTTTAATGATAGAGCACACCCTGGAAACCTATCAGGTTATTAAAAAGTTCAGCCGAATGAAGGAGGGAGCTTCACTACATCCTGAGACAGGCCGTGAAGAAAACCCATTGGTGAATCCAAGCCTTTTCTTTAGAAGTAATGACTTGTTAATTTGTTAAATAATAAAAGATGAGGGCAGGCTGAGCTGTCTTACTGCCATCATTTCTTGGCGGGCTTTAAGGAGCCATATGTTTTGTGGCTCCCATGTCTGAGCAATGGTTTAATTAAAGAGAAGGCGAAAAAAAACCCCCAAAAAAACACCTGCCCTCATTTCAAGAAAAAAACTTTCTTTAGAAAAGCTCTCACCATCTTCTCCTTATTTCTGCGTGTCATATGTGACCATGTCTCTATACATGTGTCTAAGAGGTAAATCCAGCTCCTTTTACCTTGTTTGGGTGGACGGCTCGTCTTAGGTTCTCCATCCATTTGTCTCTTTCGGCAGATGAGCGGCATGAGAAACACTTGCTGCCTGTTGAGGTGCTCACCTGTAGGGAAACATGCGGCCGTCAGTCCCTCGTTGATCCGAACATCTTTCATTTATTCAATTATTTATTCATTCACTCAATGAGCAAAATGAATGGCACTTTTAAAAACTGCCTCAGTTTTGCCTAATTTTTCTCCTTCACACTAAAATAAAAAGGCACCCCAAAACTACTCAACTTACTACAAATGCATCCAGCTCTTCATTCAGCGCTGTATAATCTACATGAGCTAACGAAAAATGAAACTTTGAGCATATTAACCTTTCATGATATCAAAACCTTGTAGCTGAATAACAGACTTTAGACAACAGGGTCTGTTTCTCAAACCACATAGTGTAGTGCTGATCTACAATCAAACTGTTCCTGCTAGTAACCACTAGTATAGACTTCCAACGTTAGATCAACTCAGAGCAACATCAGCCAAAATGAAGTTCCTAATAAGGGTAAAGAGGGTATTTGGCTGACATCCCTATCCAGAGCAACTTACAATCATTAGTGACAGGGACAGTCCTGGAGCAACTGAGGGTTAAGTGTCTGGCTCAAGGACACAGTGGTAGAAAGTGGGGATTTAAACCTGCAACTGTGTGGTCACTGGGTTCACAGGCAAGTGTTTTACCCACTAGGCTCCAACCACCCAATACACAATGGGGGGACCAACTTCAGAGGTCAGTGTCAACAACTATTTGACACAATCTCCTCCAGGACCTGAGTCTTAGCAACTGTATAATGACTGAAATTAACAGTAACATCAGCCAAGTTTCCACCAGTATGTTAGAAATAGTGTCTAGCTAACTATATGAGATAGCTATAAACATTAGCTAGAACAAGAACTGTACAGTCATGCCCCACTTTTATGTAGTTTACACAAAAATTTACACATTTGTCTGTGTTGCTTTTTAAGTATAGGCCTAATTTCAACATTCTGGCAGTTTGTGCTGCTTAAACATTTACATCAGATGTAGCTCTAATATTACTGGCTTAAACAGCACATTTTGAAACGATTAAACAAGATAACAACAAAAGTGAACAACATTTACTGTGATGACACCTTATATTCGGTGAAGCAAACCCAATATAGTCTAAATGGGGAGTAATGAAATTTTAATTGTAGAATAATAACATTCTGTGAAGCTGAGTAAATGTGTCATTTTCTACCTCAAAGCAGTAGTCCTGGCCCAGGATAGAGCTGTGTACGGGTTTGATGAGGACCTCCTCTTCCATGCTGAGGTCCAGAGCTTCCACTGCACTACTTGGACTAAGCAATGACTCGTGAGAGCGCGATTCTTTCAGTCTCGGCATCAGATGAGATCTGAGAACGGAATACAGAGAGAAAGAGTGTGGCGGTAAGTGACCCAGAATAGACCACAAACCCAAAATCACCTTGAAAATAAATAATTAAATTAAAAAACATGTACACAAGCGGATATCTCTAGGATTTCAATGCTAGTTATAGGTCACATTCACTTCAGCACAGTGCAAATACATAACGGAACAAAACCATATTTTTTGTCCATTTTTGTCATTTTTAGGCACAATTACATAAAACAGTCCTGAATACTGTATCAGAACATCATGATGAGTACACAAAGTACATAACATATCAAAAAGTATCACAAAGTACATAACATATCAAAAATTGGGAGCAGTTGTCCCTTAAAATGACTTCTTTTTGAAGGTTTTGTTCTGAACACAACAATTTAGCTCAGTCCAAGTCTGTAAATATGGTTTCAAACAGTATGTTTAACCCCCAATCCATGTATGGAAACTAAGCTACAAAAACAGCCAGTTTAGTGGTGTCACAAAATCAACATATCTCCTTATTCTGGCTATAGCAGTTTTGCCTCACCGCTTCACCAACACCTTTATAATGGTTAAAATTAGACTTTTGTTGGATTACATGAAGACCTTGATTCATCAGAACACACAGTAACTCACCTGGAGCTGTGATTGGTCACCTTGTCAGATATACTGCTATTGGTTAGAGGCTCATTTGCATATTGCAGCCTTTTGCGATATCAGCATTGCAAAGAGTAATACTCTTTGTCAAACAGCACCAGGCGCCACATAAGCAAGTCTGTTTGAGGTTCCTTAAAAACTGGAAGTGGTTTGACATGAGTTTGCACCATGCTAACCACGCAACTTCCTCTGATAGCTTTTTATGTCTAGAGCAAAACTACAGAAGCACAATTCAGACACCAAACATGTCTTGGCTACATCTGAGATAACCAGCAAACACTGTATTAATTAAATTTTTGGGCTGAACCATGTAGCTAACCTAAAAAAAAAAAAAATGAAAACTGCACTCGCACAATTGACAGCCATAAGAAAGTATATGTGAAAGAAAGGTGAAGAAAGTGTCAAAGTGAGGAAAGTCGTTCCCATTATCTGGTGCAGCCAGGAACTCAGTTTACCTTTCCAGAGCTCTAATTAACTATTTATGAGTCCAGCTAAATGTAATTCTCCACTGAGACAGCACATCTGTGCGAGCTGGAACTTAATGAAACGCTGTGATCGATGTGACCACGTTCACTTTACAATTTATGGTCAAGAAACAGAGGAGTAAATGGGTTCCTAATCAGAAATATTGGAAAGTGTTATGGCGCTATAAAGACTGTGGTGAAAGAACACAAAGTTCTGCCTCACATCACTACTGTTTGGGCATGAAATAGTTCAAACTACTCATATTCTATGATGACTCTATGATCATTATTTCAAAGGTTATTTGGGGAACAATGTCTTCAACAAGCATAATGCAGGGTCATGTATTTCACGGTAAGTGCATTATTACTTGCTTTATTAATAATGTACTGTAGAAGATGTCTCAGTAAAAACCAATAGGAAGCCTTGGGTTGAGAGGCAGTGTATTTCAATTCCTCTCTTTTGTAAAACTCATCTAGTATAAATAAGTACAGTTGTTTATTGCCTGCCAGTAATGCTGAATGAATGCTCACTGCAGGGCTCTGGCAAGCTAATTAGTGCTTTCCCCCCTCCAGCAAATCATCTCCTAATCTAAGCTCAGAGATACTGCGAAATGCACACTTTTCCATCAATATTACAATCTTATTTATAAGCCCCGAGTGGGTGAGTAATTATGGGTGTGGGGCGAGGGGGAGGGCAACTGGAAACAACCTACATACTATAGATCCGATCTTGTATTAGTCATGTATCTGTGTAGAATGCGATCTGAATTTCCTCCACTCTCTCGCCACACCTGTCATATTAATTCAACTTGAACAGCATTCAAAATGTGCTGTGGTACGGCTGAAACGAGCGTGACATCGGAGACTCGTGTAATGGAAAATGTTTCTGGCTGTAATCTGAGTGGGAAGTAGGGCTGCACGATACGGGCAATATGTCAGTATTGCGCCTTCAACGCTACATATCGCAACCATTTTCATGATGTTAGAGGGCTCGTATCATCGCTTTCCTGGAGTTAAAAAGGCTAAATAGTTTCAAATGGAGTGTTTATTCTTCCTCATTCTTACAGTATGTTTATATATGGAAAATACGCCTTTAAAAAAAACATTTGTGATGTCATAAAAACATTTAATATCTCCTAATTCTGGCTACAGCAGTTTAGCCCCACCCCAATCCATGCACTAATTTTACCTTTAATTAATAAAATTAGACATTTTTTGGATTACATGGAGACCTTGATTCATCAGAACACTCAGTAACTCACCTGGAGCTATGATTGGTCACCCTGTCAGAAATACTGCTACTGGCCAGAGGCTCATTTGCATACTGCAGCGTTTTGCAATATCAGCATTGCAGAGTCCGTTAATGATTAAGACCAATGATGATTATCAGGTGATATATCGTACAGCCCTAGTGGGAAAGCTGAACTGCAGCTCGGTTTCATTCCCACAGCATTAAACAATACTGGTGTGAAAAAAAAACAACAAATATTGGTGCAAGTATCAGTTGCTCTCGTTTCAGTACAGAGGCTTTGTTGTTACCACTTATGATCTAAGGGCCATTCATTTGTGCTCTCATGAAAATAATGCCTGGTTATACTGTGGTCAGGGTACTATCATCACAGTGATGCTTGCAGCCCTACCGTTCCTGGCAGGAAATGCACTGAGTAATGAAGCGAGATCCTGAATTTAATACGGTTCTTTGTGCAGTGTGAAATGAGCCTCGTGAGCATTATTTCACAACTGCTCTAAATGCCTGGCCTGATAGAGAGGAAGACAGAGTCTATTGAGCGGCAGATCTACAGCCATCAAAACACACACACACACACACACACACACACACACACACACACACACACACACACACACACACACACACACACA
>JBBPCX010000088.1:14775145-14792415 GCA_037974365.1 Hydrocynus forskahlii | reverse complement strand
GGGGGGGGGGGGTTGGGCATGAGGTTGAGTTAGATGTAGATTTAAAAGCTATGAAGGTGATGCATATGTGTCAGAGGAACTGTGTGCTCGCCTTACCATACCAGCTTGGTGATATCGTGTGAAATAGGGAGACTAGCTACCGAGTGGAATTTCTCTGCTTCAAAGACTTATTAATTATGAAGGAGCTCGCTGGACCACTATGAACGAGTGAGTTACACACATACACACACACACACACACACACACACACACACACTCTTCACAGGCAGATATAACAGAAAATTCAATATCTTCAAAACTGACATTTGGTATTTCATCCACTAGATGGGGATCAACTTACAATTTACATTTACCAAACCTGTGTTCTAACCAGATCATAAATCTTCAAGTACTTTTTACCCCCCAAAAATCTTGTAATTATTTAGTGCTGATTTATTCAGATTATAGACTGGCACATTCAAATTTTAGTTTTGACTTTTCTCCTTTTAACACGTGTGATAGCCTAATTATAAAAAATGTTATTAACTCCTAACTCACACAAGACTGTCAATAGACACTATATGGACAAAAGTATTTGGACGCTTGACCATTACACCAACAGGAACTTTATTGACATCGTATTCAAATACATAGACTTTAATATTCAGTTGGTCCCCCTTTGCAGCTGTAACAGCTTCCGCTCTTCTTGGAAGGCTTTCCACAAGATTTTGGCGTTTCTGTGCCCATTCACTGAGTATAGCATTTATGAGGTTAGGCCCTGATGTTGGACGACAAGGTCTGGCTAGCAATCTTCTTTCCAGTTCGTCCCAAAGGCCCCTAAAGGGAGTTGAGATCAGGGCTCTCTGCGGGCCGAGTTCTTCCACTCATCCAGTCATGTCTTTATGGACTTTGCTTTGTGCACGGGGGCACAGTCATGCTGGAATATAAAAGGGCCTGAGGCAATGAGATTGCCCTTCACTGGACTACCCCAAATCCTGAATTAAATTGTGTCCCAATACTTTTGTCCATAGTATTTTTCCCCACCCCGACAACGCCTGAATCCATTTGTCGTGATTGGCTCTTTTCATATTTGAACGGCCTTCTAGCCAATCACAGCAAGGGGGGAGGCGGGACTGGTCGGAAAACGGGTGGGAAAAAACAACGCCTGCTTTGGTTCTCCATGTGACAGAACTTAGTTCCAATGAGGGGGCTCGCGGGGCCGCCAATATGAATAAAACCGAGAGGTTGACAGGGAGCAGGGCTGGAGAGGCGGTTTGATCAGGCTGACGTCTCGGAACCGGGGAACAGTACTCGGAACAGCGGCTGTAGAGCAGACCGGGGTGAGAGCTGTGCTCCTTGTGGACAGAGAAACGGGTCCGGGACCCGCGCAGCCCTTCAGAACCGAGCCGAGCATCATGAACCGCTGAAAACTGGTTTTGTTTCGGTATCTCGGTGGACGCTCACAGTAGGCATTTCTCGGGCAGAGACGGGCACGGCCCTTCTGGAAAAATGCTTGGCAGGAACAGGTACAACCTGGTGGACGATGTGGAGGACTCCCGGGTTCCTCTCCACAACGACGAGGCTTTCCAGCATGGAATACATTTCCAAGCCAAGGTGAAAAAACCTCAGTAATAACGGTGTTAACTTCTGCACTTCACATACTAATACCAAATATAGACTTGTAATAGTCTTAACTTCAACACTTCCACATACTATATTACCAAATACTGGCTGGTATTACAACATTGCACATAAAATATTACCAAATACATGTTGATAGCAGTCTTGACTCTACATTTCACACACAATATTACCAAAAACAAGCTGGTGACAGTCTTAATTCTACACTTCACATACTATAATTCTACACTTCACATACTATATTACCAAATACAGGCTGGTAACACACTCAGCTCTACACTTCACATACTACCAAACTAGTTTAACATCTATAATTCAGTGTATTACCAAACGGCTTTCTGATAGTTTTGTACTCTTTTTAGACGCTATGGAGTGTGTTAGTTTTCCATTTGGGACAAACCAGAGTTCACCAAAAGGCTAATTTGAGGCTAATGTATACTATCCGGGAAAAAAATATCGGGACGTCTGATGTCCGTTCTAGATCGTCCCAAAGGTGTTGGATGGGTTCTTCCACACCGAACTCATCCAACCATGTGTTTATGGACCTTGCTTTGTGCACTGGGGCACAGTCATGATGGAATAGAAAATGTTCTTCCCCAAACTGTGTCCAGTTGGCGCATGGCGTTGTCCAAAATGTCTTGTAGTCAGGCGTGAATACTCCACAGCTCTGCACAGCACAGCACAAAGTGTGAAATTCTTTCTCGGCATTTAACCCATTCACCAAGAGAACCAGTGGGCTGCCACCAACGAGGGGCGCCCAGGAAGCTGTGTGTGGGGATTGTACCTTGCTCAAGGGTACCTCATTGATGACACTAGCAGTCCTAGGATTCGAACCCATGACCATCCATTAAGAAGCATTAAGATTGCCCTTCACTGGAAGCAAGGGGCCTTGCCCAAACCCTGAATTAAGAGGTGTGTCCCAATACGTTTGTCCAAATAGTGTACTTCTAAAGCTCTACTGCAAAGAAGTAAACTTTGGATGCTAAACACAGTTACTGCTCCAGTGCATCTGAGGTCTGCTTGGGGGAAACTGGATAAAATCAATTTTGCAGTGAACCACTCTTTCTAAGATGCCCTGCATGATACCTAAGCCTTTTGAATAACATTTGCTTTGCAGTTTGCCCTAATTGTAGCCTGCTTACCCTCATTCATCTTGCTGGAATTTCTTCTAGGCTTACCAGGATGCTTCATTCCAATCAATGGTTTTGCTTCAAGAATATGATAAATATGTTATTCAGCCTACTTGTCTGTCTGTACACTCACTGAGTGGAGGGAAATAGACTCTCATCTGACTAGATAAAGACTAAGTATTAAAAATACATCTGAGATGTAATCTGTCCGTTTTGCAGGGTCTATCGTAGCTCGTTGCTCATAAATCAGATTAAGTCAGACTCGTGGGAATATCGTCAATCAACAATGTTAAGTGTACAGTGGAAGTACGCAGAGTAAGCTGGTGCCACCTCGGCAGTGTTAATGTAACATTGGTTATTTTGCTGAGTACTTTCGCTAAACCAGGTCTGTTTCTCTTATGTTTACACACACTGATAATAGTGCTGAGTACTTCTCCTTTTTATAACTCTGCAGACATTCCTGAGCGCCTTGGGAACCTCTAAGCCTGATATTTTCAGCAACCTAAGGGGCCTTATATAGCTCAAATTTGCAATGGAGGATTAGCTCTGAGACATCTTCCTGTGGAAAAGCAGCAATTTCTGCCCATGCAGCTTAGCTTCCTTTAAAGTTTTATTGCAGGAAGACATTGCAGTTCCACACTGATCTGAGATCAGTTTCCTAGTGTCTTGGATAACAGTTAAACAAGTTTTGAGTAGAGGAAGATGATGCCATTTCTGTTTTTAAATTTTATTTATCTAGAGCTTAAAAGTTTGTTTCTAAATGTGTCAGAACACCAATGTTACAGATAAGGCAGGCAAAGAACAGTCTAACTCCCCACTCTTTATTTCAGGAACAACAATAATTTTATGAGAAATCTTATTCCAGTAGTGTTAGCTCATATAAATTTAGTCTGCAGCTGACAGATTGAGGCTATGCTTTTCCTTTTTTGGCCAAGGACAAGGGTTTTGATGCTGAACAAAACTTATCGAAATGCATGTATGTCAGGGTTCCTGTGGATCTAAACTGACTATTAATATTAGAAGATACCAGGTACATATAAATCAGGATAGTCAGCCAAAAATGTTCAGCTGAAAAAACTATGTTGTCTGAAACTGACCACATATGAACAACTTGAGAATGGCAGAACTAATAAAGTGATACACACTGAAAAAACTGTGCAAGGATCTTGCAGTCGCCAAGCACTTATTCATATTTGATTTTCAGTTTGTACAGCAATCCAGTCAGTGTGACTAAGTTTTATGCTTGCATTTGTTTTGCAGTATGTCGGGAGTTTGGATGTACCAAGACCCAACAGTCGTATGGAGATTGTTGCTGCTATGAGAAGAATCAGAGTAAGTTGTAACCTTCAGTATTATTTTGTGCTTTGTGTGACAAAAAGGTGAAAAGTTTTTTTCCAAGGAGAAAAGTGGTAATAGAACACATCATGCATAACAGAACACAACAGCTGCAAGACATCAGTGCGCAACCTAGCCAAGTGCAGAAGATGGCATGAGCTAAAACCTTCGCTGTTGGATGGTGTGAAGTTTGAGTTACCATGAAAATTTTAAAATAATTCAATGATATTTAGGGCCATTCAGTATTTTTACAAATACTGATACCTTCTATACTAGTTCCTGAATGATGCCTTTTGCCATACCATCTTTTAAATGTACATTAAGTATATTTAAAAATATACACTACCATTTAAATGGTTGGAATCACATGTCATTGATAACTGCTGTTTTTGTCTGACCCATTGAGCCATGGACTCCACAACAACTCTGTTGTGTGTGTTATGGTATCTGCAACATCATCTTAACAGCAGATCCTTTAAGTTCTATATTGGACTTGTTTATCCAGAAATTCCCACAGATGCTTGATCAGATTGTAATCTGGGAAATTTGGAATGCAAGTCAACACCTTGAACTGTTTATCAAGACATTCTTGAACAATTTCTGCATTGTCCTGCTCAAAGACTTCATGGATATTAAGGAATATTTTTTCTTTGAAAGGGTGTTCTTGTTCTGCAGTGTTTAGGTAGCTGGTGCTTGTGAAGGTAACATCCACTTGGAAGCCAGGACTCCTAGCTGAACATTGTCCAGAGCACCACACTGTCTGCACTGGCTTGCCTTCTTTCTGTAGTGCACCATGTGGCAGATTGTATGCACGATAAAGGAAGACTTGGTTAGTCTAATTCTGTTGTATATTCTGGCTTGCCTTCTTTCTGTAGTGCATTCTGGCACCATCTCATGATGCAAAAGCAAACATGATTCAACAGACCAGGGCGCTTTCTTCCATTGCTTCATGGTCCAGTTCTGATGTTCACGTGCTCATTGTAGGTGCTTTCAATGATGGACAGGGTTCATCATGAGAGATGTTGACGGGCAAGTTGCGAGACACTTTGTCTTCTGGCAACAACTTTTTCAGCAATAATTGCTACAGTAGCTCTTCTGTAAGATTAGACCATACGTGCTAGCCTTCACACCACATGGACTTGATGAACCTGTCGCTGGTTTACTGGTTGTCCTTCCTTGGGTCACTTTTGGTGGATACACACCACTGTATACTATATGCATAAGAACTTGTCGATTTAGAGATGCTCCGACACATGACAATTTGTTCCTCGTCAGAGCTGCTTATGTCCTTATACTGGCCCATTTAAACACCAGTTTCCAGAGCTGATTATTGATGTTCCGCTTAAGATATCCCACTCTTTGAGAGGTTCCACTGCAGCATGCTAATCAATGTTATTCATGTGATGTCTTAATGATTTTAATGTTGTGTTTGATAGGTGTGTATAGACTGTATTCAAATATTTGAACACACTTGTTAAAATAAAAATTTTTCTCCAGTTTTTGCAACTTCAGTGCACGTTTTCTATTGATTTGTTGAGTTTAATTCCTTGGAAAACAATAAATCAAACTTAGCTTTTGTACAAGCCACACTTTGTATATTAGTTTAAATTTGGCATTAAAATTAGCAGATGTATGTTCTCTGTACTCTGACCAGGTCGCCCAACTTTATAGATTCATATGTGTACACAAGGGATGCTCATTTCTAGTCTGGGAGAGCAACTGTCAAACATGTTTGGTTTCCTTCTTAACATATACAAGTAACATGTATGTACCTTTGCTGGCAAGTGCTTGCCTGTGTGAGCAGATATTTGACAAATTTATACTGATTACTGGAATTTACAGTATGTGAGGCTTTATTTATAAACCCATTATTGACATGGCATGATGATGGATAAAAGAGAGATTACAACACAACAAACACTGTAATCCCTGTAGAGAAGGGAATAATAGTAATGGAATCATGGCAGCAGAAATTAAGGGTGACGGCTACTGTTTTTGGCTGAGTAGTCACCGTGTGCGCGTATGTTTGTCTCTTTCTGTCAGCCTAAAAAGTATGAGCTGTATGAGTCTAGTAGTTTGCCTGTGTACTTATCCTGCTTTCTTTCTCTCAGAGTTTAGAATGAAGGTCATCTCTTTCTGTTAATTAGATTGGATTGCCGCTTGATCACATGTCTCTGGAGCAGGAATTGCTGTGTGAGTGTGTGTGTGATTGCGCGTGTGTGTTGCTTCAGAGATGATGACCTCCGTTCTAGGATTTTTCTTACACCTTTTCATTTTATTACATCTGTGTATCATTCCTCCTGTTCCCATCTTCATCTGGAAGTGACCATTCTGTCATATGTGAAAACACCACAGCACACAGTGTGAACAGCACAAAATTATTCCTCTGCAATTAACCCATTCACCAAGTAAAGCAGCGGGCAGCCAGGAAGACAGCGCCCGGGGAACAGTGTGTAGGGACGGTACCTTGCTCAGGGTACCTCAGAGGTGCTTAGCAGTCTTGGAAATCGAACCCACGACTTCCTGATCGCAGGGCGAACACCCTGCCCAACCACTAGGCTACCAGCAGCCCCTGTCTTCATCAAGTGTGGCCAGAAATGCTCTGCTAGATTATATTGTTGTGCAAAGTGGTTATCAGTGGTTATAAGAACATTATTGCGTACATATTGCTCAGAAGCATGTAGTTAGTTGTAACAAACATTTACATACAAGTTACATTCTGTTTCAGTGTCAAAAACAACAGACGTGGGGCAGGTTGTATACAGGATAGAGGAAGACTTGATGATTAGTTTAATTATGTTGTCTATTCTGATATTTTCTAGGTTACTGGGGTTCCTCTGAGAGAATACATATCTTGTACACTTTTCTTCTTTTAGGTTGTGTTTGTAAATAACAGATTTAAAATGTTTTATTTATATTTAGGTTTGGCCTTTCCACCCAGTCTTCCCTCCAGTCCCTTCTCTTCTTTATCCTCTTTAATTTCTTTCTTTCTGGAGCTTTCATTATTGTGCGTAAATTAGGCCTTAGTTCTGAAACATGATGTAGTGAATTCTGTAAAGCTTCTTTGTGACAGTGACTACATGCAGCACAAGCATCTGTATTATGTTAATCTTCAAGGAAGCAATAAATGAGCATTGTACACAGACGTGGTCATGCCCAGCAGTTCATAAATATGCAAAGCATTGAGTCCCTTTGATGTTTGCTCAAATTATTTAGGGCAATGTCCTAAACAGTGTGTTTCCCGTACATGCACACGTAATGACTCATATTAGCCAGCCTGCCATGGACCTGGGCATTTTTGGATATATTGCCTTGAGCCTTTTGTCAGTGTTCAAAATGGTTACTGTGAAGTGGTGGTCGTTTTGTTAGGAGAAACTTTCTAAGAGCATTAAAATGAGTATAAATGTGAAGGTGATTGGTTAGTGAGGATTTCCAAACCCAAATGTTTCTCTCAGTTTGAAACACAGACTGAAACACAAACCCATTTGTAATGCATCTGGACACTCTAGTTGTGACTGTGTGCGTATATTGATATTCCACCTCAACAAACTCTGAAAATGTAAACTTGTCTTTAGAGTGGTTCTTTCAAACATTGTGATTGGTCAAACTTTGAAATCTTGAATGAGGGACGATTCCTTGAATGAGAGTTAATTGTTCATGGATGCCGCCATTCTCTTGTATGGATAAATGTTATATACTTTGGCCGTTAATATACCTGGGTGGTTCCCCCAAGTAAAATCTATATGTGGGAAACATATGCGTGTTTGTCTTTTGGGTTCTCTTCACTCTCTCTCCCTCTCTCTCCCTCGCTCTCCCTCTCTCTCCCTCTCTCTCTCTCTCTCCCTCTCTCTGTCTTTATATGGAGCCGAAAGTTCAAATGGCAAAGTGACTCTTGAGCTCAATTAAATGTAAATGACACTTCCCTGTTAGTTGCTAAAAATAACCCGTGAAAGTAGGTGAAAGCGATCTGTTCCTAGTGAAATTAATTGCAGATAGTCCTGTCTGACCATTTATGCATGTTCTTATTTAATCCCTCCTCACAAAAAGTTCTAAATGATTTCATTTAATCAGGGCTAAGTTGCTTTTGTAACATGGGGAAATTCCCGTCGCATAATGAATAAACCTTAATGTGCGTTCATTTCTCATTGGAGCAGATTTTCAGAGCCAAGCCTTGAACACTGGGGATATGTCTGTGAGCCTGAACTTTTAAAAGGTGAATGAGAAATGTCATTATGGCCTTGTCCCTTGGAAATGAACCATATGCAGAACTTGTTCCATTAATAATGCCTATCTTACATTATGGGTGCTTTGATTGTACTGAAAAGTGTTCTTACTAGAGGAGGTATTTTTCATTGACATCATATGTTTTTAAAATACAAGTTCAGAACTTAATAGTTTTACACACCTCCACCTTTTCATTAATTGTTTAAGATTACTCAATTTCAGATTCACGTTCATCATTTGATGACATTGCCTAGTTCAGATTAAGTAAATAAAAACTGCACTTTTGCAGCTTTGCAAATCCTGCCAGCCAATACATTTTACACAATAAAAGCAAAGTAATTATAACATTGCCACATTTAAGAAATTTAAGAACTTAAGAAACGAATTTAAGAAATTGAAGAAGGCTTTAATTATGGTGACTATACTGTTACATATTGGGATTGTGATGCCTCTAACAATTAACAGGTGATATATTATGCAGCCCTAATATTTCTTCAGTGTCACACCCTATAGAAATAATCAACTACAGTTGTACTTATCTAAAGAGTGTTACAAATAGTCTTCTATATTTAACTGTGCTGCACTAACCATTAAAAGTATTACATGTTCTAGTTGGAACTATCAGTTTGATTTTTGTTATTTTGTGTCTACAGAGTAGGACAATAAAGTAGAGATACCGATATGATATCGGTATCGGGTCCGATATAGCCGTAAATCCTATATCGGATATCGGTCGGACAGCCCCGATCTCTATATACCAGTTCGCAGCTTGTGCTGGACCTTAAACTCGACGCTGTGTAAAACGACATGCGTCACCGCCCCCATACCATGAACCTGCGGCCACTTCAGTCTAAGCGAGCCGTTGTTTTGAACAAAATGTCGCTCGTTTGGAGATACTACAGTTTGTAAACGCTGAAAAGCAAGACAGCCACTTGCAATGTGTGTAAAGCCAGCGTGCTGAGGGGTGGAAGTACAGTTGCATCATACAATACAACAAATATTAGTTTTGCACTTTATTTTTTTTACAAGTTGTTGCTGCTAAAATGGACATAATACTTTAACTATTTAGATGATTTAGCTAAGATCGTTGTTTTTGATATTTACAAAATTTTACAGCTGTTGCGGCTACCTTTTTGTGAAATGTGTCATTAATAAATTCCTTTGGAATGCCTTTAAAGTCAATGTAGTTGTGTATATTTTTTGCTCTTCTAATAAGTGCTTAGTAGTTTATTTATTCTGTGATGTAACCTTACTAACAAACAGCACAATTTCAACAAAAATAATGCGAATATTAAAATAAAGATGTATTATATCGGAATCTGTATCCGTATCGGCAGTCATGTATCGGAATCGGATCGGAACTGGAAAAAACGTGGCGTATTGGCCCATCACTACAATAAAGCAAATACAGATTGCATGACAGGCATGACAGGAACTTCTTCAGTGCCTGTCATGCCATGTTTTTGCACAATAACCCCCCAAAATAATATACATAATTAGAATGTATAATTTATTAATTAAAATTCTAGTCATTTGAGCATTGGTGCGTGCACAAAATAAACACTTTGCCCTCCGTATACTCTGATACAATGTACCTAGATGCCTAGTTTTGATAAATGAAAGAACCTCGGAAGATGCCAAGAGGCATATGGGCAATAGACTTTTAAATGCTGATACAGTTTCGGATTTACATTATTAATATTTATTGAAATGTATACACCCAAACATAAATTTCTTTTGTTTATCTGATTATTAATGCTAAGATGGTACTGCTTATGCCCAGTGAGATTTTCAGTAATATGTTTGCACTAAGCTACCAGTGGTGTGAATGACACTTGGGCTGGTATTCAATAATAAGGCTTACCGTAATATTTAGCGCACATGATTTTGTTATTGTGGACACTTAGAAGATAGATGGATAGATAGATAGATACTTTATTCATCCCAGAGGGAAATTCACAATTTCCAGCAGTAAGAAGTAGATTAGCTAAAAATAAAATAAAGTAAAATAAAATAAAATAAATAAAATAACATAATAGAAGCAGACATGTACACACACCGACAATCAGACACAGTACGCACCTTATAGACAGGTTTTAGATGATGATTGAAGGTATGCTTGTGCAAGATATGCAAAAACTTGGTAGGTAATGTTTGTGCGTAGTACTTGGAGGGTACTGCTTGTGTGAGTTAAATTGACAGTCTAGTAATATTTGTGTGGTGTGAATTGATGGTCAGTGTAGATTAATTAAAAGAAAAAGTCCAGTGTAAACAGGCATGTACACTTAAAGTGCATGGCGTGCTGTGAGTAGTGTAGTGCAGAGCAGAGGTGCGGCTGTGGATGGGGGAGGAATGACCTCCTCAATCTGTCAGTGGAGCTAGGCAGCAACAGCAGCCTTTCGCTGAAATTGCTCCTCTGTCTGCAGATGATGTTGTGTAGAGGATGCGTTGGATTGTCCATGATTGACAGGAGCCTGTTCAGTGTACATCTTTCTGCCATGGATAACAAACTGTCTACCTCTGTGCCAACAACATGGCCCGCCTTCTTCACCAGTTTGTCCAGTCGTGAGGCATCTTTCTTCTTGAGGCTACCACCCCAGCAAACCACTGCATAGAAGAGAGCACTCGCCAACAGTCTGATAAAACATCTGCAGCAGTTTTTTGCAGATGTTGAAGGAAGCCAGCCTTCTGAGGAAGTAAAGCCGGTTATGTCCTTTTCTGCACAGAGCATCTGTGTTGAGAGTCCAGTCCAGTTTTGTTGTCCAGTTGCACTCCCAAGTATTTGTAGGTCTGGACAATCTCTACATGTTCCCCTTTTATTGTTAAGTTTGAGCTGCCTGAAATCCACCACCATCCCTTTGGTCTTGGTTGTGTTCAGGTGCAGTTGGTTGGAGTCACAGCATGAAACAAAGTCCTGGATCAGCTTCCTGTACCCTTCCTCCTGTCCATTCCTTATACATCCAACAATAGCTGTGTCATCTGCAAACTTCTGTACATGGCAGTACTCCGAGTTGTATTGGAGGTCTGAGGTGTACAGGGTGAACAGGACTGGAGAAAGTACTGTCCCCGGCGGTACTCCTGTATCTGATCTACAGTTCCTCCGACGCACGTACTGAGGCCTTTCAGTCAGATAGTTTGTAAACCAGCCCACCACATGCAAGTCTACTCCTATCTCTGACGGTTTGTCTCTGAGTAGCATAGGCTGGATGGTGCTGAAAGTGCTTGAGAAGTCCAAGAATGTTATTCTCACTGCACCGTTGCCCTTATCCAGGTGAGTGAGAGCTTGGTGTAGCATATAGATAAGAGCATCCTCTACTCCTACCTTCTCTTTGTATGCAAACTGCAGAGGGTCCAGGGCGTGGTGGACCTGTGGCCGTAGGTGGTGAAGTAGCAGCCGCTCCATGGTCTTCATCAGGTGTGACGTTGACTGGCGACTGGCCTGTAGTCATTGTAGGTCTTGTGGATGTTTTTTCTTTGGAACTGGAATAATGCAAGATGTTTTCCACAGCTTAGGGACCCTCCCACATTCCAAGCTCTGGTTAAAGATGCGCTGGAGAGGATTTCCCAGCTCCATCGCACAGACCTTCAGCAGCCGTGGGGATCTGGTCCTGCTGCTTTGCTGGGACGAAGCCTCCTCAGTACACCGCTCACCTGTGCTGCTGTGATTATTGGTGGTGGGACGTTGTTCTTGGTGAAGGATGGGAGTGGGGTACAGTGCTCTGAGATGTGAGTGGTTTAGAGTGGTCGAACCTGTTGAAGTCATTTAGCTGGTTTGCTCTTACTACATCTCCTTCAAGGAAAGGATGGACCCCTGCCTCGAGCTGCAGCCGGTGATGGTCTTCATTCCGTCCCACACCTCCTTCATGCTGTTGGTCTTCAGCTTCTGCTCTATCTTCCTCCTGTACCTCTCCTTCGCCTCCCTGAGCTGGACTTTAAGATCCTTCTGCACACGCTTGTGCTCCTGTTGGTCACCATCTTTGAAGGCCCTTTTCTTCTTATTCAGGAGGCCCTTGAGGTCACTTGTGATCCAGGACTGGTTGTTGGCAAAGCAGCGCACAGTTCTTACTGGAACAACAACGTTCATGCAGAAATTGATGAATGCAGAAGTGCAGTCAGTCGCCTCTTCTATGTTCTCACTGTACATTACATCCCAGTCTGTCATTCCAAAGCAGTCTCTTAGAACCTGCTCTGTCTCGTGGGTCCACCTCCTGAATGTGGTTGTGGGGAGATGTCTCACTCTCGGCATGTAGTGAGGCAGATGCAGAATGAGGTTATGATCTGCTTTCCCCAGCGCCGGCAGTGGGGTGGCGCTGTATGTGTCCTTTACACTAGCATACAGTAGATCGATGGTCCTATTTCCCCTGGTGTAACAGTCCACGTACTGAGTAGCAGGTAGTGTTTTGTCCAAAGTCACGTTATTGAAATCGGCAGTAACTAACACAGGCGCGTCCGAATATTGTGTTCGTAATTTCGCCACGGCAGAGTGAATGACGTCACTCGCTACTTCCCCGTCGGCGCGTGGGGGGATGTAAACAGTAACAACAATGGTGTGTCCAAACTCCCTAGGCAGATAGTAGGGACGCAGACTTACAGCCATGAGTTCGATGTCTCTGCAGTGGATTGAGATCTTAATTTTCACATGCCCAGTGTTGCACCATCTTGTGTTCACGTATGCAGCGAGTCCTCCTCCTTTCCGCTTCCCGCAGGCCTTTGTGTCTCTGTCCGCTCGAGCCATGCTGAAACCGGGGAGCTCCACGTTAGCATCTGGGATGCTAGCATTTAGCCATGTCTCACAGAAGCACAACACACTGCACTCCTTGTAGAAATCACTGCTTTTCACTGAAGCATGTTGTAGGTTCTCTTACATGAGCCGAAGGCCTCCGGTTTCACAGGGTTGCACTAACACGCCATATTCTGGTCCCATGCTAAGTTTGATGTTTTTATTGGTCTGAGCACAGGACACTCGTGTTTTGGTTGTGTTTTGGGCATTTGCTCCTTAAATAAAGCTCTAAATGTGAAGCTTTTTATTGACTATTATTAGAGACTGTATGGGCCCAGTTGTGTCCTTATTGTACCAAAGCAGAAGTAAATATATTTTTCTGAAAGTATATATTGATTTGTCATGTTGACAGTTAGTATTTCAGTAGACTAAGTTCTAAAAAATTAAGGTCTATGTATCTTTTTTTCTTTCCATCTCTCTGTTTAGGTGCCCCTGATCTGCAATTTATCTCTCATATTCCTTTTTTTCTTTCTTGACCTTTTTGATTGGCCTCTGCACTCATAATCTTCCTTTCTTTTTTTCCAGTGACGGATCTTTTTCTTAGCCATCATCTTCCCTCCTCAGAGAGCAAATTGTTGCTGTATTATTTATTTTTTACACTGATTATTTGCACATTTCATGGTGAATACAACAATTAGTTACTTGGATTAAAAATTTTCTTCCGTTACAGGAACACTTTATTATGATGCTGTAAACCTAAGGTAGCATAATATAGTAAAATCTGAAAAACAGTATTAAATCTTCAAGTAAAACTGCTCACTAGCTGCAAATAATTGAGTTTAAGACATGGAATCTGTATATGCATTCTCTTTGTTAGCCACAATAAATTAAGTATTATTGTAGAAAATTATATCACTCAGCCTGTTCAAGAGCTGAAATAAATTTATAATTAATAAATGTATTATTTTAGGGATGGGCATTAAGCAAAAATACTACTCAGTATTTGTTGGTAGCTATTTGGCTGTAAAAGCATGTTTTTCGTTTTTGTAGAGCAGTGTCGGATCTCACAGTGCCACACACTTTTTACAGGCAGTTTTTTCTTTTGTTGTTTAATGGCATTGACAAAAACCACGCATTACTGCCACTGCATTACGCATTACTTTACGAACACCTGTAAAAACAAGGGAAAATAATTTTTTAAGACAATAATAGTTGCATAAACTATTTGATTTTTTAAAAAAATATTTCATTAATTATTTGAAAATTCTAAATCATTTTAAATCAGTGATAAATCAGTGAGTTTTTACTGTCACCGGGACACCATTCACTGTTGTTGTCACTGTTACTGCAGCAACTGTCATTGAGGAGAGGCCTAGTTATATCTGTTAATATCAGTATCTTTACTGAATACCAGTTTAACAGACCAGCAATGTAAGCTGAGAGAGGAGAGGGAAAATAGATTGGGCTGAAAAGGAACCTGGGGGGTTGGGTGGGAGGTTGGGGGGGTAAGAGTGTTTGGCGAAAGAAAGAAAGGCCTCATTGTTTTGGGATAGCCCACAGACAGATGCAGAGTGGTGGCCTATATGCTCCAACGTCTATGAGCCCTCCATCACTCCTAACCTCAATCCCTTCAGTCCTCTAATATAATTCAGCACGCAAAGTGCATTCTGTCAGCTGTTTCTATTTTGATAGAGGGCCTGTGCCAAAAGTGGGTGCGGTTGTACAAACTTACAAATAGCTAAACTCATTTGAGGAATTGGGTATTTTTTAACGTTATGTGTAGTTTCAGAAAAAAAATGCAGTAAAGCATTTATAGCATTTGACCGAAAATGACATAAGCAGCTAATCCTGTGTGTAATGTTGAACAGAATGACCACAAGTAAGCGGACATGTTTGTTGAAATGACCTTTTCATTTTGTAGGTTAGAGCTGAGCAGTAGAGAGTGAGGCAACTGGATAATGCCTGTGTTTGACAAATTCCCACACACGTTACAAAGAGAACTGATAGTTCCCAATGTATTTTTACTAATAATATTAAATAATATTTGGTTCTAATATTTTTTCTTTTGCTGGTATTGGCCAAGGATAGTGAAACTGATACCTTATTACAACACATTACAACACAGACACAGGGATGGCAATGTAATCAGCCACTGTAATTTTTAGGCATGATGCAACCCTACCTCAAGTCTCTACCTTACTGTTGAACTCGCTACCTCACTGTATCTCACCTGCCTCTCTGCCTCACTACCTCACTGTATATCACCTGCTGTCTGTTATTTAAGTCTACATACATCAACAGCAAACAGACTACACTTTACAGCACATTCTCTTATTCTATTACATTTACTCTATTCTACTGCATTCTATTACTTGTAATGTTTATTTCAATATATTTTTATTACTTTGTTTTAGCCTTTAAATTTTCTCTTGAATGTAATTTATTGTATAACCTTTTGCACAGTCTCAAGGACATTTCAGGGGCACATTTCAGAATTAGAATCAGAAGACTTTAATGAGGAAATTGCTTATGTTACAACTGCACAGACACACAGAGACAAGAACAATATAAAATATAAAGTATAAATCCAATAAACGCTGTGCTGTATACACAAATGCTGGGTATAAATACTATAGATCAGTAGTCTACAAGTAATATTGACGTAAGTAGTGATTCACTATAGATCAGTAGTCTACAAGTAATATTGACGTAAGTAGTGATTCACATGGTAAGACATAATTCACTACGTGTTGTGCTTGTATATTTCTGGATGTGACAAAGAAAGAATCTTAAATCTTTAAATTTTGAATCATGAAGCTGTTTATGTGTTCTGTGCCTTTCACACATGCATGCAAGGCATTAGAACTTACCAATCTGCTTCTGGTTCTTTATCCTGAGTGCATTTCTATGACATATTCCAGTGATTTGCTAACATTAAGTGCACTTTGAGAGTACAGGGGTACAGAGGTAGTGACATTCTATCTCTCAGGCTGAACTGGAGAGATGCTTTCAAATTGGTATTTGCTATCATTTGTTATTTAAAGTGAACTTTTTGCTGCTTTATTTTTTTGCAGGGTGTGCCTGATTTCAGATAGATTTTCTGTATCCCTTGATCCCTTGTGGTCAGTATGGCCACACTGTGCAACATACCATCATCTCTTTTCAAAGGGATTCGAGAGGATCTAAGCACTTGATTTTTACAGTTGAGTCTAAGACAGTTCTGTCTTGTTTTTTGTTCTTTCACCTGCAGCCCAAGTCCACTACACTGTTACCCACTTTAATATGAAGAGGATTTTGTAACTTCGCTCTATTTTATAAATTCCAAGTCTTCAAATGTAGCAGGTATTTTTAAACACAAACACCGTAGATCTGTTTCTTTATTAAATGCATATCACAAATGTGTTTGGAGTGGCAACACCACAGAAAGATTTCTTGTTTTCACCTTGAAAAATATGTCTAATTATTCAATATGCACTGCTGCTGGAACAGGCTGAACAATCTGCTAACTGTGTGTCCGTCTACGACATTCATTCAGTCAATGAATGCGGCAGGGATCCTCCCTCTTTTTTCTTTGCTCTTTCACTCTTTCTTTCACGTTTCAGGGTCACTTCAGACTGAGTTAACCAGTAACTTGAGGCCCATGGCCTCATATCACCATAGCAACTCACTTCTCTGCCAAAATATGCCGTACAACTGTGTGTGTGTGTGTCTGAGTACACGTAAGCAAAACTAGTGTGGCTAAACAAAAGGTACTTAGGAGGGTGGAGTTCACTTAGATGGCTTTGTATACTCACTCACTCACTCTGTCTCTCTCTCTCTCACAAACACACATACACACAGACACACACACACACACACACACACACACACACAAAGGGTAAAGCATACTGCAAGTCCATTATCTTACTGTATTGTAGTTTGTTTTATAATTGAATAAAGTGCTTCAGGGTAGAGAGGGAAAGAGAGGAAGAGGTAACGAGTGAGTGAGAGAGAGAGAGACGGGAATGTGAGAGAGAGAGAAATGGGAAGAGAGCAAGAGCGAGGGAGATGCATGAGACAGTTGCCCTACTTCTGAGACGCTGTTTATCTATCCATCATCATAAACACTCTTGCTCTCTTGTCACTTTCCCACTTCCTCAATTTACACAAGCCCATTTCAGGTTTCTGTACTTTTTTTCACATGCATCCTTTTTCCTCCCCAAGTGTGTGTGTGTGTGTGTGTGTGTGTGTGTGTGTGTGTG
>JBBPCX010000088.1:14752424-14770775 GCA_037974365.1 Hydrocynus forskahlii | reverse complement strand
GCCCAGGATGTCCTCTACAGAATACTATAGGGCTTGATGGGGTAACTCCAAATACTTAAGGAAGATACAGGTGAACAGAATGTCCATTATAAAGGACATAAGTGAATGGGCCGGGTGAGAGAAAAGAGAGGGGAGCTCCCTGTGTAAGGGTTGGGAATGATACACACTTTGCATGAGTCATAAGCTTGAGAGTGTGTTCTCATCTGAGTGTGTGGTGCACATTTAAACACATCCCTCAACTACTAGCCAGCAACATTTTCCACTGAGAAAGGTCACGCTACAGCCACTACTTATCTGAACTGTCCTGGCAGTGTGTGTGCAGGATAGTGAAAGCTCAGCGAGTGTAATTTGGACTTGGGTTGCCAAAGTTTTGACCTTGATTCATCGTGTAGCATGATATTTCTTAAATGGTGCTATAACAAAAATGTACACTGATCTCAACATGCAGTGGCCAGTATACATTGTACGATTTTGGGCTGTTCTCAGAAGAAATATGACAGTTGTGCAACAAGTGTGACAATTTCTTTGGTTGTTGCTCCTAAATGGTGGTCCTACGTCGTACTGTTATACAGCCTGTGATTATTTTCTGACAGTGTCAGAAATTTAGGATGACCATCTCACAGTTTGTGTGCTGCAAAGACTTACGTCTACAAACCAGCCAATCAAAACACAAAATGAAATGACGAATTTATCAGCAAAAACAGCATGGAGGAGAAATGAAGAAACACCACTACACACCTACACACACACCTTCACACATACACACACCATCACACATATACACACCTTCACACACACCATCGTACATCTACACACCTTCACACGCATCGTACATCTACACACCTTCATGCACACCATCATACATCTATACGCCTTCACACACCACCATACATACACACACCATCACACATATACACACCTTCACACACACCATCACACATCTACACACCTTCACACCATCGTACATCTACATACATTCACACACACCATTAAACATCTACACACCTTCATACACACCATCATACATCTACACATCTCTATTCTCACATTCTCACGCTGTAATGAAAAGGATGAGAAGAAGACCCAGGTCTTAGTATAGTTCCAAGCAACATAAAGTCATAAACACTACCGATCAAGAGTTTTTCCACACAACAAGGTTTTACCACGTATACATTTTTTTCATAAACTGATGATTTTAATTCTTGTTAAACATCGGAAAGTGACCAACTATTAACAGAAATATGTCAAATAAAACAAGATTCCTTTATAAAATAGAAAATAATCTGTAGCGGTGCATGACTGACATACTATTAACTGGATGTGTGGTGACGCAGAGTCAAATTCTAGACTGTCCTATAATGATGAAACACGTGCATATTATAATTATATTAGGTTGTTTTTGACATTTTCTGGTAAATAAAAGAACTCAAATGGTGAACATACGGTAAATGTTTTCGTTAGCAAAGAATATTGAGTGTATTTTAAGTAAATATTAAGTGAGTAACATGCAATGGAGAAAATCTCAGTGTGTGCAAAAATGTTTGCTGATTAAAAACATTCATCTGGATGTTTTGTGGATTCGTGCCTGCGCACCAGAGTAAAATTAACATGTACATTCGATCTGCATGCAGAACACAATATCAACATTGCTTATTTAGATACATTTGAAAATGTCAAATTCCAGTTTTGGAATTCTGCAGTATAGAAATACACTATATGGACAAAAGTATTTAGACACACATGTTTTCCAAGGTTTGGGCTAGGCCCCTTCTTCCAGTGAAGGGCAATCTTAATGCTTCAGCAGACCAAGACATTTTTTTCCAACTTTGTGGACATGGTTGGATGAGTTTGGTGTGGAAGAACTTGACTGGTCCACACAGAGCCCTGACCTGAACACCTCTGAGATGTACTGGAATGGAGATTGCGAGCCAAGCCTTCTTGTCCAAATCAGTGCCTGAACTCATAAATGCCCTGCAGAAAGAATGGCCACAGATTCCCTCAGAAACACTCCTAGATCTTGTGGCAAGCACTTCCAAGAAGGGTGGAAGCTGTTATAGCTGCAAAGCGGGTGGGGGGGGGTGACTCCATATTAAGGTCTATGTATTTGATTTCAGTGTCCCTGTTGGTGTGATGGTCAGGTTTCCCAATTCTTTTGTCCATATAGTGTAGCATTGAGCTTTCAGTATATTTCTCATCCTCTCTCTTTGGCCTTTGAATAGCGTGCCCTGCGGCTGCAGCCCTCCGACAGTACCAGTGATATGGCTGACGCTAATCACTCTCAGCTGCACGGCCTGCGGCCCTGCAGCCCGACCGCCTCACTCGCCGAGAAAAATAGAGGGGGAAATCAGGCAGAGGAATAAAAGAACAAGTCTCGCTCTGATTACAGCTCTGTGTAAACTTGCACTCCACTCCCCACATCTGCTTCCATTTAAGGCCGAAAGACGCATACCTACACACTAGTGTTTTTCTCTCCAGGAAGCTTCGCTAGGGGAATAAAAAAAGAAAAACACCAAAAACTTTTCTTCCCGTTCATAACAAGGCTGTTGTAGGCCTCAGCAACGTTTAAAATGCTAGTGGTTAACTTTCTACCACAAGGTACATTCACACAGGGAGTGTGCCGTGTATATACGGCCATGTGGGCACGATAGGCCTTGTTGTGACAGAGTAGGAGAGTTGATGTGTGTGTGTGTGTGTGAGTACAGCTGAGAAGAACACACATACTGGAAAGAGTTATTCCTGGAAATTTGGTCCGAGTGATCTGCAGGCCACATTGCTTGATAATGGTAACAGATCCTGAAGACAAATATCTGGTGGGCACAAGAAAGTCAGTGTAGCACACTGAAGCACATTCTGTTAGCTACTACTAGTCCATTAGGTATACCTACCATATGGTACCATATAGTTCCTATATATAAACAGTAGCCCATCTATTGCTGTACAAAATATCAGCCAGATTCTGAAAAAGGAGTGGGGCCACCACAGGGATATCACTGACCACATATTGCCAGATGTTACCATATTTATTGTACCTCTCTGTCATTGCAGATTTGAATTTGGGCTTGAGGCAACTAATAGTAATTGTGCATGAAAAATATAAGCCATAGTGGCAGCAACAGATGGGTCACAGTGAGTAATTACGTAATTATAAAGAACACCTAGATGATAGGTGCCTGGGAAATTAGGGGAAAAATCTAATTTTCATTTTTCTGATATTTTCTGTATTGTATGTAGTAATCACCATAGTTAAGTATTGAAATAATGGTACCAGCTTAATTGCTTCAGTACTGCAGAGTAGTATTACAACTTTCAGTTGTTAAGTAATCAGTCTTACTATCATTGAGCCAGTGAGCATGCTTGTTTCAAAATCTACATTTCTGATTGGTCACCTCAGTTACATATGCATGTTATTAATGTTAATGATTTCTGTTTAGTCTGTGAAACACTACTCTGTAAATAATACCATCCAGCATTTAATTCACTTTTACTTTTCAACTGATGTAATTAAAAATTTTTCAAGTGTTCTTAGACTGCTGAGTCATAGTTTTCTGTGCACGTGCATACACACTGTACAGAAAGTATAGGACACACCTCTTAATTCAGGGTTTGGGCTAAACCCCTTAATTCCAGTGAAATTCAGTCTTAATAGTTCAGCAGACCAAGACATCTTGAACAACGACATGCTTTCAACTTTGTGGACCCAGTTTGGGGAAGAACCTTTTCTATTCCAGCATGACTGTGTCCCAGTGCACAAAGCAAGGTCCATAAAGACAAGGTTTGATGAGTTGGGTGTAGAAGAACTTGACTGGACCGCACAGAGTCCTGACCTCAACCCCATCCAGCCCCTGGAACAGAGATTACGATCCAGGCCTTCTTGTCCAACCATTCCATGCCAGTGTCTGTTAAATTTCAACACAAGCACCTCATTCTGCTTTATGAGGTACTGATTATATATAAATATATAAATATACTGATTAGGTGATCTCCTGAATCAAGTCTTATTATCTTATTTAATGAGGAAACCACTGCTGTAATCAACACTCTCCTCTTGCAAAACACTACTAGAAGTATATCTAAGGTAATTATTGCTATTTTGGTAAGAGTGAACAAGAGATTTGTTTTCTTTGAATTATTCAAGTTCTGTAAACACTGCATCATTTCTCTTATTTTGATGGATTGTCATTTCCTTTAAATTATGCTTTAAAGGACAATGTTTTTATTTGGAAAATAGGAGAAATATTGTCAGCAGTTCCTAAAAACCAAGGCAAAGCTGTTCAGTTCAATACTTGCACCTATAAAAGATAAAACCTGAGAAACTGAACATTTTACAGTGGTCTCTTACTTTTTTCTGGATATATATACACACACACACACACACACACACATATCTAAAAATATCCATATACATACATATATAGCCAGTTATCCTAACCAGAATCAGAGTGCCAAAGCCTATCTGAGTGTTCATGGGACACCTTGCACAGGTCACCAGTCCATGATATTTTTAAGTAGAACCACTAATAAACTGGCAAGTTAACTCAATAGCTAAGCAGCTGAAATGGATTTTGGTAAAAAAACAAAAAAAAACCCAACTATTTTACCATAGCAAAGAGGGATGTGTTCTGTCAGTCACTTGGCTACGGAGAAGCCGATTCTGTAATGAGCAATAGGAACCACTAGAGGACATAGTGGATCAATAAATAGACAGTGGTATCTGGGCAGAAGTGGTCTTGTGCTGCTTCATGACCGTATGTACATGTAAACTGTACCCAGATAATTTTAGGATATTATAATAGAAAATCTGTTGTAAGACTGATACTAAACATCCATCTCCAGCTCCAGTGACAAAGGAGGTTAAAAGATCACTGGTTTTAGAGCACTAGCTTGGTGGTCAGGCCACTTCAAAAAAGTTGGAAGCCTCTTCTGACTTGCACATTTCCACTGAAATGTTCAAAATAGAAAACATGTTGGTGTTCATCTTCATAATCAATGTGATTTTGTGAGACATTTAGGTAACTCAGTGTCTGTTGCGGTGGTGAGACCACTGCTTGGCCTGAGATTGAATGCCTAAAATGCCAGCATGCCACAGACTGGCCTCGGGAAATGTCACTCTGTCTGACACGCCATGAAGGATGGCCTTACTCTTTAACATAATCGAAGGACTTAACCTTTCAACCAAGGCCAGCCTAACGCGGCCTGTTGCGTTTGGCTCTGTGTGTGCTAGCCCAGCATAGCCTACCATGCTCTGGCATTTAGATATTGAAGAATACTAAATGATGGTCAGGAGCATGAACAAATGCACACACATGCGCACACAAATGCATATAATCATCACACACACAAACATTATTGATTTGTAGGTATTACAGTAGTTGTGAGGACATTCCATTGACTTATGTATGACTACAAATGACAATACGACAATACATCTTTAACCTCAGTGACCAAAAGACAAGTTTTCAAAAGTTGAATTTGTGGAGAAAATAACACACAAACACACACACACACACGCACACACACACATACACACACACACACACACACACACACACACTCATACTTACTATATTTGAGAGGATGTTCCATTGACTTGTATACAGGATCTTGCAATGCTATATCTTCAACTAACAATAATGCTAACTTTAACCTTGGTGGCTAAAAGTTTTAAAAAGTTGAGTTTGTGGAGAAAATAACACACACACACACACACACACACACACACATGATGATGCTTCCTTTATCATAGATGTGAAGCATTTTCAGATACTAGGACTGTGATTAGCTGGGACCGTGATCACCAACCCCATTTGGAACCAGACTCTTCAGGAAAGTACATATCCAGGACTTCCGCTGGACCAGCGTGACCAGTAAGTTAGGACATCCTCGTTTAACTTTAAAGTGGCGCATATACCCAGGAGATGTTGCTTATCCATATGAAGTGCTCTGGCTGCCTTCTTGAATATGCAGACTGAGCGTGCATGGCCATGATTTAGCAATAATATTTTAATTATTATTTGTAACTATTATTCTATTATAAAGGCTGTACCATCTTACCAAGGCTGTTGTGGGTTCAGAATTTGCCACAGACCCAATGTTTGGATGCCCCTCTCTCTGTGCAAAAGTTTTGGTACACATTACTTCTTGGACTTTGTATGAAAGTGTGTCATTTAATCGGTCAGTGTAAATGAATGGGGAGAGAGAGAGTGAGTGAGAGACATTAACAGAGAGGGGCTGGTTTGAGGTGTGCTCCTTCATCAACACAGCTTGTGCATTCGAGCTACGTTCAGGTCAAAAGTTTGGATACATCCCTTTTGATGGGCATTGTCCGAGTAGTGGAGCAGTGGCGTGCAATCACACTTAGCATTTTCTTTCAAAAATGCATTTCAGCTAATAACAGTTCTTACAGTCATCAAATTATCTGTGAAGTCTACCACTGTGTATTTATTTTAATATTGTCAGAATTAAGAAATGAATTTAGTTTGTACATTCAAAATGTATTAAACATGTATAGCAGCAATAAAATAATAATAATAATTCTCAATCTTCTTCATTTTATTGATATAGTGGTTTGACAGCCAGCCAGCTAATAATCAGTTATTAAGATGCCCTTAAATTAATGTTTGTTATGTAGTTAAAAAATGTATTTGAAAACAAAAAATGTATGGAACACTTTTTTAGCATCTTTTGTCCCCCTTGTGGAGTCCAGACGATTTCAGTTTCAACTCTCAAAGCTACATTACATGAAAAAGCAGGACATTAGAAGACAACAGCTCCTCCAAAAAGCATATTTGTTTCTGATTATCCATTATTTTACCTTTAGTAACATTAAATATAAAAACTCGAATGCCTGTATGCACAATACATGTTGGATATTATACATTAGCGACATATAATGAGTGGTCTAATGGCACAATGTGTCAACAGTGTCAGCCAATTTGTTGACAATGAAAAGGCAGCTTGTTCAGTGCTAATGAATATGATATCTGATAGCTGGTGGTGGTACTGCAACTGAATCCGTGGCTGTTTGTGTCTGCTAGTGAATGTATTAGAGCAGAGGTCGATACGGACATTTTAGAACTGGACCTGATCTATGTGGGAAAACTGCTCGCTGAGACAGATCTTGGCAAGCAAGCACACAATATGTTCATGGGATTTCAGGTTAACTCGATCCCTGCTCCCTGGGGCATTTGTGTGTGTGCATGCAAGAGGGTAGGATAACTAGAGGTATTATGGGCTTCCCACATAAGTGTTCAAACAGTGCAATAAACACAAATACAGATTCCGTACAGAACAAAATATATTTGAACTTGTGTACCATATATTGAACATGTGTACCATATATTACATAAAATGATAAAACAAATATATATAACAGCACATGTATATACAGTAAACCCCCAGGGCTTGCGTTCCAAGAGCACCCACGTAGATTGAAAAACCACAATGTTGTGATGTGGTAAAAAAATGCCTGGATAATTTTTTTTTGGTATGCGCTGTCATTTTCTTTGGTATAAGCAGATGAATACAGTAATAATTTCATTTAATTTACAGTAATACAAGGCTTTAAAAAGAACAAAACGAAAAACACAAGAACACTTGAGAGGCTAAACGGGGGAAATTCTGGACTGCAGCTGCATCATAGGGCAGCAGCCAATCAGCAGCAAGGAGAAATAAATAGCGTTCTTGGATTGGCTACTTTCAAACCTCCCGTCTCTGAGTACAGGGGTATTTCCCCATCCCAAGACGCAATTTCTTTGTGTTTCTCTCCACAGTACCAAGAAGTGTATAGTTTTGTTTTATATGGAAATGTGGCTGAATGTGCGTTAATATTTATGTTGCAAAATTAGTAAATTATATTTTTCTTAATAATTTAACACTAAAATGCATGAAAAATTATACATTGCCACAAAAAAATCTGTGACGTCCAGGCCTCGTCTGCCATGCCCCCTCGTCCCCATGCTGAATTGCGTGGCAGACGAGGCCCGGACATCACAAAAGTGAAACAAAAATGCGATAGACTAAAATCACGAATGCTGAAGCGGGGGGTTACTGTATACACACACACACACACACACACTACAGACAAGAAGTTTGGGCCCACCCTCAGATTAAAACAACAAAAAAATCAAAATGCTGCTCTTGATATAAGTGACTGGTTTCCAATATTTTAGAGTCCGCAGTAAAACATTATTTAGCCACAAAGGCTCGAACTATTGGTTTTGAAGAGACATTTCAATTCTGTCCTTAGTGACTGACATTCACTTTGATTTGGATAATGAAAAAAGGAAAGTATCACTCAGTTCTTCAACAGCACACAATTCCTTCTGGTTTATGTATCTTTGGACAAAATTTCATTCTTCAACAAGATGATAATCTCAAGCGTTCTTCAAAATTGTGCCAAAATTATATCCAGTTCAAAAAAATCAAAAAGTTTTGAGAATGACGTCTTGGCCTCCCCAGTCTCCAGATCATTCTCCCATTGAGCTACAGGGATGAGTTGGACCAGCAAGTTTGAAATGGAAATAATGTGTTCAAAACCTTCCAGCATCTTTTCAAGCATGAAAACATGCTGGAAGATTTTGGACACATTATTTCCAAAAATTGCTGGAAAGGATTTCACATCCATTAAATTGCACTTACAGTGTATATTGTTAGATTTCAAAACCAGCCAGTTACATTGAATGAACAGTGTATTTTTTTTTATCTGAGAGGGGCTGTACGTCTTGCCTGTTGTGTATATCAATACATATAATATAATATAATATGATATAATACAAAATAATAGAGCGGCCCACGGTGGCACAGCGAGTAGCGCTGTTGCCTCACACCTCCAGGGTTGGCTGTTTAAATCCGGGTCCTGGCCTTGTGTGTGTTTGCATGCTCACCTCATGGTGGCATGGGTTTTCTCTGAGGTCTCCGGTTTCTCCCACAGTCCAAAGACGAGTGCTTAAGGTAAATTAGGGATTCTAAATTGACTGTAGCTGTGAATGGTGTGGGTGTATGTGTGCTCTGTGGTGGGCTGGCGCCCCAACCAGGATGAGTTCCATGCTTCACGACTGTAGACCCTGGGGTAGGCTCTGGGTACCTGCGAAACCAGTATGGTTACAGAAAATGGATAGTGTAATATATGAAAGTGATGGCTGCTGCTTACATAGTGGCAAAATGTCATGATGTAAGGACCAGTAGAAATAACTTTGGATAAAATCCTGTCAAATGAACTTTGAAAGTTAGGAATGTCTTTTTTTCTCTGTTATTATTACTTTTGGAAATGTGTCAACTGTGGACATTCTCCACCATTTTTAAATGGACTTCCTTTTTGATAGACCAGAAGTACTTTGCCTGGCTTGTCTGTTGATTCTGTTTGTATAAGGAGTCATTTAAGATACACGAGTTAGCTAATATCATATGACCTGGTAGGACATAGACAACCACTATTGAGGATGGCCAAAGCATACTTTCATTCTTCAAGAAAAGCTGCCCTTCAGATGAACTCCAGGATGTTGGCATGAATGTATTAAAATCATGTATGAAGAGGAGACCATGGCAGCATGACCGTAGAGGGTTTACCTCATGATGCAAACATATATACACTGGTGCTGTTGATAATGCTGTTGCATAACAGGGTTTGATTTCTGGTTAGGACTGCTGAGGGTCTGTTCTGTTTGAGTTTGTACTCAATTCCACCTGCTAGATAAAAGCATGTCAAAAGCAAGGGCTGCTCTGATATAGTTTGAATATGTGGATATATGTGTTGGTTCTCGTAACAAGCTGCTACTATGCTTCCAAAGAGACAGATATCCTTGTATTTTTAAGCTACTGTTGGGGAACAGTACTCCAGGTTTCCTGAAGGAATTTCAATGTCCAATCCCTGAACCTGACCAGTTTCAGAGTAATGTATTTCATTGTTAAGCCACACAGTGACCTATGTATGAATCATTCAATTAGAAAAAAGCACATCTAACTTAAAGCCTGAACCAATGAAGAAACAGGTGCAGATGACTCCAGATGACTAGGCGGTGATCAGTATACTGGTGGTACTGAATGCTGTGTGGTTGGAACACCTTTATCTAGGCTCCTTGTATCTTTATGCACTTTGCAGTCTGTCCCAGTAAAACATTTGTTCCCATTTCCTTAATTTAATCTACTCAGTATGCCAAGGGTAAGACAGTTTAATAGTCATAAGGAAGTATTTTTGTATCAACAAGGAGGTACAGAACTGTATAGACACTATATGGGCAAATATAGGTCAAGGCACTGTGTGGGCAAATCAAGTTCTTCCACACCCACCTCATCTAGCCATGTCTTTATAGACCTTGCTTTGCGCACTGGGACACAGTCTTGCTGGAATAGAAAAGGTTCTTTCCCAAACTGTGTTCACAAAGTTGGAAGCATGGAGTTGTCCAAAATGTCTTGGTCTGCTGAAGCTTACATTGTCCTTAACTGGAAGAAAGAGGCCTAGCCCAATCCGTGAAAAACAGGTCTGTCCAAATACATTTGTCCATATTGTGTATATATATTATCAGAGCCAAATATCAGATGCTACAGCATTCCTACAGCAATCCCTGAATATTCTCTTGCTTCTTGACCAAGGACAGGCGAGCACAGAAACACACACAGTCCACCCACCAGCCTGCCCTAATACAGGCTAATGCAATCATTAGTTGCGGTGGCAAAGTCAGTGTAAAGTGTTCTGTCTGGGGTCTGATTTATGATGCATCACTGGCTGAGAGGGCTGCATGTATTATGATCATTGATTTCGAAATACTGCTGAACAGGGATGTAATGAGACGGTTTACTCATGATTTGGTTTCATACATTCACGATATATCTACCAAAGACTGAAAATAATTCAGTATTCTCACATTATTATGAAGTAAATTTGAATGGAGAAAAATTATTTCAGTTCTGGACAATTTACCAATGAGCTGGACGGAGGTGTGTATGTGACATGAATGTGGCGGACTGGGTTGTGGATTGACACTGATTTAACACTATAAACAATGCACTGACATCAAATAGCATCATGAATTGACTGCTTTTCCTCTATGATACATTGTCATCTTTTAAAGTAAGTGCACTACCAGTCAAAAGTTTTTACACCCCTGAGGTTTTTGCTTCAGATTTTTATTCTTGGTAGTCACTGGGAGGTTGCTGAGTGACAAAAGAACTACAAAATGT
Source organism: Hydrocynus forskahlii (assembly GCA_037974365.1). NCBI lineage: Eukaryota > Metazoa > Chordata > Actinopteri > Characiformes > Alestidae > Hydrocynus > Hydrocynus forskahlii. The sequence goes on along the minus strand of JBBPCX010000088.1, from coordinate 14,759,600 downwards.
CAAATAAATAGTTTCCTGTCATGTTTGTGAGCGGCGTGGAACCAAACAAGACCCGTTGCTGCAATAGATACTTGTTTTTAATTAGTTTCGAGCACACAAAAACAAAACACAAAACTGGTTTCAGGGGAACTCCTCCCTGAACCTACAAATAAACTTAAATCACTGCTCGATCGTGGAACTCTCCTTCACTCCGAGCGGTCCCTGGTAATTCAGTCCAACCTCCCGACCAGTACGCTCCTTCTCCGCTTAGCGGGGTTCCGAGGGAGGTTGCCGCTGCTTCCCTTCAGTCCTGTATGTATGAGAGCACAGAGCCTCCATACACAGTATCAGGGTTGGAACTGGGTGACCACACAACTATTCCGGGGCACGACTGGCTACATGTACCACTCACACACTCACACTCAACCAGTCACGAACCACAACCAATAATCACATAATCTAAATACAACACTGCACAGGTGGACATGTCATTGGGTACCTGGAAGCCCAATCGCAGGCACTGATGACTGCACCTGGGCTGCCAGGTCCCCAACGACCTACACTCACACCCACACGCACGCTTTCACGCCCCGAGCCATCATACCCCTAGTATTCGGGCGATGCGCTCCGTCGGATGTGCGACCGAGCGGCACCCGCCGTGACATTTCCTTTGTAACATGGAAGGAATCTGTAACAGTACACATCTGACATCCTATTGACTGGTTGTGTGATGATGCAGAGTCAAATTCTAGACTGTCCTTTAACTGTAAATGCACTTGTTAACTGTTTCATCCCATTGGCTGTCACGTACTAGCTCATTAAATATGTAACAGCTGTCTGGTGATCCACATTATAATTATAATTAGAATCATACTAGGTGGCTTTTTTATAGATCAGTAGAGCTTAACAAAATTATATGACTTGACACAGTACTTAAATGTTGAGAATACTGTAAATGTTTTAGTTAGCAAAGTATATGAGTGTATTACTGGTAAATATTAAGTGAGTAAGATGCAAAGAAAATCTCAGCGTTTGCTAAAAACTTGACTGGTAGTGTATATTGAGGGCCTGAATTGAAAGTTTAGCTTACTAAGACAGCTGTTCATGCAAATTGCCTGTGCAGAGAAGTAATAGACAATTCAGAAACCGAAAGTTCAGTGAGATAGTGGGGTTGATAAATAAAAGTTTGTTCCCACCAGGGGTGTAAATCCACTCCAGGTGAGAAAACAGAGTTTGTGAGCTGCTGTTGTCTTCCAGTAAACAAGTCTTTTGAGGACCCTAACGCAAATTCACACCTGCAGGAAGCAAAATCGAGTTGCTCAAATGAAGTAAATGGAGCGGAATTTGTAATCAGTTGCAATATCTCCCACCATTTGTGTGCCCTTTCCACATTTGTGTAGCTCTTTCTCGAATGAATATGCATTAAGGAGAAGAGCACATTTTCTGTTTCACCAAGCAAATGGCCTGAGGATGTTTAGGCCCATGCATGTTCTTAGCACCGGTGTGGAACTTCTAGGCCGAAACTGATATCCGATTTAATAAATTGCATCCATTTCTAAACCATTTATACTTAACCACCCAGCCCAGAGATAGGATAGGTCATCAGTCCATCACAGAGCAGACACACAAACACACACTTAGGGGTGAATCAGCATCTCCAGTTCACTTGACCTGCATGTCTTTTGGCTGTGGTAGGAAAGCTGAGTACCTGGTGAAAAACCCACATGGACAACATACGGCCGGGAATCAAACCGAAAACCCTCTTACTTTGAAGCCACTGCACCGCCCCACAGTGTTACATTTCTATGTAAATATTTATTTCTGTTTCCTTATAAATGAATTCAAATGTGTTTATCATGGTATTCCAGCATCGCCTACACATTCTGAATGCAAGAATCAGAATCAGAAAACTTTATTGATCCCTGAGGAAATTGCTTATGTCACGGGTATACAGACATGAGGAGAATATAAAATATACTATAAAGTCAAGATAAAACGCTCCAGAAATACTCAGAAAATGTATTTTATGCTATGCACAAGTGATCAGTAAGAGAGGTGGATATAAATAATATATATATAAATATATAAATAAAATTACTGCTTAAGTAGTTTACTAGTTAACACAGATAGTGGTTTGGAGTCTATACCAAGTCTGTTATTGCTCATAAGAGTGACATAAATAATGAGACTGCACATGATAGGGCTATTACGTAAGTACTGACAAAAGTGACACAAGTAGTGACATAATCGGTAAGATGGCACGAAATAAGACACATAATAAATCATTGCACATAATAATAAAGATAATAAAGATATTGCATGTAATGATTTAGCACACAATAAGAAATCTGAGTAGCAGCAGGTTATTGTGCAGATTGCAGTAAATACATAATCAAAAACCTGTTTGAAATATTGGTCAAATCCAGACATTTGTCTGATGTTGATATTAATTTTTCAAGCAAACATCTGCTGAAACAGAAAACAGACATCTCTACTGGTTTTGTACATAACCTGTATACAGAATGAGCCTGATTTGCACTTGCAGCTGACATCAGGCCCAGAAACTGTTCAACAATTTCTTCTTTTTGAGTTAATGAAACAGATCATATTTTTTATTTGGAGTTTTATTAGTGCATGAAACTTGGTGCTCTTGTCAGGGTTCCCATGGGTCAGGGAATTTCTGGAATATCAGGGAATTTCAGTAAAGGCATTTCCAGACAGGAAAAGTCAGGGAATTTGATCATTTGGGTGCCAAGTCAGGGAATTATCGGGGTATTTTGTTAATAGCATATAGTGCAGTAGCCGAAACCTCATGTGTATTTACGCGTCTTTGTTCCCAGTGAGTGTTTTTGTTTTCCTCAAAACCTCTCCTGCTCTAAAAATGTGCAGCATTCTAGAACGCAAAATCTTTGCAAAGTCTGTGTCGACATGTCCTTACACTCACTACATTATCAAACATGCCAGGTGTGAGGGACCAAGCAGTCAAGCTCGGGGAGACACAGAAAGAAAGATTTAAAAAATATATTTATTTTTACCAAAAAGAGTTCTGATCAAAAAATACTTCATAAATGTCTGAAATAATTAAGCAAAAGTTAACTTATGAGTTCTAGGCCTAAATAATAAGGTCAACTCAACAGAATTCAAACAAAGCAAAACTAACATATCTGAACTCAAGAAAACTGCCTTCACAAATGACGTACAAAGGAGACATATATGCTGGCTGATCAGACCAACAAGACACACAAGGGATAACAACAATTATCACATTTACAAATAAACAAAGACAAAGACAAAAGCCAGTTCCCTCCAAACCAAAATGATAAATAAATCATACTGCCAAAGTCAAAATAAACAAAAACAGCATCAATAATAAACAACTTAACAATTAAACTAATGCAGATTTCCGCCCTCCCCCATGACGGGGTGGCTGGATGGTAGCTGCCGAAAGACTTTTAAGTTGAGCCTTTGCCCAGGAGATCCCTTTTGCCCGGAACAGGAAGATGACTGCTGGCCACATGACCCTGACTCTCCCCAACCAAATCCGGTAACTTAAACTCAGAAAAAGAACAGTAAGTAATGAATCAAACATAAGGAACAAACTGTGTGCACCCAGATGTAACTTAGTGTGAAACATTAAATAAAGTTACAAGCAAAATTAAACTTGGTCAGTCTCTTTATGGTTAAATAAACAAACAAAATAACTAAGGACAAAATATTATTTACCCTGCTGTTTCCAGTGCGTTACCATGTGCGGCTGTACCGTTGGCTGTCACATCCTCCCCCCCTTCAAAGCTCCGCCTGGGACAGCGAGAAAGGTAGTCCGCTGTTATATTGGCTCGTCCTGGGACATGGTGGCTGGTGAAGCGGTACGGCTGCATCGCCAAGTACCAGCGGGTAACTCTGCTGTTTGTGTCCTTCATCTGTTGTATCCATTCAAGGACCTTGTGGTCTGTTTCCAAAATAAATTCTCGTCCCAGCAAGTAATATCTGAAAGAGTCAAGTGCCCATTTAATCGCCAGACAATCTTTTTCTATGGTGGAATAACGTGACTCATGGGGAAAAAGCTTCTGACCGATAAATGCCACAGGGCAGCGCTTGTCTAATGGTCCTTGCAGCAGCACGGCACCAAGCCCTCTCTCCGAGGCATCTGTCTGCAAAATAAACTCTTGGTCAAAGTCTGGACTAAACAGCGTGGCTCTTTACTCAACGCTTGCTGAATATCCTGGAATGCTGCCTCTAATTCTGTGGTCCATTGCACCTGGCTAGAGCACCTAGAACCCACCTTGTCTGTCAAGAGTGCTGCCCTGGAAGAGAAGTTAGGGATGAAACGATTATAAAAGCCAGCCATCCCAAGAAATGATCTTAACTGCTTCCTAGTCTGAGGCAGAAGGCAATTCTCAATGGCCTGAACCTTCTTAACTTGGGGCTTACCCTGACCATTCCCTGTAACATAGCCCAGGTATTCTATCTCAGGCTTAATAAAGGCACATTTGCTGGGGTTGACAGTCAAACCTGCTTCTTGAAGGCAATGAAATACAGCCTGCAGATGTTCTAGATGTTGGGTCCAAGAAGTACTGTAAATCACCACATCATTGAGGTAAGCAGCAGCAAATTCTGACGATCCATTTAATACCTGGTCCATGAGCCTTTGGAAAGTTGCAGGCGCCCCATGTAATCCAAATGGAAGAACTTTGAAGTGAAAGAGGCCCCATGGTGTCCGGAATGCAGTCAGCTCCCGTGATTGTTCAGTCAAGGCTATCTGCCAATAACCTTTACACAGGTCAATAGTAGTCAGATACTCAGTTCATCAATCCTAGGTGTTGGATAGGAGTCAAACTTTGATACAGAATTTAGATAACAGAAGTCAATACAAAATCGCATTGCACCATCTTTCTTTGGTACTAGCACCACTGGGTGTCACCACTCATCTGGTCAACTTCTTCTTTCACAGGACCCAACAGCTGCTCAGGAATACGGTAACTCATGCGTTTAACCCTAGCACCCTCCTTTAACACAATGTCATGGGACACCAACTGTGACAGTCCCGGAGTTTCCGAGAACACTTCAGGGCTACATAAAGCTCTCACCTCTTGTTGTTGTTGTCCTGACAGGTGTGGTAGTGCCACTTCCAGTGGCATCATTTGTGGTAAATATTGCTCTTCCTCATCCTCCTCTTCTACAACTCGTCAAATTAAAATAGACTCTGCGCTCCCTTCAGACCTGGTGACCCATTCCTTCAGGAGATTGACATGCAACACTCTGGTAGAATGACTTTGCCCTGGGCCTGAGACTCGATAAGTGGTAGGTCCCATTTTCTCCAGGACCTCATATGGGCCCTGCCATTTAGCCAGTAATTTGCTCTCACAACTAGGCAACATTACAAGTACCTTCTGATTCGGTACAAAATTTCTCTGGCGAGCTGAATGATCATACCAAGCCTTTTGTCTTCTCTGTGCCTGTAGCATATGCTCCTGCGCCAGGGCAGACATCCTGGGATATCATGACTCAATATCCGCCCCCCCGCCCCCCTTACCTCGTACCCATAAAGAAGTTCAAAAGGGGGAAAAACCTGTTGAGGCTTGGGGCACCTCTCTATATGCAAAAAGGAGAAAGGGGAGCCATTGGTCCCAATCAGAGCGAGTATCATCAATAAACTTTCGTAACAGAGTTTCGTTTCAGAGTTTGATTGAACCGCTCTGTAAGACCATCGGTTTAGGGATGGTATGGTCTTGTTCGGAGGCTTCTAAAGCCAAGCAATTGATATACTTGTTTGAGCAGTGTGGACCTGAAGTTAGTACCTTGGTCTGTTACAATCTCATGGGGGAACTCCACACTTGCAAACAATTGCACTAAACAAAAAGCCACCCATTTAGCTTTAATAGATCTTAAAGGGAAAACCTCTGGATACTTAGTTGCATTATCAGTAACTACTAGCATAAAGCGGTTTCCAGTCTTGCTCTTCTCTACAGGGCCTACAATGTTCATTCCCAAATGTTCAAATGGTGTAGTGATTATGGGTAAGGGCTGCAATGGTGCCTTACTGGGAGTTCGAACTGTGGTCTTTTGACATTCTGGACAACTTTTACAGAACTGTGCCACATCTGATCTCATTCCAGGCCAGAAAACATGCTTGCCAATGCGAGCCATGGTCTTATGAATCCCCAAGTGGCTGACCCAGGGAAAAGAATGGCCCAAACTCAGCACCAGCTTGTGCGCTTCTTCAGGCACAACCAGCCGCTCTATTGTCCCCTGGCGCCGATATAACACACCCTGCTTCAAAACATACCATTCTCCAGAATTGTCATTTTGCTCCCCGTTTGACTCCATCTTCTGCAACACTGTATTCAGTACAGGGTCCTCCTTCTGCATCTTTCGAATTTCACCAGGCAACTGAAGGTCCATAGGAAGCTTAGGAGCTCCCTCTCCAGCAGGCTTCACCAGAGTTCCTGCAAACTTCTCATACCTTCTCTGCCTGTGGGACTTACGTGATTTTCCAGGCAACCCCTCAACGTCTGCATTAAAAAATGGAAGCATACTGACAGAAGGAGTCACATCTTGAGCTGCTTTGGCTTGAGAGTGTGTGATAGCAACATTACACCCCAAGCTAGGCTGTAACAGATCCAGAAGCACTTGGATATCATGACTCAGTATGATAGGGAAAGGGATATTTTCTGCTACCCCAACAGTTAAAAGGTAGGTTTGATCTTGTACCTTCACATAAACATCTGCTGTAGGCAGACTTTTCTCATCCCCATGAACACAGTGGATGAACACGGTGTCAGAAACATTGACCTGGTTTGGCTGTACGTACTGCGACTGAATCAGGGTCTGGTCACTACCTGTCTCCAAGAGAGCCTCAGCCCTTCTGCCATTCAATTCCACTGTTGCAAATTGGAGGGGCTTATTGGTTCTTACTGCCTCTAGCCCTTTTCTAGGCACACAACACATCTGGGTTAGTTTCACTGAGTTTTTTGGGCAGTTTGGCTTGGTATGACCCTCCTGAACACAAAGATAGCAAATGGGTCGTCTCCCACTAGAACCAGAATATTCCTTACTTGGTGGCTTACCAACACTCACAGGTAATCTCTGGGCCTGTTGATGGGGGTTTGATCTTCGGGTGTCTCTATTGGCTTTCCAGGACAGGTAACTCCAAGGCTGTTCTTTCTTCCTTGCAGCCACATATGTTGAAGCCAGCAC
>JBBPCX010000088.1:14738296-14752324 GCA_037974365.1 Hydrocynus forskahlii | reverse complement strand
TAAATTAATTTAATTTACAGTAATAAAAATACAGGGCTTTAAGAAGAACAAAATGAAAAACACGAGAACACTCGAGATACGGGGGAAATTCTGGACTGCAGTGTCACAGGGCAGTAGCTAATCAGCAACAAGGAGAAATATATAACGTTCTCAGACTGGCTACTTTCAAACCTCCCGCCTCTGAGTACAACCTGACTGTGACGTCCGGGCCTCGTTCACCACGCCCCCACATCCACGTGCTGGTTGTTTATGTTCGGGGCGGCTCTGAGCAGCGGTGGTTCATTCCATTCAGGTGTCTGATTGCCTTGGGAATCGCTGAGTGGCACACAAGACCCAGACGTCACAGTCAGCTGTTAGAGGTGGGAGGTTTGAATATATATATATATATCTACACACGCACACGTGTGAAAAACAGCTAAAAGCCATGCCTTTAGTCTAGACAGTGGATTGTTTAATAATAATAATAACAACAATTTTCTCACTCCAGCAAACCGATGAAGAGAGTATGTGGGTGTTTGTTGTAAGAGTAAAGGTTGGAGACTGTATTACTATAGGACTGATAGTATTTCTCTGTAGTTTTGCACTTTATTTTAAAATTCTACTTTTAAAGCCTTACACAGTTGTTGCTGCTACAGTTATTCTGCCATGCTTATTTATGTGTTTAATGTTTTGACAATTTTACTCAAATCTGGACCAGATCTTGTCATTGATATATCTGTGATACAGTGGTGTGATAAAGCGGTGTGCTTGTTGTGCTGGAAGTTCAGCATCTACTCATCGAGCACATAGACACAGTAGGAATTAATTACAGAACTTCTTGGTCCTTAAAGAAACAAATTTCTTTAATCTCATATATTTGTGTGCAGGTGTTTTATCAAAATATGAAGTTTAATACAGGGCACATGGTAAAATCAGCAAGCTCCCTTTCTAAATCTTTTTAGACACAATGATGCCTTTGTAACACATCGGAAATAGGAAAATTACAACCTCTGGCTGGGAAAAAATGTGAATGTGAATGTTATATTTGCATCATTTTTATCCAACAGTTTTCGCATATTATAGATATAGGTGACTGTAGTGTTGGGAGTCTTGTAGTGTTGTGTGTTGGCCAGGGTAGGAGTCAAACCTCTCCTAAACTAACCACTATGTGTTGGGTGAAATTTTTTGTGATGTCCTCCATCATGACTGGTAATAACACTGTGTAATTACTTTCAATGAGTCATTCACTATTGAATGCGAAATAGTTGTTTTCTTTTTTGACTTTTTTTATTCCTTTTTCAAGAACCAAGTCCGATTTTACAGACAAGTACTATTACACAAATTTGACATTGTGTGATGTCTCGGTCAGCGGCCGCTAGAGGCTGCCATTGTGTATTTTGTATGTTTTGGACTTTTATTTTGAAATGTTCATCGTGTTGAGTTTAGATTGAAGTGATTGGGCTTGGTCATTGGTTCTAGTCTTTGTCTTGTATGTATTTGAAGGGTTTTGGTTCATGTTTGTTTGTCGGTCCAGCTCACTTCACCTATCCATATGTGTTAGCTGTTTCTTGTGTTTGGCCCCCGAGTCTTTTCATTTGTGTTTTGTATTTGGTAATAAAAGTCAGTAAAGACAAAGGAACCTGTGTCTGTGCTTCGCTTCCCCAGCAGGACATGACACTTTGGGAAACACACCACCCCCCACTCTTCACATACACACAGAAACTCACACCTGTTTGTCATCCCATTGATTGAAAACACCTGACTCTAATTTCACCTTCAAATTACCTGCTACTCTTAGAGGTTCACATGCTTTTGCCACTGACAGATATGTAATATTGGACCATTTTCCTCAATAAATAAATGACCAGGTGAAATATTTTTCGGCTCATTTATTTAACTGGGGTCTCTTTATCTGCTTTGAGGACCGATGAAGTTTCAAGTCATATTTGTGCAGAAACGTAGACAATTCTAAAGGGTTCACAAACTTTCAAGCACCACTGTATATATAGAAGGATCTCGTCCTCATTTATGGAGCCGGTGTTGATATTACGCCAGAATAGCTGAAATTCTGCAGTGGAGCAGACACCAGTTCACACTATGTAAATGTTTCCTTTTGTCTTTCTCTGTGACTGGATGTAAGCTGCTTTTTATTCTCTATCTGTCTCCCTCTGCATCCTTTCACTGCTTCCTCACTCTACCCTCGCATCTCTCTCTCTCTATCTCTCTCTGCCTCTCTCTCTCTCTCTCTCTCTCTCTCATGTGTGAAGCGTGATAATGCACTTGTATGCTCTCTGATGAGATCAGTTATACATCCGCTGTTGTAATAGCATTGATTTATTCCGTCCTCCTGCCTTTCACTTTCTCTTCCCTCCTCTGTGTTTTGCCTGCGCATTTTCTTTACCTTTCGGAAACACGTTCAAACCATAATTTTTTTAATAACAGATGTTTAAATGAATGGCAGTTTCTCTAAAGTCTCCTCTTTTTATCATACACTATTTAACTTTTCCTTCTTTTGAAGGTTGCGGTCCTTACAAGGCCATTATATCTAATTATTCCCATACAAAGTTAATCAGCAACTGAACAGTCAGCTCTTAAAGTTGATGTGCTGGAAGCAGGAAAAATATGTGAGCATAAGGATCTGAGTGTTTCCAAACCAGCAGGTTTTTTAGGGTTGGAATGTAGTTGTCAGTACCTACCGAAAGTGGGTCAAGAGAGGACCACCAATGAACCAGTGAAAGGGTTCCGGGTGCCCAAGGTTCAGTGTTTGCCATAGAAGATCTGCTGTAGCACAAACTGTTGAAAATATTAATTCTGGCTGTGATAGAAAGGTGTCAGAACATGCAGTGTCTCACAGCTTGTGGAGTATGGAGCTATGTAGCTGCAGACTGGTTAGAGTGCCCTGGTTGACCCTCACGGCAGACATGTGAGCATCAGAACTGGACCATAGAGCAATGAGAGAAGGTGGTTGGGCTGTTGAATAACATCTTCTTTTACATCATGTGGATGGCCGGCGGGGAAGAGACGGCACCAGAATGCACTGAGTAGAAGGCAATTACAACTGTAATCGACAGTGACAGTCCTAATACAGAGCTAAAACACACACACATGCACGCATACACACATACACACTCATCTTCACGTCAGTATTTCAGCTGTAACTCTGACAGCCAACACTGTACTGCCCTTAACAAAGAGGACCTAAAGCTGCCAGTTCATTTTTGATAGACGCCTTCAAACTGCTGTCAAAAAAATCATGTCCCCAAACCAGATGTTTAGCGTAGTTCAGCAGTGCTTGTACAGATAATAAGCTTTAAAATCCTGTTTTTTTTTCTCGTGACGTCATTCGTTTTTTACAGGACTGAACCTGTTTTTCTTGCTTTGTAAAGGCAATAATGCTTAATAAGCCCATCTCCCATAACATATTAAATTGTGGGGAGACTGGAGTGTGTGTGTGCGTGCATATATTTGAAGCCTTAGAGCCACCCCTTCCTGCTTGTCATTATGGCTTTTCAAGACCAAGAAGACCAAGGCAGACATTCTGCTGCTCACACACACACACACACACACACACACACACACATTATATATATATAATATATATATATATATATATATAGAGCGAGAGAGAGAGAGAGAAAGAGAGAGAGGGATACAGAGGTAGAGTTAGTGAGAGTGACAGGGAGATAGAAATGGAGACCAACAGGTAAAATGTAAGGAAGTATGGAGAAAAGCAAAAAAGGAAGCAAAAGGAGAGGGGAAGGGTGAGGCTCTGTGATCTGTTGCTAAGCAACCAACGTTGTTCCGTCTGGAGGATGTCACAATTTTCCAGCGAACAGAGATTACATTGTGTCAAAGGTACAGGTGACTGAGCCACACATACACACACACACACACACACACACACACACACACAGACTTTCCTACCCTATAAGTACTCCTAACACAGAGTGCCTTCTGAAATATGCACCCCCTCTTTTGCCTTATCCATACACACACACACACACACACACACACACACACATACATACTCTCTCTCACACACATCACTCTCTAATTAGTCTCAGATTGTGTGTGCAGCTGGTACTCCATTGTCACTGAAGGGCTTTTGTGTAAACAGCGCGTGTACGCATGTGCATGTCTGTTACTTGGTGTTGACAGCGGATTGTGCCAGAATGGCCTCTGCTGTCTATCTCTCTCTCTTACGGTTTCTCACTCTCCCCTCTATCCCCCGCCTCATTTCCTTCCATAATCATGTCTTATTTCTCACCTCCAGCTCGTACCCATCCAACTCCAGCTGAGTCACTGTCAGAGGAAAATAAACAAAGCCAAAATAGCATGGAGGGACTCAAAGGAGGAGAAATAAAGAAGGGCGCAGGGTAGGAGTGGCGCAGGGTAGGAGTGACACAGGGGAGGGTGGGAGGAGAGAGTTTCTCTTCCAGAGTCTGTCCCTGTTCAACTTTTCTTTTTCAGCGCAGAGAACTTAAGCAGCGCCTGTGTCTGATGAAAACAACTCCCTGTCAGTGAGACATGATGTTAGCATTACTTTGGGTAAGGGGCTTTTTTTGAGCAAAAATGAAGGTCTTCCAATCTTCTTTCATCAAAAGCTCTATATTTTTGGGGAAATCCTACAGTGGACAGCAAGTATTCAGACACATCCAGTGCACATATACACTTCATTTTTACACATGATTTCTGTAGAGAAATCTGAACAAAATAGTGTTTTTATAAGTATAAACAAAAATATGCTTTAAAAATCACTGCACCGCTGGAGTTCGATTTTAGCACATTCCTCTTTTCACAAAGTTATGAGGGTCCCTCTGCTGGACTTTGTACACATTTTTAGGATAAAGTCAGGAGATGCTAGGCCATGCATCATCTTCACTTACTTATTTAGAAACCGGTCTGAAGTTAGTTTGACTGTATGTTTGAGGTCATTGTTTTGTGGAAAGTCATTCTTCTTCTTTTGTTTGGCTGAGATTCATTTCTCTTCTAATGTCTCCCAGTATGTTTCTCCGTTCATGTTTTCTTTGATGGAATGCAATGTCCCAGAACTGCTTGCAAAGAAGCAGCCCCGAATCATGATGCTCCCACCTTCATACTTCACTGAGTGTGTGGTGTTCTTGGGATCATATGCACAACCCTTCTTTTCCCGAACATCAGGAGTTGAATCATCACCGAATAATTCTTTATTTTGTCTGATAAGAGTACACTGAAACCAAAAAACTATTTATCTGCAAATTTAATATAAAAAATGTGCACCTCTGTGCTTTGTTTTCTTTAGAGACATTTTGTGTCAGGTGAAGGAGCGTAGACAATTGTTAGAGGCTATTTGTAGACATATGTAGAAGGTCGTAATGAAGCAAGAAACCACACAGAAGATTTTAAAAGACACTGGAGGAAGCATTACTATGCAATTTATTATTATATTTGATACTCCCATGGAAAATGGATGGATGAAAGAAAACAGTGTATAATACAAAAATAAGGACATGTCGAGTTTAGACCAAGGCTCCACCTGCTGATTTTAGGGCCTGACTGATATTTCAGTTGACTAGTAATATTGGCTCATATTGCGTTTTATAGAGTTATAGATATTAGAAAAAAATCTCACCTCTGAAGTACAGATATTTAGGGACTTGTTCTGGTGTGTCAGACCTTTAAGCAATTTCCTTTGTAATTCACATGATTAATACGTGTTTTTCCAAAGTTACTTGAATATTTAACTCTTAAAAAATTCCTATCAGTATTAGTGACAACATGTCCGTCAGTCCCTAAGTGCCATACCACATGATTTCACTTGGGCAGATTGGACTGTTTCATCCTGTTTTTGCTCTCTCCTTGCAGCTGATCTCCAGTGATGCAGATGGAGCCATACAGAGAGCCGGGAGGTTCAGGGTGGAGAACGGCTCATTAGATGAGGTAAGCGGCTCACGTACACACAAATCATCTCTTTCCCCCAGTATAAAACAACAACCTGCAGAAAATTCAGAAAGCACAATTAATAAGCCCATTAAAGAAAATGTGGACAGAGATGTACAAGGAGGGCGAAGAGTGTGAGCATCTGTTGTTCTTCCTCAGTGGGTGATGGATCAAAACAAGGCACTTAGGTGGTACACACATGAAACAATCAAAGCCAAGTGATTCAGTGTCAGTCAGTTATTCAGTCAGTGGAGTATTTAGCTGTAAATGTAATGTGTCCCAACCCCTCTGTTTTGCTCCCTCATTCGCATTTTTCATCTCAAGCACCTGACTGTAGCTATGACAACCCGGGGTATTTTGTCCTCCGAAAGGAGAAAAGGGGTGGAACTGGGTACAAGGGGCCGAAGATGACATTTTTTGGCTCGGCAATGGTGACCCCCACCTGTCCATGCGCGCCATGGGTTTACTGGATGTTTGTATTTTTACAAGGAGTGGATGGGAGTGATTGCAGGGTGAATGGCACAGCTCGTGTTTAGGTGAAGGGGTTGGAGGGTTTGCATGTGTCTGGGCCACAGCTGGGGATCACCACTTGTCTAGCCAAATATTCATAAGGAGCAAGGAGCAAGGGCTAAGGAGCAAGGCTCTGCGCAATCAAGCTGCATACATCGACCGGGGCTCTCCTCAAGAAGGGTTTATTTAGGCTTGAGATGCGACATTGTGTGTTCGAGTGTGTGTGTGTGTGTGTGTGTGTGTTTCCCCTTCAGTATTTAAATTACAATAAAAAGCCTCAGCAATGAAGCAATGTATAAATACAAGAGTGATCACATTTTCCAATACAGAGGCCTAAAGAACCCATTGAGTCATACTGAGTCACATTTAGTTGTTTAGACCTGGAGTTTCACAATAATAATGCAGGTATTTACTACATGTAATGCACATCATAGAGGCACTTTTATTATACCACATATTGAACATCTGATATGTTTTCAGGGCACACAGCATGCAAACCCATCATCTCAACACCGTGTGCCTGATCTGAGAGGAAAATAAGCAATAAATCAATAAAAGTAGAATAGTCAAATGCCTTATAGATGATGCCAATAGATTATGTTATTGTATCACTAATATTGTCACTGTTCTCACATCAGCATTAATAATCAGCAAAAAGTGCCTTTTCTAAGAAACACTGACATTTTCTTGCTTGGTCTTACAGATTTATGTGCTTTTCACTCGAAGCAGTCTGTCTCGGTCTATGCTCATCCTCCTTTAATTAGTCACCACAAGCCATTCCAAAGCTGCCTTCACTGTGGAGACGCTCAGCTGGGAATTTTCCGGGGAGCACATTGTTCACGATAAAGAACAAGCTCAACTAGATGATGTTCTTGAAAAAAATAAACTTCTGTATCATAAACTGTAGCATGTTTCTGGGCTACTCCATGCTTTATATAAAAAGGAACTGCAGTCATTATGTTTAGCCTCAGTTAACATAAATCTGTGCCTTTATATATGTGATTACAATACTTTGCTGTACTGGGTCTTTTAAAATGTGCAGTGATACCTTAGTGACAGAAAAGTACTCTTCCTAACCTCAGCAAGCTGTAGTTGGAGCTGTAATCAAGACCACCTTTCTCGACTCTCAGTCAATACTGAGTCTGAAGATTGAGTACAACATAAGACAGAGTCCAAAGAGATTCATGTACAAGTCGAGACTAAGTCCAAATAGGTTAGACCCCAAGCCAAGTCTAAAGAGGTGCGAAGGCAAGATATTCCAAGTACAAGTTCAAACTGATATCAGCATAAGTGAAGGCCGAGTCCAAAGGAGAAAAACAGAATTAAGACTTGCCGACTTGTTTATAATTTTTGTGTGATGCGGAGACACAGTGTATCTTGTTGTTTTGGCAGTCATGTATTTGGTCATCAAACGGCCAGTGACCGTGTTTGCTCTAGAAGGATTTTGAAAAGAACAAGCTTGCTTAATCATTGATTTTGTTGACTGTTGCAGCAGTTTTCAGTTTGTTAAGGGGGCGAGGGTTCATTTTGTTGAATGTTGCGGATAGTTTTGTTTTGTTGAGGATGAATTTTTGTCGATGGATTTTTTTTGTTTGTTTGTTTTAGTTTTTATTTGCAGTGTTGGCAGTGATTTCGGTGTGCTTGGACCCTGCAGAGATATATTACTTGCGAAAGTAGTTTTTTAAAGTCTGCTGGACTTGGTTGAGACTATTTGGCAAGACCAATGTCCGAGTTCGAGACCAGTCCAAGTCCAATTACCAGGGAGTCAGAGTACCAAACAAGTCTGAGACAACAGCTTGAGTACTGCTATCCTGACCTCAACAGAGCTGTTTGTTTGGCAGTAAACAAATTTTACATATACTTGTTCAATGAAAGGATTTTTAGAACCAAAGAACATTTCTCCAGGGACAAAAAGCATATCATCCAGCCAGGTAAGCATTAGCAGTTTTCACCTAAGAGTTGGCCCCAGAAACAGAATCTACACGTCTCAGCCTCTAGAGGTCTCGTATCTGATGTTCCACCCATCGCAATGAATCTTTTGGAACAAGATAGAGGAGCCATTTCTTTGAGAGTCTTTTAGTTTAACCACTATACAGATGTGGATCTACATTCTCTGCAGAACAGTCTAGATCATTTGGAAGAATGAATTTTTTAAAATTCTTTATTAATACATTTTCAACAGGAAACAAGACAAACATCACAAGAGATAAGAAAAGGAAAAACAAAAAAAGAATAAATAAATAAAAATAAATAAATACATAAATATATAAATAAATAAATGGAAGAATGGTTTTAATTGTTTGAAACACTGCAAACAAGACATACATCACAGCAGATTTTTAAACATAGATTCTAAATGTAGTGCCTTAAGGTATGGCTGTGTGTTATTTGTATTACAGAACAAATTATTAGTGTACATGTGTCGGCATTTCAAAAAGAATGCAGTTTTAACAGGATTTCTTTTTTTAAGAAGATTTTTGGTGCCGTAGAGTGATGTGTGTTGCTTCTCTGTGGGATGGTTCTTGTAGACTATGGACTACACCCCAGGAATCTGGAGGAGAACAGACGTCCATCTGGAGAACCCAGAGTACCACACCAGATGGTTCTTCAAGTACTTCCTGGGAAAAGGTGGGATTTCTGCTGCCAACTCCAGGGCTTGTTTGCACGCACACGCGCACATGAGTACACACACACACGTGCGCGCACACACACACACTCACACACATAAATTATTTTATCATGTTTCAACTGATATAAAGATGACATAATAGGTAAAGCTAATTTTGAACATTTTTTAAATAAGAGTTTTGTATAACATGTAAACATTGTTACGTTTTCAAAATGTGCTGTTACATTTATCTAGTCCATATATGGAATTCAAGCTGCAAAAGCAAACCATTTTTGTATTCATTGTTTCTGTGATGTCACAAAAGCCAACGCATTGTGCATCCATCTATTCGGCCTCCAGCACTTTAGTCCCAGCCCTTCATCCTGAAGTTATAAGGAGTGTTTCATCCTGGATTGCTTTTCGATAGAAGCATATAGGGTCATGTTGTCTTGGACCGATTCCATATTGATATCATCACCAATGCTGGCACTTAAATGCAGTATCTTATCGGCAAGAGAGAATACAGACTGTGAAAACTTAGTAACTTCTACTGACAGAAAAGCCTAAAGAACTATGTCATATATTCTTCTTGACTTCTAATTATTGGACTCTATCAGGTTGGTTATTGTGAGGATCCTCTGAGTCTGACTAAACAGGTACTTAATAAGTTAAGTAGTAAGTAATCCTTACTTGAGTTAATCTTTAAAAAATATCTCTTTTTTGTTCATTTGTGTCTATTGGACTAATTTTGTTTAACCTTACAGAAATACAATCAGTAGAAATGACTAGAAGTAAAACATGTGATTTGCATGAAATCAGCCATGCTGAATCCAAATCTGAATCAAAATTGCCCTAGCACATCCAGATTTTAACTTATTGGTATAATATTGTTTTGCAATAATTTGGTATTTTCATACACATATTGTTGCACGCCAACATAATAACTGATGTTTCTATCACGTGCATGTTTGCTGCTGTCTTGTTTGAAATGTTTGCTGGTTGAATTCAGAGTTCAGGCCGGTCAACGAGCTGATGTAAGCTCAGTTTAAGATGAGACGGATCACAGGCTTGTCTATTTTAAAGTAAAGTGGCCCCTTATAGTCATGCGTGAACACAACACAGCACACAGTGTGAACAATGTGAGACTCTTTCTCTCCATTTAACCCATTCACCAAGTGAAGCAGGGGGCTGCCACCAATGGGGGGCTGCCACCAATGAGGGGCGCCTGGGCAGCAGTGTGTTGGGATGGTACCTTACTCAAGGGTACCTCAATGAAGTTCTAGGATTTGAAATCTTCTGACTGCAGGGGCAGCTCTCTAATGACTAGACCACCAGCTGCTATTGGATTTTCTTGGATATAGGGTAGATGTTTAAGCAAAACATGAGTAGGCGCAGCTGTGTCAATCATGCTGACCGTTTTTGTTACCTTTGTGGTAAGCATGATCATGACCAAGAAAGTGATGATTGCTTACAAGTAATTCGAATGTAAAACTGGAGACCAGGGTAAAAGCAGGGCCTCATATCTGCTGTACTGTTTGTCACTCTGGCCTCACTCAGTGGTTCAGTAGCAAAAGGAAAGCTGTGCCCTTTGTGACTGCTGTTTCTGTATGACTAAAAGAGACAGTCCTGATGGGAATCTGAGATGCATAACTTAAAATCCTGACGTGATAGACAAAATGTGCCTTCAGGTTTGAATTCAGCACATTGGATGTAGCATAGGACACATAGATTAGACAAATTAGCAGACAGATTTTTTTTGTGATCCAGTGATAATCACAGAAGTTTCTCCTGGAAGGGAGCATAAAAACTCAGATAAAGAATGAGGACATTTTTGGGATTTTACTGATACAGATAGCAGTACTGATTATGCTTATCGATACTGATTCTGTTAAGTTAATGCTACTCTCCAGAAAATAAGAAAATAAAGATGAGGTTCCTGTATATATATAATCAGGGCGGAGCAATTGCTAAAATGGTGATGTGCTGAGTGCGGCTCCCGTCCCTCCTACAGATCCAGCCTAGCATCAGCCATCTGAAAAACCCAGCTATGTTAAAATGTATTAACACTCAGTAAACACCAATACCAGTCCAGGAGCTTATCCATATTTCAGTCTTGGTCAATCAGGAACTGGTATTAATCTTGTACCAGTTATTGAGGTCCACCTCAAATAAGGAGAGGTTGGAATAGGGTTCTGTAGAACTTTAATTAGTCATTTTTTATTTTTTCAAAAAGCACACACACACAAACACACACACACACAAAAGAAAAAACAGAAAATATTGGTTAAGTGGCCTTTTAAGGGATTCGTGAGGTAGGAATGTTTGTGTTGAAAATTGTACAACAGTAGTTAGATATATGATCCAACATATATACACCTACACACCAGAAAGGGAGATAATGCAGTCGAAGCCTGTCTGGCTGCTTTTGTAATAACATTCTCAATATAGCATGTGAGACCCTCTGAGGCAGCGCTATCATTTATTCTCTCTCCCTCTCTCTCTCTCTCTCTCTCTCTCTCTCTCTCTCTCTCTCTCTCTCACACACACACACACATACACACACACACAAACACACACACACACACAGTGATTGCCGCTGCATGCTCAGGAAGCAGAAGCCTGCATTATGTTGTCTTAATTGATTTAAATCAGAACAAATACCTTTCACAGACAGGCAAACGAGAGAAAGAGAGAGACAGAGAGAGAGACAGAGAGAGAGAGAGAATATGAAACATAGGGAAGGGTGGGGATGGTGAAACAGAACAGATCCTTGTGCTATAATTGAGTTTCATCCTCTATTCATTTATCTTCTTCTTCTAACCACCAATGTGCTTTCGTCCAAAATAGCCTCTGAAAACTTTTGAGCTTTTCCCTCTCTTCATACTCTGTGCACATTAACATCTGTGATTACATTGAGATGCTGCTCAGTTTTTTACTTCTGCAGTGACGCGGGTGCATTCATTGCTGCATACACATGTGTCCAGCTCTTTGTCTATCTTTCTCTCCGTTTGTCTGTGCAGACCAGTATAGACCAGTAATGCACTACATGTCTTGTTTCACTCTTTGCCTCCAGTTCATCAGAACTATGTTGGCGTGGATGCTGAGAAGAACCCATTTTACCTTTCTGTGGTTCTGTCAGACCAGAACAACCAGAGAGTTCCCCAGTACAGAGCCATCCTCTGGCGCAAGACGGTATGTGTGTGTGTGTGTGTGTGTGTGTGTCTGTGTGTGTGTGTTAGTGCCTGTGTGTAGGTGTGTGTGTGTGTGTGTGTGTGTGTGTGTGTGTTTGTGTGTGTGTGTGTGTGTGTGTGTGTGTGTGTCCAACAGACCTCTCTGTTGTTTAAGAATCTAGCTGCATAACCCAATACAATGAATTGTGCCCTGGCCAGATCCTCACACCAGTTTGGCTTCATTTATTCTTTCATTTTGTAACATTCTCCCTTTCTTTTCCCAATCTTTTTCACATTTTCCTGTCTCTGTTGTTGTTTATGTCCTCCCTGTTTTGTTTACCCAGACCATGTGTTTGTCTTCCATATGAGTTCTGTTGTTGTTTTGATCAAAGCCCCGCCTTAGCCACACCCCATTGTTCTGATTTGTTCCTGTGTCCTCCCCTGACAAGGTGTTCTCATATGTTAATGCCCCAGTTTGACTTGGTTTGTTTTTTGTTTGGTGTTTTTCTTTGCATTCTGTGTTGTTGCTCTGCATCCTGTCTCCTGTTTTTGCTGTTTGCAGTTACATCCACCTCTTCATCTATGTATCTACACACCACACACTTGCATGCTGAAATGTGATCTGCTTGGGATTTTGTACCGTGACTCGAGCACATTTAACTCTAATTCACCCTAACCGAATTCAGTGGCTCCAGCAAAAAAAATCTGCAGATTTCCATTTGGTTCAGCACTTGTACATCACTATTATTTCTTTCTAGTTACTCTTTCCATCCACTCAAAAAACAGTTCCAGTGCCCTGTTGGAAAACATCATTAGAGGCTGATGTGTCAAGGCGCAGTGTTAAAACACACACAACACACATACACAAATTAAGATACTGAGCACAGCACGTGAGAGTCCTCTGCAGCAGATTTGCGCGCACACACACACTCACACATAAAATAAGCTAATTACTACACAAATTTACATCCCACTGCATTATATTATATCACAGTATCAGGTGCCGTTCATGAAGTCCAACCAAGGGTCCTTAAGCTATGACTTTGGTGTGTATGTCTATTCAGTGTCAGCTTAAATACTGTTTGTCTGATGGAGAGTATTGTGCTGTTTTTTTCTGCAGGGTACTCTTAAGATTAGCCTTCCCTACAGCCCCACAAAAACACTATCAGTCAAGTCCATATTAAGGTAAGGAATACACTTCTGTGGATGTATAGCAGCTAGATAGCAGTATGTATGAGGCTAATTGCTAATCGATAATAAATAAAACTGAGTTTATTTGTACATGAAAAGGCATAGCTCTGTTGCCTAACACCTCCAAGGTTGGAGGCCTGAATCCGGGTGCTGGCACTGCATGTGTGCATGTTCTCGTGGTGGCGTGGGTTTCCTCTGGGGTCTCTGGTTTCTGCCACAGTCCAAAGACCTGCACGTCAGGAATTCTAAATTGACCGTAGGTGTGTGTGTGTGTGTGTGTGTGTGTGTGTGTACACCTTGCGGTAGGCAGGTTGCACCATTTACCATGTGGCCTTTGAAGCTAAAAGAGCAAATATGCTAAACGGATTAGATTGTACCTGCTTTGCCAGGCAGATGAGCAAAAAACTTGTTACATTGTTGTTTTTAGGCATTGTTTTAAGAATTAATACTTTAAAAAATATTAGGGCTGCAACTATCAAATATTTTTGGAGTCGAGTATTCTGTCGATTTTTTCATCGATTATTCCAGTAATCGGATGAATCATACTTTTGTGTTTTTAAACAACTATATCAACAGTGTGTTATGCAACATGAAAGGCCTCTTAAAATGAGCAAGCAATTGGCTGTTATTCCTCACAAAAAAGGTTTTTAT
>JBBPCX010000088.1:14709693-14738196 GCA_037974365.1 Hydrocynus forskahlii | reverse complement strand
AGTGCATGTCTGTGATGCATATTCAAAATGCTGTTGGTAAAAACTGTGGCTTCTTCCACAGTGCATGAGGGACCTGTTTGGACGAAACTGTCCATGTGCTGCTGTGATGTAGTGCGGGGGGAAAAATAGTTTTGTCAATCTGTTGCATTTATTATAACTACCTTATGTATGGGGAAGGTGAGAGTGAGATCTTGGTGCATTTGCCATCTTGCTACTTATCATGCCTCTTCACTATCGACTCATAACACAGCCTACAAATAATTACAAATGCTGCACGTTCTAACACTAGTTCTAACGCTAGTGTCCATATCAGTTAGCAATTGTAAAAATATGTTACCTTGTAGAGGCTCCGAGCCGCTTGGAGAAGTACAGTTCACATGAGGATGCTTTCAGTTCCTTTTCTGCCTTTTATGCATACCAGGATCTTCATTTCCTGCCATTTCCATAGAGAGCAAAATAAACATGCCATCTTAAATCTTTGAAATGCGCGTCAGTTAAAAGTCCGTGTCAAACAATGATACCGGAGCTGCGGGAGTGATACAATAGCAGAGACATTTTAAGAATTTGCCTCGATTCAAATTACTTGAGTAATCGTTTCAGTTCATCGTCAAAGCTGCTTATTCTTAACCAGGGTTGATGGAGCCTATCCCAGGCTCTTTGGGGCGAAAATCAGAGAAACATCTCCAATTCACCTGATATGCATGTCTTTGTATTATGTGAGGAAACCAGAGACCCGGCAGGCATGCACACTTCATACAGAATGGACCCTTGGCCAAGATTCAAATGTAGAATTAGACAACACTGCTACTCACTGCACCACCATGCCTCCCAGTATTAAGCATTATAACCATCTACCAATAATCAATGAATTGTAAAGCAGTACAGCATGCAGTGTCTTTGATGTGGAGTACCTTAATATAGAATTTGATAGTAGTTGATATAAGAAGTGTGTTGATAATCGCTTGTATTTGTTTAAATAAAATGCATTATCAATGTGTCTGCAGCAACACGTTTGGGATCATTTATTCCAACTTTGATAACACTTATAATGCTCTCTCTTATCTATTTTACACTATTTTATCACTCTTCAGTGCCATGAACATGGAGCGCTTTGAGAAGGGCCCTAGAGAGATCCTCACCCCAGAGATCCAGAAGGTGAGTATATCACCTTAGTGCTCCATTCAACATCATACTCCAGAGAATATGTTTTGAGTCTTCTATATGTTTGAGTGACCACACATGCTGAATCTTTTTAATCTTTTTCAGGATTTACTGGTACTAGAAGAGCAAGAGGTAGCATTGAGATTTCAATTGTATTTTAAAGTGTTTATTATTTTCATTGTTATTTTCAATACTTGTGTAAATTGCTTATCAAATCCCTGCATGCATATAATTCCAGGGCAGTGTAAACTTTAAATTTGGAGTGCTGTATGCCAAAGACGGTCAGCTGACGGATGATGAAATGTTCAGTAACGGTGAGCATCGTTCGACAGCCCAATCCACATAATTAACTATCACACAGCTGTAGTAATTAATAGCACGCTGCATTCAATTTGTACCTTAACTGATGTTATTTTCTGATAACTGTGAAATGACTACAGAGATAGGAAGTGAAAACTTCGATAAGTTCCTGAATCTCCTTGGTGACACAATCTGTCTGCAAGGCTGGGCGGGGTACAGAGGAGGCCTGGACACTAAGAGTAAGACAACAGAACAGTAGACAGGCTTCAACAATAATTACAGTGTTACAGAACTATATTTTGAAATGTATAACAAAATTTTCCTCCCGCCCCTCTCTAGATGACACTACAGGAATAAACTCCATCTACACAGTCTATCAGGGTCATGAACTCATGTTCCATGTATCTACCATGTTACCTTACTCCAAAGAGAATAAGCAACAGGTGAGTCTCAGCAAACACACAAACATGCACAAACACACGCACACACACACACACACACACACACACACACACATTCCAGACTGTTTCCACATAGGATGAGAGAAAAAATATTTTGTCTCGCACCTAGTGGACCTGGCTTTCAAATTTACAAGGCTAGATATGTCACAAAAAATCCTAAAACATACCCTAAATAGGCAAGAAAATGGAAGGGTACATTTGATGCTGCTTCTCTTGCGGTACAACAATTTGCAAGTGAATCTTTATTTCTGGGTTCCAGCTCTTTCGCTCCATCGCTCAGATCAGATGTCAAGTTGGTCACAAGTACAGCTCTTGAGCTACTTGGGGAAGCATTTGCAATTGCTGGATTTTCAAAGCGTCTGAACATGCTCAAGGCTCAAAACCACTCGAACTCTGACTGTCCATTCACATTTACCAGTGCAGACTGAAAAGAACATATACCACACACACACACACAAACACTCGTTCACCTTGACCAGGCATGAACTGAGCACACACAGACACACATAATCCTCCCACCAGTACATATTCTGTGTTTTGAAAAAGGCTGAGTGTTTAGAATAACCTAGTGACAGAAAATGCCAGCGCAAAACCAATGTCAGCTAGAAATGGGTACAGCTATCCATGGGTATTGCATTGCAAACAGAAGACACTGACTTAGATGGAATGAAGTGTATTTGTATAGCATTACTGACCACTACCACTCATTGGTTTTTCCTGTTTCTAACCTGTTTCAACCCAGGTGGAGAGAAAAAGACATATTGGAAATGACATTGTCACCATCGTATTCCAGGAAGGAGATGATGCCTCGCCGTCCTTCAAGCCCTCCATGATCCGTTCTCATTTCACACGTATCCCTTCTTTCAAAATGATAAAAACATAACATAACAAAATGATAAATAATGTATGTTTCTGTATGCGTCTGCAAGTACACCATATGTACATTCACATGTCCTTAACCTGCATCCAAGATATTTTTGCCTTAGTTAGATATAACAGTCAGAATGACAGCTATAGGTATGTGTCTGTTGCAAATACATTCAGTTGTAACTGTAATTATAAAATAGTAAAATACAACCTATACTGTTGCAGGGGTATTAACGGGGTTGCTATTGTTGCAGGTTGAAAATTTTCTCAGAGGAGAGTGTGCCGTTGTTTGGTCCGCCGCTCCCCTCTCCACCAGTGTTCACGGACCACCAGGAGTTCAGGGACTTTTTACTAGTCAAATGTTAGTCTGACATTTTCTTTCAGTCCATAATTTGCACTAGAGAGCATTAATAGCAGGTAAGATATAAATACACATGTAAAAAAGAGAAAGCCCTGGAACATAATGCATGTCTCTCTCTTTCTCTTTCTCTCTTCCATCTCCTTTGCTCAGTAATAAATGGAGAGAAAGCCACTCTTGAGACCCCCACATTTGCTCAGAAACGCCAGCGAACTCTCGACATGCTGATTAGATCGCTGTACCAAGACCTTATGCCAGACCTGCACAAGGTACACACACAAACACACACACACACACACAACACACATCATTATCTATTGATTGTCACTTTTTTTACACCTCCTTTTAAAGCACAGCAGACTCATCATTTATCTTTTCCTCCTGCATTATCTCACCCTTTAGCTCACACTTTGCCTCATCCTATTCTCTTGCCACCCTTTTCCTGTCCGTGCCATCTTACTGTGCTGTGGTAATGACTGATGTTCATACAACACCAAAAGATCAAACATATGATGCATATATTTGTACAAGGACCACTGTAATCGTTTTAAAGGATTGGTGAAAAAAAAAGACACGTACAGTCAAACTGGCCCCAGTTTCCAAAAGATGAAATGCTTCAATGCTGACCACAGCAGTGAGAAAGACAACAGCTGTACCAGTTTTGGGAAACACCTTCATTTTTCTTAAGTAATCTTAAAATGTTCTTGCTGCAGCTGCACTTTTCAAGAAAGCCCTAATCCACTCGAGTTTCTTCTGTTGTTTCCCAACACTTGCTCTGCCACTGACCCCAGTCTGCTCATTTCTGCCTTAATTATGGATTTGCGCTCCTTTCCTGGGTCCTCCTCTCAGACCCATGTGTGTTTTACTGCTCCTTTAGGTTCCCTTCTCTCCGCAGAACATGCTCAACCGCCGCTCTTTCAGCGACGTGTTGCCTGAGTCACCCAAATCAGCCCGCAAGAAGGAGGAGGCACGGCAGGCTGAGTTTGTCCGGATAGGACAGGTAGTACACTTGTACATGCAAGCTGTGGAAACACTGAAATGTTACATAGTAGTTTAAAAATTAGCATAAAGTATAAACATTTGGAATTTGGAAAATGCTGGAATAAGGATGTTTTTCTTTCTGTAGAATGTACATTAATGATCAAATACAAGTCAAAATAAATCTCATCTACTGCACAAACGTGGTATAAATGTAAAGTTTAGAATTCAAACTTTTGACAGGATTTCTCCAAGGATCTACAAAACAAAAATAATTCATATTAAATTACTCCATGCTTACATACTTCTTAGTGTTCTGAGAAATTATTAGATGAAACAAAAATAAGGTTTACATGTGTTTCTTTCTAGGCATTGAAGTTGAAAACCATCGTTAGAGGGGATGCTCCTACTAGTCTAGTCAACACTGGACTTTGCAGGAAAGAGGTGAGAAAAGGATAGACAGAGCTGAAAAGAGGGAAAGACCGGGAATGTGACAGTTAAAAACCTTTGTTGCTTTGTGTTGTTTGTTCTAGCCGTGGGAGTCTCAGTCTTTCTACAGTAGCTTTGCGTATGACATCGTTTGTGGAGATTCCTGGGGTCAGTCATTACTAGTTGCCACGGACTCAGCGGGAGTCATGCTGTTGGAGGGTGAGAATATCTCATTATGAATCATCATGAATCATTTTTGTTTTATCCCCCAGTTCCAAAGTCACTTCTCTCTTTTATAGCTCTTCCTCCCTGGTCCTCAAACTCATATTTATTTGCAGTATGTAGACACTGCAGTGAGCCATATTCTAAATAGAAGACCAAGCAACAGAATCATACACTCTGCATGGCATACAGCTACATACAGTTTACGGTATATACTGCAGTGGTATTCAGTCACAGGCCTGTCCATGTGCCCTGCACAGTTTCTGATATTCTTTGCCTTTATCACACCTGCTACAGCTCATGAAGAGCTTGATAATTAGCTGAGGTGCCTCATCAGGTGTGTTGGAGCAGGGAAACTGTGCAAGGCAGTGGGCCCTCAAGACTGAGATTGAAAACCTCTAATGCACTGCATACAGCATTATATACATTATAGTAACAGTAATATGCTGTAGTTGTCTACTTTTCTGTACTACTATACTGTTTTCATGCGCTGTATACAGCACAGTGTAAAGGTGCTATCCTGTAATTATAACTGGTATACAGCTTAGCATAACCACATGGTGCTGTCATTTCATACTGTGATAGCACGATACTATTAGATCTCAAAGTAACAGTACTATACTGTATTCACGCACTGCATGCTGCTTAGAGTGACTGCACTGTAATCACACACTGTATGCTACCCAGAGTAATAGTATGGTACTGTGATCATGTACTGTTACATCTTAGGGAAACAGTACTATACTATAGAGTTTTGAGCAAGAGCACAATACTGTAATTATGTACTGTTATATCTTAGCGTGTTTTCACACATGCCTCATTTAGTTCGGTTGAATCGCACTAGAGTTCGTTTTCCTAGTTGGTGCGGTTCGTTTGGGCAGGTGTGAATGTAACAATCGCACCCGAGTGCACACCAAAAGCGTACCAAAAAAGCGTACCAAGACCTACTTGAAGAGGTGGTCTCGGTACGCTTTCAAACAAACCGGACCAAATGAACCGAACCACAGATGTGAAAGCACCCTTAAACTATAGTACTACTCTGTAATCATACACTGTACACAAGTTAGAGTAATTGAATGTTAATCTCATACTGTATACTGCTCAGAGTGACAGTACAATACAATAATTATAACTTGCAGACAAGCAACCCTACTGTCATGTAATTTCATACTATATACATCTTAGAGTAATAGTACAATAATGTAATCCTTTACTATTAGATCTCAAGGTAACAGTACTATACTGTAAACATGCACTGTAAACCGCATAGAATAATAGTACTAATCCGCAGTGCTATACTAATAGATATCAAAGTAGCAGTACTATACTGTAACCATGCACTATATACAGCTCAATTGTACTGTAATCACATACTGTATGCTGCTTAGAGTAATAGCATGGTGCTGTGGTCATGTACTATTACAGCTCATGGCAATGGTACTATTCTGTAATCATGTACTTTTATATCTTAAAGTAACAGTAGTAATCTTTAATGTATATGTATACCACTCTATACATATACATATGTATATGTATATGTATAGAGTGGCTGTAATGTATTCACGTACTGTATGCTGATCAGACTGACAGTACAATACT
The DNA here is from genome assembly GCA_037974365.1 of Hydrocynus forskahlii. Classification (NCBI taxonomy): domain Eukaryota; kingdom Metazoa; phylum Chordata; class Actinopteri; order Characiformes; family Alestidae; genus Hydrocynus; species Hydrocynus forskahlii. Next base: position 14,731,821 of record JBBPCX010000088.1, on the reverse strand, counting down.
GTAATTATAACTTGCATAGAATAACCAGACGATAAAGTAATTTCATACTGTATGCAGCCTAGAGTAATAGTGCTTTACTGGCATCATTTAATGTTAGATCTCAAAGTTACAGTACTATTGTGTAACCATGCACTGTATACACCTATAACTGCACTCTAATCATATACTGTATACTGTTCAGAGTATAATATAGAGTAACATTTATACTGTTTTCATTTGCTACATATGCAGCTCAGAGTAACGGTACTATACTGTAATAATGCACTGTAGATAAACCATTTATACAGTATATTTGTCCATATATGTCCATATATGTCCAGGTACATTTAACTGTATTATATAAGTATGTAGCAAACTGTTATTTTAGTGTACAGATAATATTAATGGTTTAAATGTCTCACTCACTGATTAAGGACACAAATATTATTAGGTGGGATTAACTGTGGGATTAACAGTTTACAATTCTCACCTTCACAAAATGCCCTCCCACCATCTGCACTGTGCCATTTGCACTGCAGCACCTCATGGATGTATGCTGAGTAGTCCTTCCAGTGGCATAGATATTTCAAAATAACAACCAAGTGAACTCTTTAAGTCCATGGAGTCATTTACAATGTTAACATCAACGTAGTGATGCTGTGAATACCTGATTTACACAAAGCATGAAGCTGATACAACAAAAACTGGTTCACAGTTTTAAGTAAAATGTTTGAAACAAAAAGCAAATTTAGATAATCCAGGAACCCAGTCCAAATGACGAAAATCAAGTTTCGTACTGAGGTGTACTCAGAATTTCACACATTCAATTTATAGACATTTTAAAAGTTGGAATAGGCAGCACTGTTGTAGCATGGAGAGAAACCTTTGTAATCCTCTAAGACCCTCTCTTCTACTCCATGTATCTGTGTGTTGCAGATCTTTGCCTGTTAAAGACATACACGTTACTTTGTACCATGCCAAAACTGATCTCAGAATTTCACTTTTAATAGGGTAACAATATATCAGGGTGCTTTTACTCAATGAGGTACAATGATAAATCATTTTCTGGAAAAGAGAGTAATGGACTGTTGCACAAACTGCTTTGGGGACAGTGGAAGTGTGATAAAAATCTGTTCTCTGGTTTGTTCAGTAGCAAGCATACACCATCTTCTCTCTCAAATATTAGTACGGTGTGATATTAAAAGTGAAAATTTTTTGAAGTTTGGAGGAAAATTATCATACTGAGTTTTCTGAGATAGCAGTAAATTTATTTTGAAACCTTGGAAGGAGCAGCACCTGATCCATATGGTTTTTCTTCATTGCTCAACCAGTTACCACTACCTAAACAATCTGCAAATTAATGAAAAGTGAAATTGCCTTGTTAAACTTGCTCCCTGTCTTTTTTTTGTTCCAGCATCAGATTCACTGCTTTCCAATGCAGGTAATATACAGTCCTCCTTTCAGCTTGGTACAGTTAAAGAAGTTCTTCTTAAATGTAATGTATAGCAAACAACAACAGCATATTTAAGCATGAAGAATATTTAATATATATGTTGAATACACAATACATTTATTGTATATGTTGATGATATGGTGGTATCCCATATGGTTTCATAATTCAATCATCAAAATATTACATTAAGGATTACATTTACTTTAATTTTGTTTTTCAGTGTCTTTACCTCCTCAGTATTGGTCATTCTGCTATGTCAAGTGCAAAGTTTGGATTGTTTAAAAACGTTTTTAAAAACATTTAACCCGTTTAACTCCAAGACGATGTTTTTCTTCAGACTCTCCATCCCTGCCTCCTGTGCAAGTGTTCGACAAGACTCTGACTGTCAAACAAATGCATGTGCTTGAACCTCAGGATCTCCTCATCACAAGAGCCGATAAAGGTGAGTGTGCATGCGCGCGTGCATGAGTCGGTGTGTGTGTATCGGTTATTCACGTAAGCCACATGTATTCTATCAGAGCGATAAAGACACATTTTCTATTATATTTAATGACCTTATAACTATTTATGAAGAACATAACAAAGTTCAGGGTTACTATACCCAACACCCATAGTCGTAGCAGTACCAAGTTTTGCTTGATACAAACTTAAATTTTTAACCTTCTGGTGCAGGCCCCCAGAGACCGAAACTCCAGCGTGGGCAAAAACAATAGAACACAATAAAACCAAACAAATCTTTCAGCCAGCTTGGTCTCAACACGTTTGACTGACTCTGATGAACACACTCTAAAAAACCTTGTAGACTGTAAGAGCTGTGGCTTTTTGTAAAATGTACAAAACCCAGACGGTGGACAGCTGTGTATTTTTACCAAACTAGTCATTCTATAATGTCCCAATGCATTCAAAACCTTTCTTTCACCAAGAAAAGGCCAAGTTGAATTATGTTGCTAGGACTTATATCAGAATTATTAGGTTTCAAACACAACAAATAACAAATAGGTGGAATTTGACATTTTCTCTATTGTGCAAGAACAGTTCAAACCACTTTACAAAAATGAAAGAAACAGTATTTGATGTCTTAACTAACTGCAAATTATTGAAGAAAAATGTTTTCTTATGTGTAAAACTATCACTGATGCTGATTGTTAATGCATGACCTTATTGTAATAATAATAATTTGATCATTTCAATTACTTTAGGTTCTTTTATAATGTATTTTGAATTGAGAATAAAATCCACCATGTGTTTCTGTGGGTGTAGACTTGGGCAAGAAAAAAGAGAATGAAAGAAGAGAGAATCTGTTATACTACATATAGCTGGAAGTCATTATCTGTATGACAGGTCGAAAGAAAAGAAAAGAAAGCATGAAAGACAGGAGGGAAGAGTACTGAAGCAAATAATAAATGTCAAGTCATGTCTTCTGGCATAACGAACATCCTAACACCCTTGGCAACAGCACAAAGTGGGTTCATTCTCCCACATACACACACATACACACTCACAGACATACACACATTTATGTACACCTTATCTCAGTTTTACTGCATAGTCTAGACTCAAAGCTCTTTATAGAGACATAAGGAGATGTACCAGACACCCTCTCGTCTAATGTGCCCAGTTCTGGTCATTAGCCAGAGCCTGTGCAAACTGGACTTCTACCTTAAGCTTGGAACTTTTGCCAGAGAAAAGTAATGAATTCTCTGTCGCCCTCATCACCGGGAAACCGCTGTTTATTGTGACAGGAATTTCAAAAAACAACAAACTGCACTTGCAAAGCTGATGACACTGTTTACTGATTTGTTGCCAGGTTATTACCAGGCTATTAACACAAGAGGTCAGGAAATCCACTATAGCAGTGCCTTCAAATGATAGAATGACCAAACAGAATACAAAAGTGAGAATATTCACTCTTGTAATGGCACAATATCGTATCAGGCACACTTTGGCGACTAGACTGTTGGAAGAAGAGCAAAAACTTGGAAAAGCCTACATATTGCAGCCTTCTGGAAATCTGTTTAGTAAAGAATATACACATTTTCACCCTGCCCACAAGGGTTGCATCCCAAGCACTCACTGCATTCATACATTTTGCTTGAGACAAACAGTAGGTGGCACCACTCACTTAATCAAATGTGTTTTTATAACTTCCCAGTGCTACCATTATAAGACTAACAAATGATGGAAGAAATTGAAATGCAGTACAGTTCTATTCAAACAGCAGTTATGCAAATAGTTTAAATACGGTTATATCAATGAGCGTCCTTCTGCCAACAAATCACATTAACGTGAATGCAAACAAACAAGAAAGCTGTAAAATGCATCTGTGAGTTTCTACAAAGTACACTATATAGACAAAAGTATTGGGACATCTAACCACTACACCAACAGGGTTTAATGACATTGCATGCAAAGTCATAGACTTTAACATAGAGTTGGTCCACTCTTTGCAGCTATAACAGCTTCCAATCTTTTTTGAAGGCTCTCCACAAGATTTTGGAATTTCTGTGGGAATTTGTGTCCATTCATTCTGTAGAGCATTTATGAGGTCAGACACTGATGTTGGATGAGAAGACCTGGCTGCGTGTCCAAATAGTTTGTCCATATAGTGTAGTTGATGTTTTCGTGAGCTGGTTAGAAGAACACAGTTTTTTCTTCGTTATCTCCAGCTGTTGCTTGGATTTGAGAAAGTCCACCTGATTTAAAGGAATGCAGTATTGACTGAGCCAAACCAGGGATCTGGTTGTATCTACAGGAAATAGTGTGCTTCCATGAGGAGAGGTCTGAAATGGTTGAACACCAGGTCTGAAATGGGTGAACACTCTGACACATAAAATCACTGTTTACTGTTTTAATGTTACCAGTATTTATTGAAAACTCTGTATTTTTTTTACCCAGTAAGCATAAAATACCAATAAGATTCACTCCTGTAATGGAGCAATACCATATTAGACACGTTTTGGCTATTAGGCCATTGAAAAAATAGCAGAAGTTTGCAGACTTCTCGAGTGGAGTACATGGAGTCAGATCAGTACTAATAGGCACTGTTGTTTTTTGTCCTTTCAGTGGTAGTCTAAACACCACAACCACCAAGATGCACACAAAACATAAAATCAGTGTCTCTTAGCAATTAAGCAAGTGTCATAAACTTTGAGGTAAAATGTATTTAAAAAATGTTTTTTTCAGGGAAGGACGCCCGTCTCTATGTATACAGACTGAGCACGCTCAAGCGAGGGATAGAAGAGCGGCAGCTTGTCCGCACAAAATGTGACAGCAGGGAGAACAAGCTGGAGAAAACTCGAGGTATGAGAGTCACTGTGTCGTACTGTATTGGTGTTAAGAATCATAGTTCACAATGGCTGTTGTCATTTCATGCTTTATTGTAATTATTATTAGTTGTACTAGTATTAGTAATAGTAGTAGTAGTACTATTATTATTATTTGTATCCTTCTTCTTCTTCTTCTTTTTATTATTATTAATAATAATGAATAATAACAACAATAATAGTAGTATTCTTCTTTGTTGTCTGCGTCATCTGATTCTTATTATTACTTTTGCATTCAGTACAGGTTCATACAAAGGGTTATTTTAATTGTAGTATCATTGTTATTATTATTATTATTATTAGTAGTAGTAGTAGTAGTAGTAGTAATATTTTTTGTATTATTGTTATTATTATTAACATTATTATTATTATTAGTAGTAGTAGTAGTAGTAGTAGTAGTATTTTTTGTATTATTATTATTATTATTAGTAGTAGTAGTAGTAGTAGTAGTAATTTTTGTATTATTGTTATTATTATTATTAGTAGTAGTAGTAGCAGTATTTTTTGTATTATTATTATTAGTAGTAGTTGTAGTAGTAGTAACTTTTGTATTATTGTTGTTATTATTAGTAGTAGTAGTAGAAGTGGTAGCCGTTTTTGTATTATTGTTATTATTAGTAGTAGTTGTAGTAGCAGCAGTAATAGCAGTAGTAGTAGTTTGTACTGTGACATACAACTTTTCAGTTAAAGTATCCCTTTGGGCGATGTTAGACTAAATCAGCTTCAGCTGTCAGTGCATTTCTACATGAAGTAAACACTAATGTGTAGTATGGTATGAATATTATTTTACAACTACAGTATTAAACTTGGCTCAGTGGAGCAGATCTTTTCTAGTCACGTATTAAACCAGGAGGATTCAGCTTCTTGGTCCTGTGTTAAAAGGCTGTGCCTCTGTCCCTTCAGGATGCCATCTCTACTCCATAAACACACACCACGGGGTGGAGCTTCGCATCGTTGCAGCCATAAGGAACAAGCTCCTCCTCATCACAAGGAAACAGCCACGTTTTGACTGCATCAGCTCCGTATGTGCAAGTGCTGGAACCAGTGATTCACCAGTGGAGGAGTTCCAGTACATCCGGGTAGGAGGAGGGGGGTGTAATCTCATAATGGATATTATTGAGTTCCGGTGTGGGTATTTTTGGTAACATTTTATTTGAATGATCCACTGTAGATGTTCAGCTTGTTCAGCGTTCAACTAAATATCTATCAATTTATATTACATTTAAACCCTAACACTGTTTAATTAAATTAAAGCATCTGGCGATCATCAAAGCAAAGTGTGACATGCTTGTTTGTTTATTTGTTTGTTTGTATTTAGGTATCTACATTTGATTTTCAAGTTTCCAGGGCTTGATAATGATGTTGAATATTTTGGTGACCATATCAGAAGCATACATTTTGAGAAAAATCTTTTATTTTCTGTGTAATTAAATTGAAATCTAATTAATCTCTCCTTTAACCAAACAGCAAAAACATACCTTTCACTGATGTGCTAAATAAAAATAATGCAATGTAAAAATGATCCATTCTTGCTTAACACACTTGACATAATACTCATTACGTTAGAAAGCATTATCACAGATTTAATAGTTGAGGAGTAGTTTAGGAGCTCTGTACATGTGATGGGTTTTGTAGATGTAGTCACTACACTGCTCTAATGATTTGGTGTCTAATGTAATTGTTATTCTTAAGTTTTATTTCTATTATTATTATTATTATTATTAGTGGATACACATCATTTCATGGACAGTAAATTAAAATGGTAATTCAAATTAAATGAGGGAGAGACTTAGAGAAAGAGAGAGAGAAAGAGGGAGACAGAGAATGAGAAAGAGGGAGAGAGAAAGAGAAAGAATGAGAGAGAGGGAGAGAGAACGAGAGAAGGAGAGAGAGAGAATGAGAGAGAGGGAGCGAGAATGAGAGAGTTATAGAGAGAGATGGAGAGAGAAAATGAGAGAGATGGAGAGAGAGACTGAGAGAGAGTAAGAAAAATAGTGAGAGAATGAGAGTGAGAGAGAGTGAGAGAGAGAGACTGAGAGAGAGAAAGAAAAAGAGAGAGAGAATGAGAGCGAGAGAGGGAGAGAGCGTGAGAGAGGGAGAGCTGTCCACTCACATCAATAGAGCTTGTGCGTTAAAGTCTAGCAAAGTCAAATGTTTGGGTACACTCCTTTTTGTTGGATGGTCTCTAGTCAGTGGAGCACTTTGCATTTTCTTGGGAAATGCATTACTAATTTAAACTGTTCTCCCTTGTGTGTGTATATTGTAGATGCTCATATTAGTACTATAGTCACACATTTTGTGCAGCCACAAGCAGTGTGGATGACCAGACACACCCCTCCCACACCCTCATTTGCCTCCTTTTGTCTGCAGCGTCTGTGCCTTCACTGCTTTGATAGCTAACAGTTTCAAGCCCCAGGCCATCAGACTCCTAGAACAGAACGGAACATCTAACTATACATCACACACACATACACACACACACACATACACACACACACACACACACACACTGAACTGATCTGCTTCCTTTCTCCCAATCTGCCACAACCCATTCTGCTATAAAGAAAGAAAACTAATTCCCCAACTGTCACTGTAGATACCATGTATTTATTTATATACTGATATACTGTATATTTTTCTAATCCTGTTGCTGCTAATTCCTATTTTTGCACATACTGTCTACCTCAGTCTTTGCGTTCTTTTGCATTTCTTGCATATTAAAGACTCTGTTGCGAGAATACAGTAGATGATAAGACTACATTCACTCACATTAGTACTTTTACTGCTCCTGTTGACTGCACTGCATGTTGTCTCATCCTGTACATTATTTTACGGTTGCTCTTGTGTTTTTTTGCACTCTCTCTTTTGTCCTGTCCTGAACACTCTCTGTTTTTGTTCCTTGTGCTGCACCATGGTCTTGGAGGAACGTTATTTCATTTCCCTGTGTACTGTGTATATGGTTGAAACACCTTCTAGACTTGATCTGAAGGTCATCAAAGCATCCTAGTACACATGCTCTTTCAGCAAATGCAAATGCAAATGCGTTTCTGTAAGAATGAGAAAATGTGGTGTAATTAATGAATATCGCTTAATTACTGAACTCATTTGCTGTCCATTCATTTACATATCCATTCTGAGTGCTTCTGAGTGACTTTTGGCAGAGATGTGCCCGAATGCTACTTATTAATGACACAGGAAATTGTGTCTGTCAATCAAAATCCATTTTGTTCCTTATCTGCATTTGTGTCACGCAGGAGATCTGTCTGTGTGATTCTCCGGTCGTCATGGCATTGGTGGACGGGCCGACGGGCGAGAACGATCACATGATCTGCGTGGCCTATAAACACCAGTTTGACCTGATCAATGAGAGCACTGGGGATGCCTACAGACTGCATCACGTAGACTCCAACCGGGTTAGAAACACACACCAGTGCAAGCACAGTTGACATGTGTTTATGGAGACCTGCTGATGGCTTCATTTTTGTGGCTTGTGTGTTTGCAGGTAAACTTCGTAGCAGCCATAGATGTATACGAGGACGGGGAGGCTGGCTTACTGCTCTGCTACAACAGTCAGTGTTTGTTAGGTCGCGCGTTCACTGTTTGGATGCTTTGATGTCCCGTCTAACACTTCTGCGTCCGTTTGTTTGCTTGTAGATCTCTGCGCCTATAAGAAGGTGTGTCCGTTCAACGGAGCCACGCCCATGATTCAACCCAATTCGTCTGACTTCCACTTCAGCTGGAATCAAATGCCCAACAGCATCGGTGCGTAACCATAGCCACAGCATACCAGCCCAGCCCTCGTGTTACCACAGAAACGTTATCGCTATGTGGTGGGCCTCTATGTCCTCTGGTTCTACGGCATAAAATCTCCACAGATCGTTTGGAACATGTCAAGCATGTCAATGAGGAATGTGCTAATGTGCTGTATTTAAGCTGGGTTAGCAGGCAGACACTCGAAGCTGGCTGTTTTCAGTGTGTATAGGTTGTGGCTTATAGTGATGAAAGACCTCTTCAATGAGCACTTAGCATAACAACTACATGTTCATGTCATAATTGAACTTAACTAAAAAAATTACTTCACAAATTACTTTAAAGAATTATCTTCTGTATGTGATCAGTTAGGGCTGTTGTAGAATCTCAACAAGCAGCTCTTTTTAAGGCTAAGTTTTTGTTTTTGTGTTTTTTTTTTTTTTTTTACCTAGCGAGGGACGTGTTTTCTTGTGGACTACAATGCACTTATGGATAAGAGCATCTGCCAAATGCTGAAAATGTACATGTAGATGAAAAATAGATGTTGGATGAAACCTGTCAACATACACTACCAGTCAAAAGTTTGGACACACCTTCTCATTCAATGTTTTTTCTTTGTTTTTATTATTTTCTACATCGTAGATTAATATTGAAAACAAACAAAATGATGATTGAACACATGGAATTGTGCAGTAAAAAAACGAGTTAAACAAACCAGAATATGTTTTGTAAAAAGGTAATGACGGACTGTTGTTTTTTTACTTAGTTAAGTGGTTCTTGCCATAATGTGGAGTAGAACCGTAATGGAATAGGATTACTAACTGTGTACCAACCCGACCATCACAACTGATGATCCCAAACACATTAAGAAGAACTCTTGACGAAGAACACTTGTTAATTAAATACCATTCCAGGTTGATTCCTCATGAATCTGATTGAAAAAATGCCAAGAGTGTGCAAAGCTGTCATCAGAGGAATAGGTGATGTTTTCAATATTAATCTACAACGTAGCCAATAATAAAAACAAAGGGAGTCGTTGAATGAGAAGGTGTGTCCAAACTTTTGACGGTACTGCATGCTTAAACATGTTTCAACCCAAACTACTCCTCAGTATTCCATACCTTGTAACCTTAAAAAGGTTAGTGGTTTTAATCTCAAAATTTCATTTTATTTAACAAATCGTCTGTCAAATACACTTTTAAAGCAATATTGATTATATTAAAATGTACCCTGGATTCTGAGTTATTGATATAGACTTCCAGTTAATCTGCCAGATTTTATATAACATTTTGGAAGATAATTTTGTAAGATCCGTTTTCTCCCACAGTCCCAAGGACATGCACGTCAGGTAAACTGGGGTTTGTGTGTGGCCTGCTTTAGGCTGGCGCCCGCCCAGGGTGAATCCCTGCCTTGTGCCCATTGACCCCATGATAGGCTCTGAGTACCCGCGACTCTAGTGAGGATTAAGCGGTTACAGAAAGGGAGTGAGTGAGTGAGAGAATTTTGCAAGACAGACCCAGCTATCATTTAATTCAGACCCACCCATCATTGCCACTGGGAGATTGTGCTGCTTGAGTGAGTGACATTTATTTTATATTATCAAACAAGGGATGTTTGTCTCACGTTATTTAATTTTTATGATACAATAAGGTGGGAAAAAAAATACAATCTTCTGTGCCGCATTTGAAAAATTCTATCACAAACTGATATCCACAGCTCCGAAAAGCATACCAATGTATGTTATGGTAGATTTGTCACAATAATGAAAAAGTATTGTAGTATTGACTAGTTCTATATTTAAAATTGTGAAACTGAAGACACTGTGGTTGTTGGTCTTCAGTTTCACTATTTTAAATATAGAGCTAGTCAATACTACAATATTTTCATATATTGTTCTGATATCATTATGCCGTCTCCCGACCCATACATCCTGTGGTTAGCCGTTCCTGATGACAAACTGTGATGTCTCTGGCTGTGTTACAGTGTGTGCATTCCCCTACATTCTGGCCTTCACCACTGACTCCATAGAGATCCGACTGGTCGTCAACGGAAACCTGGTGTACACTGCTGTGGTTCCTGAGCTCCAGTTGGTTGCCTCCAGGGTCAGTACAATGTTTCATCACTTGCTCACAACCAGAGCCACTGTGGTTTATCAGTGCAAAAGTTTAACCGCTGATAATTTTTGTTTTGGATCAGCTTAGGTGTGCAAGAAGAGATAACTATCAACAGCAAATGCCATCGTTCTCAAATGCTCTTTTATTGAAGAAATCTCTTCCCTCTCCCTCTGTCTGTCTCTCTCACTTTCTTCCTGTCTCTAGTCGGACATCTACTTCATATCATCAGCACCGGTAAACTCTGCCTCCAACTGTAGCTCCAGAGACACCAGTTCCCAAAGCTCTCCTCAAACTCCAACAGGCTATGAGATGCCCATTTTCCCCTCTCCACTTGGAGATGGTAGGTTTCTCTTCACTTTAAAGTATGATGAGATATTCAGTACACATAGGTTTTTTCCTAGCCACATGGCTGTATTGCTGATGGGTAAATCTCCATGGGACAGTCTGGGTCTTGAAATATTTCCATAATCAAAATGTAATTTGCATGTAGTTTTTTTAAAGTGTTATTTATGGGTAAATATATACCCATAGTATACTCAGCCATAACATTAAAACCAACTGCCTAATGATGTGTAGGCCTCCTTAGTGCCACCAAAATAGCTCTGATCCATCAAGGCATGGACTCCACAAGACCTTTGAAGGTGTTCTGAGGTATCTGGCACCAAAACTTTAGCAGCAAATCTTTTAAGTCCTTCAAGTTGTGAGCTGTGGCCTACATAGATAGGACTGGTTTGGCCAGCATATCCTACAGATGAGATGATCAGACTGAGATCTGGGGAAATTAGAGGCCAAATCAACACCTTGAACTCTTCGTCAAACCATTCCTTGAACCATTATCCTGCGGGAGGAGGCCACTGCCACATGGGAATGCTGTTGTCATTAAGAAGTGTACTTGGTCCACCACAATGTTTAAGTAAAGACACAGGGCTTCCCAGCAGAACATTGCCAGATCATCACACTGCCTTGGCTGACTTGACTTCTTTCCAGAGTGCATCCTGGTGCCATATCTTCCCCAGGGGCAGCTGGATGGCCTAGTGGTTAGGGCGTTGCAATCAGAGGGGTGGGAGTTCAAATCCCAACTGCTAGTGTCACCACTGACATACCTTTGAGCAAGGTACCATCCCCACACACTGCTCCCCGGGCGCCCCACTGGCGGCAACCCACTGCTTCACTTGGTGAATGTGTTAAATGCAGAGAAAGAATTTCACTGTGTTGTACTTGTATGACTATGCATGTGACAAATAAAGAATCTTCTTTTATCTTCTAAACGTCATGCACCCGCACACATGGTCATCCACATATCTAGAAGAAAAGAGATACTTCCTTTGGCTTATGGTCCTGTTCTGATGTTGATGTGCCTGTTGTAGGCACTCTTAGACTGGACAGGGGCCAGCATGGGCACTCTGACTGTTCTGTGGCTACACAGCCCCACAAGCAGTAAGCCGCAATGCACTGTGTGATCTTTCTATCAGAGCCATTATGAACTCTTTCATTAATTTGTACTTCAATAGTTCTATGCGATTGAACTAGACAGGCTAGCCTTTGCTCCCATGCATTGCCCGTCCATCAGTGGCACCTGTGTCCCTGTAGCCAGGTTACCAGTCGTCCTTCCTTGGACCACTTTTGGTAGGTACTGCATTCCCTGAACACCCAAGACCTGCTGTCGAAGTCAAAGTCGCTCAGATCCTTATGTTCATCAATCCTACTTCCATCACATCAACTTCAAGAACTGACTGTTCACTTGTTGCCCAGCTTTTGACAGGTGCCACTCTAAAGCGATAATCTGTAGTGTTCACTTCACCTGTCAGTGGTTTTAATGTTGTGCCTGATAGGTGTATGCGGGTGTGTGAGAGTGTCTTTTGTCTGTTTGCCTTTTTTATTTGAATTCAGTTGGGTTGGTGTAATGCTCTTTTCCGTCCCCTGGTCCAGATTGTATTCGGATCCCCTACGGCACCAAGCTTTCCCTCTACATGTCTAAAGACTCTGAAGGTACTGCGGGGACTTTTGCTTTTGCCTGCATTTCCCATGCTGCCTAACTAACATGCACGTCGTCACAGAAACTCACTCCCGGTTTTGTTTTCGTTCACAGATGCATGCTGACAGAGCATTGAGAAAATGTTCTGTGAGCACAATGTGTCCCTTCCTTCCATTTCTTACACAGAGAGGACGGGGTGGGGATGAACAGTAAAAGAGAAATGATGAAGGTGATCAATGGAAGAGGGACACATTTGCCACAGCATGACCTACAGATCGTTATGTCACCATGGATACTTTTGTTCAAGCCCCTCTCTTCACAGCCCACATACAGAGTGCATCTGTGCAGTCAGACAGAAAAGGCCCTGAAGAGAGGCTTTGAGGGGCTGGGACAAAAACTCACATCCTAGTACTTTAACCAACCAGCCAGTCACCTACTACTGCCATCTCTGCATCATGGGACAGAATCAGAATCTCTTATACCACCACTGTATTCACTATGACTCTTTTATAATAAAATATTATATAAATATATGAGACTAAAAGACAAATAAAAGTGTCCAAAATATTATGATTATTATTATTAGTAGTAGTAATAGTAGTAGTAGTATGATAATGATTATTATTATGATTTATTATTATTACTATTATTATTATTCTTGTAGTTGTTCTTGCTGTTGTTGTTGCATTTATTACATAATTTGTAAATAGCAGGTGTACGTAGCATTATATGATGAATGGACCAATAAAAATTGTCCAAAATTGCTTGGAAGAAAATCTTTCTTACATTAACTTTTGTTAAAAGTTAGGAACCTTTCATCATTCTTGATTAAAGGTTTTGTATCCAACAGCAACAAAAAATGCTTTAATAAAAGACCAGTGTGGACATATGCATTTTGTAGACATTTGTAGCTTGGCCCTTGGTGCAGAAATGTATGAGGAATATCTGCATATATTCCAGATAATGCATGCTTTCACAAAGCTTGGGTCAGTTCATGAATACGGTTCATGAATTTGCTGAAAATAATGGTCAGTGTGTTCAACAGCGCTAGTGAGATGAGAACTCAAATGGGAACTGTATGGAATTTCGTGGATGTTTCAGATTTTTTAGTACATTTCTGTTTAGTTTTCTGGAATTTGTTTGTCAAATTCTCAGATAAAGTCTGTTAAATAATCTGTTAAATTCGGGGTTGACCCAGGCTTTGGCTTTTTACATAATTTTGTGTTAAATTAACATTTGTAGGTTTCTAATTTTTCTCTTTAGGGGGGATTCCTTGCCTGCGCATGTGTTAAGATCATGGCTTATGTTCTTGATGGTTTTCTTTCTCCACAGGTTTGAACTGACCCCTTTACATCTGTAACTGGGTTATTTTTGTCCAGATAATACAACACATACTTTATGTATTTGCATTACCCACATCACCAGAGTTGTTTCATTGTACAGCTGAAATGTATGAAACTCTGTCAGATCCCCCCCCTCCCATAATATATAGCAGTACTTTTACAACTATCATTTATCTATTCATTTATCTCACCTGATTCTCTTAATTTGTTTATTTTTCTAATTTCTTCTTATTTCAGGTGAAGCTCCCTCCAAACAGATCTACAAGATCCCACTGAGTAACCTAGTCGGACGGAGCATAGAGAGGCCTCTCAAATCCCCTTTAGTCAATAAGGTGCTTACGGCACCCGGTACTGGTGTGATAGCTCCCACCCCTATGATCCCGACCACACCCTCTCTCTCACTGTCTCGCATGGAGATCAAAGAGATCGCTAGCCGAACACGGAAAGAACTGCTGGGTGAGTGGGGTCTTTGTTTCCACATACACCATATGGACAAACGTATTGGGATGCCTGACTGTTAACACTAACAGTGAAGATACTGCATTCAAAGTGCAATGATACTGCATTCAAATCCATAGACTTTAATATGGAGTTGGTCCCCCTCTGCAGCTAAAACAGCTTCCACTCTTCTTTGAAGGCTTTCCACAAGATTTTGGAGAGTTTCTGTGGGAACTTGTGCTCATTCACCTTTTTTGTGCCACAGACCAGTTTCATGTAAAACAATATTTTCACACACCGGTATAGAAACAACTAAAAACAAAGTGCGTTTGTCTTTTACTCAGTTTTGCTAGCTTGTGGACTACATTTTTGATATACTGTATCACGTGACCGAGCCAAGTGTTTTTTCATTTGTTTTTTTTTTTCAAAATAAAAGATCTTTCAGTCTCTGATAATCAATAAAATTTTATTCTGTCTTTCTGTGCGGCCCCGTACCAAATGACTCATGGACTGATCCCGGTCTGCAGCCCAGTTGTTGGCTGCTGTAGAGCATTTATGACATCAGGCACTGATGTAGGCCAGGAAGGCCTGGCTCACGGTCTCTAAAAGGTGTTGAGGTCAGGGCTCTGTGCAGCCAGTCAACTTCTTCCACACCGAACTCATCCAGCCATGTCTTTATGGACCTTGCCTTGTGCACTGGAACACAGTCATGCTGGAATAAAAAAGGTTCTTCCCCAAACTATTTCCACAATGTTGGAAGCATGGTGTTGTCCATGGTCTGCTAAAGCATTAAGATTTCCCCTCACTGGAAGTAAGGGGCCTAGCCCAAACCCTGAAAAACAGGTGTGTCCCAGTACTTTTGTCCATAAATAGTGTACATAAGATAACCAGAACTATAAGCAAGTGGTACCCTTGTGCTTTTGGAATGTGAGCAGACACCCAGAATAGTACTGATTCTAGCTGCTTAAGAAGTAATCAAATTTGTGTATAAATCTATTCACCATAGTTTCACCAACTTAAATTAAAATAAATCAGTTTTAATGCCTGCTGTTTGAAGGCATCTGCTTTAATGCAAGTTTGGTAGTCAAAATGATGAGCTTCGTTTCAATAGGAAGCCTTAGCTAGTAACTCATCCTGATAGCACGTTTGATAAACTTGTAGACATATTGCAACCTATTGACTTACGCACACCCCCCTAAATGAAGGCTGAACACTGCCCTCTAGTGCTCAAAATAGGCATTGCTATACACACACTTGCAGTGTGTGTTGGTTACATTGCAAAATACATACACCACCAGTCAGCGGCTTTCACACACACAGAGGTTTTCTACACTTCCATGTTACTCACTTAATGTTTACTAAAAATACACTCAATATTCTGTGTTCACAACCTCAGTGCCTTTGTTAACCAGAAAATTTCATACATTTTATTCATCAACACTAACCTACGAAAAGCCACCTCATTATCATCATAATATGGATCATAGGACAGCAGTTAGATATTTAATGAGCTATTAAACGATGAAACACGTGCATTTCAAGTTAAAGGACAGTCAAGAATTTGAACACACAACTAGTTATTAGGATGTCAGACATGCACTGTTACATATTCTTACCAAGTTATAAAGGAAACGTGTTTTATTTGACATATTTTCATTTGCAGATATAACACTTCCCAAAGCTTAACAAGAATAAAATTGCAGTTTATGAAATAAATGGATGAGTGGTAAAAACCTGTAGTGTGCAAAAACGTTTGACTGGCAGATTATAATAATATAAAAAACAACTCAATTTGAATGGAATCCAGTTTTCTGATCATTTATTTGTATATACTGTAATACTTTTATTACATGTAGAGATTATTATTAACCAGGAATAGTGGCTCCAGTGATTTTGTTTCTCTGAAAGAAACTCTTTAAGGAGCCTATTTAGATGCTACATTGTCAATAATGAATGTCTGAAGAAGTATGTTTATGTTGTGTGTGTGTGTGTGTGTGTGTGTGTGTGTGTGTTTTCCTTTCTTTCCAGGTTTAACTGAAGAGCCCAGCAGTAAGGCAGACAGCAGCTCTGTCAAACAGAGGAAAATCAGCAAGAAAACAAAGGAGGAGGATAAAAAGAGAAAGGCAGGGATTCCGAGTACTGAGCAGTAAGTTAGACTGTGGCTATATCTGTTACAGCTCCATGTCGGATACAGAGAATACTCTGACATACACAGAATACTCAAGATTTTTTTTTCAGAGGATCATTGTTTGCCACATCTGTACTGTTATTTCAGTACATTTCACTCATTTCAATGCATTCTCTTGAGCCCGGAAATAAAACCACTTATGACAGAAGCCAGTGGGCACTTGCTGATGCAGCTGCATTGTACAGAAGCAGCAGATAGATATTAAGCAGGAAAATGCTGGAGTATATCTTTAACTGGATTTACACTTAATGGACAAAAGTATTGGGACACACCTGTCTTTCAGGGTTTGGCCCAGGCCCTTTATTTCTATTAAAATCTTAATGCTTCAGCATACCTAGACATTTTGGACTTTCATCCAACTTTGTGGACCCAGTTTGGGGAAGAACGTTTTCTATTCCAGCATGACTGTGCCCCAGTGCACAAAGCGAGCTCCATAAAGACGTGGCTGGATGAGTTGGGTGTGAAACAATTTGGCTGGCCCCCACAGAGCCCTGATCTCAACCCCATCCAGCACCTTTGGGTTGAACTGTATCTGAGATTGCGAGCCGGGCTTTCTTGTGCAACATCAACTCCAAAATCTTGTGGAAAGCCTTCCAAGAGTGGAAACTTTTATAGCTGCAAAGGGGGAACCCCTTATATTAAAGTCTATGGATTTGATTGCAGTGTCATTAAAGTCCCAGTTGGTGTAATGGTCAGGTGGCCCAATACTTTTGTCCGTATAGGATATGTTCGATGAACTAGTTATGTATGACACATTAGATGTCAAACCTGGAGGTAGTTTGGCTGCAGTTTGTGCATTCGTTAATTGTTTGAGGTATGCGATCAGAATTACAGTGGGTCTTTCAAATCCTCCGAACAGGGTTGGGTTGGAGTGTGTTGATGGCGACATTGACATTCAGCGGCATTGCTCCTCTGGCTCCGAGCTGGAACTTCGGGAGGACAGCCCAGTACCGGTGGCCAGTACTTTGACACTCTCTACTTCCTTTGAGGAGGATGTCCTGGACCTGAAGTGATGACAATCCCACCGTGCACCCCTCGTACACCCTCTTCAACCCCACCTACGGTCCATTTGTTTTTTTTTTGTTTTTTGTAATATTATTTTTCATTACAACTTTTTGTACCTGTCCTCAGTCTGCTTACTCATCTGCAGTATGTGGTATGGAAATGGACCCTCAAAGCTTTGCACCCGAGTGAGTTTACATGAATCAGTGTGACGAAGGCTAAAATGCGTGTGGTGTGTGTGTGTGTGTGTGTGTGTGTGTGTGTGTCTACGTCTGTCTATGTCTCTGTTCTGTGAGACTTGATTTGACTCTACAGACGGTCATTTCCAAGCGTGAAAGGATCACACAGCATGGACAAGTGCCGTCTTTGGACTGGAGTGGTCTGTGAAGGTCCTAGATCAGGTTTTGGACTCATGGAGCTTGATAGCATACACTTAAGGCAGCCGTGGATAACAAAAGGTCAGAATTTCTGGTCAAAAGATCTGATCTACGTGAAGGCAAGGCGTTGTGAACCAAGCCTGAATGTAAAACTGAAGCACCTAAAACACAACAGAATATCTATTTCACTATCTATGTTGTGATTTAAGTGTTTTATGTGTCTGTTGATTGCACATTTGTGATTATAATAAATAATAAAAAATAATACAAAAAAAAAAGAACTGTATGTGCATCTCAGGCTGTAGTTGCACATGTGAAAATACATATACACAGACAAATATATAAATAAATAAATATCCTTTCTAGACGTATTTAATGATTGTCTACAAAATATACAGGTGAGTTTTAATGTTACGCTCTACCCAAACTTACAATCCTTGCGATCCTTTGGCAAACAGGGCAGAAGTATCCCACAAGTGCCATTTTTTTCTTACAACTCCTAGCAATTGCAGTAAATTAGATTGGCCATGTACTGCATTTCCCATGAGGCAACACCTAGAAGCCACTATCTCAAGCTGTCTTTTTTAATATATATATATTACAGCTCACTAAATCGGACACAAAAAAACTCATTCCATTAATGCTTAGCCAATATGTAAGTGCACTCTTTAAAAAAAATTCTTTTGCCTCTGGAATAAAGGGCTCTGGAACACCTGCATGCCTCCCTTGAATCCCGTTAACAGACTTAAAGGGATTTTCTATACTAAAATATTAGAATTAGGGTCTAATATCATCACAAATCATTAATATATTATAGCAAAACTACCAGAGATAAATGTTATGGGAATGAAATGGGAGTTAAAGGTCAGTGGAGTATGTGCGAAGACAGCAGGCGCCATGCCATGGTACTGTTTCTGCTAAGCTAAACGCATGCCCACCCCCCATCACCAGCCCCACACCCACACCTTCCCCTCACTCCCTCTGTCTCTCTTTGTATATTCCACAACTATCCAACACTAGTAGCAGCCTGACCGAAAAGGACAAACCTGGGAATATTTTTGCAAATAAAAAAAATTTGAAATGTTATTTATTTTATTATTGCTCTTTGACAGAAGCTGTGGCGGAGCTGGACTGATGGAATTTTATTTGATTTTTTTTTGTAAAGCACTTCGTTCTCTTGACCTGTCCTTTCCTCTACTCACTTGCTCCCAAACTGTTTTGGCAGTGGTTTTGTAATCTAAATCAATATTAACTGTTTAGACTGTTGCTGAAACTCTGTGATATCAAAACAAACAAACAAAAAAAAATAATTACAAAAAAACACCAAGTGTCTTAAAATATTGTATCGCCATTGTTTTTAATGCCAAGTAATACTTGTAAATGTTTGTGTTTCAGATGTGGCCTCAAACAAAACTATTATGATTATTATAGCTTTTCTTTGATTGAGTGCTGTTGACCACTGCTGTAGTTCATATTGTTCATTGATTTGAAATAAATATTTATGAAATTTCAGCAGCGTAAATCCTGTCTTGACAGATTGAATGGGATTAGGAATGAGTTTGGAGACATTTCCATGGCCTTATGATGCTGAAAAGTGACTTTTTCTTAAAAATTATTGTATTTTTCCCTCCATGATTTCTTCTAGGAAAGTTAATACGTGTTACATTATGAACAGTCTCCAAGTGGTCCAACAATGCACGCAACTTTAAACAGCACTGCTGTTTTGTTTTGTGTGCATTCGGTAACTCCAATCTAAAACTTAATCTAAAAAATAATCAAGATGCCAACTAGTTATTTTTAGGGTGGCATGACACCTGTGTTTCATATACCATACGGATACAGCAACCTTGAGTATCTGCCGACGCCAATACCAATCCAATAGCGTCTTTTTCCACGGTAAGTAAAGGAACCGTGCTGCACCTGAATCACAGAACGGAGCATGCAGTTTTGATTTTCTAGTGTATCTCAGCCTGGTAACTGTGTTTCTGATGTGTCAGCTGCGCAACTCTCTCCCCACAGCTAATGTCCTGTCATTTTCCTAAAACTGCGTTCATGCAGTTGTACCAGCTCTTCTGTCAGAGTTGTTTTTGATATTGTGGTCTTTTATTATTTATAGTCTTGTTTGAGTTTTTATGTTTTTCTCTGCATTCTTTAGCTGTGCAATGAATACCTAACCAAGCTAACATGTTGGTGATATCCTGATATCCTGTTAGCATCATAGAAAAGTCACACTGAAATTTATCTTCAGCCCAAACAGTCATGCTTGAACTTTCTTGACATCCCAGTTTCTTGTTTGTAGCTCCAGTGTGCAGACAGTTAAAAATGGCCTCTTTCCAATGTTGTCATGACAACATTCCGACCAATCAGAAAGCAGTGATACCGTGTGCTGAGCTGCGGCCCACTTTTGTTGCTGCCATCAAGCAGCTCAGGTTCGGCTAGACTTCGGGTCGCTTTATTTGTTATGGGAAAACACTCACAGCTCAGGTTCGGCTAGACTTCGGGTCGCTTTATTTGTTATGGGAAAACACTCACAGTGCGGCACCGTGCCAGAAGAAAAGTGCCAAAAGCTGTTATTATATAAGCTGTTAATATATTCATCTGGGTGCACTTTAAATCTGACATGGCTCCCTGTTTCCTCTAGACGGCGCTAAGTACATTATACAATTTCAGTTTCAACACCCATACAGTGCACAATGTGTCCATGATTGGAACAGTTATCAGCACTGGACCAACACACCGCTAGTTATTTTCAGCTGATTCTTCTACAGTCCACTTTTAATGCTTGGTTGCCAAATCAAACGTGTTCTGATTTGAAGGCTGCTAAACAAATATGGAGTTATGTCATCAACCATGCCTTGCTGAAAGGTACAGATCCATATTGACACTTAGCTTTGAGAGGCTGTGGACAGCGCACTGCTTAACAAAACTAACTCTGAGTTTAATGAGTAGAGCAGAAAGGCCTAATTCACGCTGTCAGTTTGCCCTTCAGTGGTGCATGTGTGTTCCAGTTATCTTGTTCCAACTCTGTACAGGTTGGGAAGTTCCCTGCCTGGTTCAACTCACCTGTTAATCACCAGGACTGGAATAATGCAGCCCTGTTTATTTGTTTTTTTCTCATGGGTGCCAGTGAAACAGGGTGCTGAAGTGAGGTCACTGAACTTGTGTCCCCTTTATGACTAGACTGGACTAAATACCCACAGACACAATGCCACTTACTCACATAGGCATTTCTATTGTGTGGCTTAAAATCCAGGTCCATCATAATAAAGACCTGCCTGATGTTGCAATGAAGTCACCCATCAGAAAAACAAGCCTATCTAATGCAATGCGATAGATAAACGTCCAGTGTTTGACTGATCCAACAATGAGATATGTATATGTCATACACTTAATTAATTAGATAATCAGATTTTCAAATAATTTTTAAAGGGAAAACAAGATCTGAGAGTATTCAGTAACATGATTAACATGTGTTCCAATTTGAGGTTTTTAGATTCTCTTTCACTTATATGCATGTCATCACTATGGGAAACAATGTCATTTTACAGGAGAGGGAACAAACATTCTCAACTTTCCATGTAATAACTAGTTTTTCCAACTCATTTTGGGTCATTATTGTTGCAAGTTGGAAACAAGAACTACATACACCAAACAGTCATAACATTAAAACCACCTGGTAAATATTGTGAATTTTCCCTTCAGTTTCAAACAGTTTCAAAGATCCATGTCTATTCATATCTATTTTTGACCATTTTTGAAGTTCACTGGACCACAGGGGCTGTCTCAGTGTCTGTTGGATGTTTACGTCTTATTGTGATAGTAGTGGCGTTCCAACCTGAACAGGAGTGAAAGGGTGGAGTTCACCATATATATATAAATGAAAAAACAGCTCCAGAAGATGAATGTGAGGTACACTATATGGACAAAAAGACAAAAATTGGGACACAAATGTCTTTTAAGGTTTGGGCTAGGCCCCTTACTTCCAGTGAAGAGCAATCTTAATGCTTCAGCAAAGACATTTCGGACAACATCATGCTTCCAACTTTGTGAGCACAGTTTGGGGAAGAACCTTTTCTATTCCAGCATGACTGTGTCCCAGTACACAAAATAAGCTCCATAAAGACATGGTTGGATGAGTTCAGTGTGGAAGAACTTGACTGGCCCACACAGAGTCCTGACCTCAACC
>JBBPCX010000088.1:14690052-14705780 GCA_037974365.1 Hydrocynus forskahlii | reverse complement strand
AGATACAGACGTGGATTACTTGAGCACTGATGTACGTCGCTCTGGATAAGGGCGTCAGCTAAATGCCGTAAATGTAATGTAATGTAAAAGCTTGTAACATATACAGTACTAGTCATTCAACCATTTCCTTTGTTTTTATTAGTGGCTACATTGTAGATTAATATTGAAAACATCACCTCTTGCTCTGAAGACCGCGTCGCACACATTTTTTCAATCAGATTCATGAGGTATCGACCTGGAATGCTATTTAGTTAACAGGTGTTCATTAGTGGAATTTCTTGCCTTCTTAATGTGTTTGGGACCATCAGTTGTGATGGTCGGGTTGGTACACAGTCAGTGATCCTCTTCCACATGATGACATTACCACTTAACTATGTAAAAAAAATAACAGTCCATCATTACCTTAGTACAAAACATTCTGGTTTGTTTAACTCTTTTTTTTTTTTTGTTTACTGCATAATTCCACATGTTCCTTCATTTTGTTTGTTTTCAATATTTATGTACAATCCAGAAAATAATAAAAACAAAGAAATTACACTGAATGAGAAGGTGTTTCCAAACTTTTGACGTATACATGTAGAAGTGTACAGCGTAGGCTTCTAGGTCCTGGTGCACGAACACGTCCCAGTTGGTTCGTGCAAAACAGTCCTGAGTCTGGCCAGATCTGGATGTTTCCGGAGAGCGGGTTGGTTTTCCTGCTGATGGCGGAGTCTGCTGGGATAAGTAGTAGACTGATATGGTCGGACAAGCCAAGGTGTGGGAGGGGCACGGCTCTGTATGCGTTTTTGATGTCGGAGTATACCTGATCCAGGACGTTACTACCCCTGACTGCACATTTCACATAATGTGTAAAATGTGGCAGCACAGTCCTTAAGCATGCCTGATTAAGGTCCCCAGCAATGATATGGACCCCTTCGGGATATGATCTCTGCTGTTTGTTTATGGTGTCGTGCAGATGGGTGAGGGCTAAGCTAGCGTTAGCATAATGCGGTGTGTAAACAGCGGTCATCACCACCGCTGTGAACTCCCTCGGCAGGTAGAATGGGTGTAGCAGGCTTGATAGTCTCCATGACCGGTGAGCAGTGGTTTCCAATCAAGTGGCTCTGTGGGCATCAATCATTATGTACAAAAATGCGGTCCCACCGATGCAGCGTGCGGTTAGCCAGTTGCAATGAGGCATATATCACCACGCAAAAAACAAAAACACTGAAGAGCTCTGAGACGCTGCATCCATGCGTGCCGCCACAAGGTTTCCGTGAATGTGTAGGAGTTACTGCGAACAATTATTAGTTCGGTTTGCAGACAAAATCCACGAAAGACTGAAGCCACTACTGCTGACCCGCGATTAAGCGGGGGCTTTGTACGTTTGTACGTTTGCCCTCTGACAAAGAAATGACCAGTCTATTGTAGCTGTGAGAGAGAGAACAAAAAACCCTCAAAAACCCAGTGCACAAAAATCAGAGATTGATGTGCATTGTAATGTGTGAAATAAGTGTATGATCCCTTTGCAAAATATGACTTAGTACTTGGCGGCAAAACCCTTGTTGGCAATCACAGAAGTCAGACGTCTCTTGTAGCTGGCCACCAGGTTTGCACACATCTCAAGAGGGATTTTGTCTCACTCCTCTTTGCAGGTCCTCTCCAAGTCAGGTTTTGAGGTTGATGTTTGGCAACTCGAACCTTCAGCTCCCTCCACAGATTCGTCATGGGATTAAGGTCTGGAGACTGGCTAGGCCACACCAGGACCTTTAATGTGCTTCTTCTTGAGCCACTTCTTTGTTGCCCTGGCCATGTGTTTTGGGTCATTGTCATGCTGGAATACCCATCCACAACCCACCCAAGATTTGAAAGTACATGGTCCCGTACATTGTCCCTTCGAAGCGGCAAAGGTGTCCTGTCCTCCAAGCAGAAAAACACCCCCGAATCATAATATGTCCACCTCCATGTTTGACAGTGCGGATGGTGTTAGTGGAGTAACAGGCAGCATTCCTCCACGTCCAAAAACACGGCAAGTTGAGTTGATGCCAAAGAGCTCGATTTCGGTCTCCTCTGACCACAACACTTTCACCCAGATCATACAGATGTTGACTGTCAAACTGCAGACAGACCTGTACATGCGCAGTCTTGGGCAGGGGGACCTTGCGGGCGCTGCAAAATTTCAGTCCTTCACGGCATAGTGTGTTATCAGTTGTTTTCTTGGAGACTATGGTCCAAAAGATCATTGACAAGTTGCCCCCATGTAGTTCTGGGCTGCTTCATCACCGTTCTAATAATTATAGCAACTCCACAAGGTGAGATCTTGCATGGAGCTCAAGACCGAGGGAGACAAACAGTTATATTGTGTTTCTTCCATTTGTGAATTAACGCGCCAACTTTTGTCACCTTCTCACCAATCACCCACCCAAACAAACAGTGAAGAGAGACAGACTACATTGGATGCAGCGTGTTGGAGAAGTGTTTATGAACAAAAGCAAGACAAGCTAACAAATGCCATAGCGAAGTGGACAGCTACAAACTGCAGACCGATTAATCCTGTGGAAGATGTCAGTCTGAGGAATATACTTAAAATCGCAACGAATGACGGCACACACGAGCCTCCGTCAAGACGCACCATCACAAGAATACACATGAAAAGGAGAGGACTACAAAAGCGGCGCCGTTACAACATGCAAAAACTGTTGCTCTAACTGGAGACTACTGGACATCAGTGGGTAACCATAATTACCTCGGAGTTACAGTGCCCTATATTGATGAACAGTGGGAGCTGTATTCACATGCTCTGAGTGTAACGAAAATTGAAGAGAGAAAATTTGCTGAAACGTGCGCTGAAACATGTTGCACAGCAGTGGAACCTTTCAAATAAAGTCAGCACGCTCAGCACAGATGGTGCAAGAAATAATCTCCTGTCCAAATGCAGAAACGTTGTCGGCCACTTTAAACACAGTCCAGCAAGTGCTGCAGTATTAGAACAACAACAGCTTGGACATGGACAAAAGAAGGAGTCACTTATACAAGACATTCGAACCAGACGGAATTTGACTCTGGACATGATAAGAAGCATCCGCAGAAACGAACAGCCGCCGAGGGACGTCCTCACCACACACAACACCAAGACTGCTACGCAAATTCACAGGTGAAATAGACAAAGTGCAGAAGTTGGAAACACAACTGCAGCCCTGCAGGTATATTTAACATCACATATTTCTTACTGAAATGTGTGAAATAAGGGAAACATTATTCTTACTGAAATAAGAGGAATAGTGTCTGTGTGTGTAAATATAGCATGAATGTGTGCATATAAGTAAGTGAATGAATGCAATGCATTTTGACTGAATTTTATTTTATTTTTTTCCTGTTGCAGGTATGTGACTGAACGTCTAGGAAAGGGAAAAATATGTTTCATCCTCTGTGGTTCTGCCTGCATTATGCCATCTCTCGGGTTCTGGAGGGCTCAGATGCTGCCTACTTGGCCAATTCAAGTCTACATTCAGAACAGACCTGGAGACACTCAAGGAAAATGTAAACATTACATATTTGAAGACTGCTACAGCACTGGACCAGAGATTCAAGGACCTCAAGTGTATATCCAGAGCTGAGAGGGGTGAGGTGTGGCCCTCAATCACTAACTTACTCAAGGAACAGAGGGTTGTTGCAGAGAAACCTGTGGATGCAACAACATCAGAGCAACCAAATAAAGAGTTAGCCCTATTTGTTGCTTCATCAGAGTTTGATTCTGAACAGGAGGAAGACTCAGTTGAGAACACTGTCTCGATACGGAGCGGATCCCACCATCAGTACAGTTGCCTGATCTTTAGAGTGGTGGTCCAAACATACAGGCTCATACAGCAGGCTTGCCTCCATTGCACAGAAGTACTTGGCCACACCTGCAACACCCGTACCCTGTGAAAGGTTGCTTTCTCTTGCTGGTCATATTGTACAGAAGAGGAGTGTTTCTTTATCATCTGAAAATGTAATTGACCCTGTGTGTCTTAGTAACTGGCTTGGTGCAGAGGGGTAAAAAAAAACAATGTGAAGCCAGAGGAATGGATAAATATAGTTAATTTTTGCGGAAGAGTAAATTAACATGCTAGCGCATTTCCAGCTCTTTCTATTAGCCAAAGCCACGATATAAACATCATTTGCCTCTGGACAGGCATTTGAATTCTTAATGAATAATTTTGCCTTTTTTAATATAAAGTGCTTGAAAGTCAAAGGTGACTATTTATAAATGTTACAATATTTTGAAGCAGGTTTAGCAACAATATTTACAAACGGTCTCACCTGCCTCACATTTTTTGCTTCATTAAAAGTTCAACACAGACTGGCCAGAAGTTCAGAAGCATATGTAAAATCTACCAATTCCAATCTTGACCAACTCATTTATCCCTTATGCTTTAAACATCTGTCCAAATCCAATGAGACCTAAACACTCATGTCAGGTTCTTGTGTAGTTTGTATTCTTAGTTCATTCTTGCTTCCTACTTTAACACCTTCATGCCTTCACACAGTTTCCTGAAGTTTCCCCGAGGTACAGTTGCAGTTCATTATTTAGGCCAAAATATTTTATATCTGGCATATTCTGTATAATCTAAAGCCTTAAGATCTAACAGGTGAGGGCAAACATCTTGTGAGAGTGAGAGACCAGCGTGGAAGGTTTATTCAAACTGAAAAATGGGGAATGTTTTAAAAGTGCATTTTTTATTCTGTTTTTTTATTTATCTGGGATGTAATGATGGATTTTCTCATCATAGTATAGTAACTGCCACTGTCCTGTTAAGCTACATGAAGAGAAAGTTTGGCCTAGTTTCGGCTAAAATTCCACTGGCCCCGGGGCCGTTTCGGACAGAGTGTTGCTGGGTCTCGAGGGAGTTTTGGAGAGAATGTTATTGTGTCTAGGGTGAGTTTTGGGTCGTTTTCTGAGAGAATGTTGTTGGGTCTTGGTTCGGCTTCAGAAGGAATGTTGTTGGGTCTCGGGTGAGAAAATGTTATTGGGTCTTGGGTGAGTCTTGGGTTGGTTTCAGAAGGAATGTTGTTGGGTCTCGGGTGAGAGAATGTTACTGGGTCTTGGGTGAGTCTTGGGTTGGTTTCAGAAGGAATGTTGTTGGGTCCCGGGTGAGAGAATGTTATTGGGTCTTGGGTGAGTCTTGGGTTGGCTTCAGAAGGAATGTTGTGGGGTCTCGGGTTGTTATGGGGAAACTTGGGTCTCGGGTCAGTTTTGGACTCTGCAGTTCAAGTCAGATCAGGTTTGGACAGAATTTTGTCACACTCGGGTCAGGTACCCAACTGGACATTGAGTGTCAATTGGTGTCGTCGGGCAGAAAATTCTTGAACAGGTTTTGACTGTTTAAAGCTCTAGCCCCACCTTGCAGTTTGAGCAACAACAAAAAAAAGACAACAATCTGAAAAAAATGTACCAATCACATATTGTACCAAACTGTACATAGCCGTGCAGTACATACACTTAGCTGAACCTAGTTGCTCCTATCCACTGTAACAAATAGGCTAATCTTCACTGTCATAATTGACACAGTGACTGGTAGCACAGTCAGCTAGAGAGTGAAATGAGTAGGCGTTAATGACCTTATCGTTCAGCCAAAAGAAATGAACTGCCTCAGGACTAGAGATAGCACCATCTACTGTAGTACCACAGTGTATCTGATGGTATTTTTGTAAGCTCCTTGAGCTATCTTAATCCTGTGAACTCACGTTCATCCCCTGCCACAATGGTGATCTGTGTTGGTTTGATAGCAACAGCTGCAATGCTGGCAATGAAGAATTACAGTTAAATCAGGCCTCACAAAAGGCCTATTAGATGATGTGCCAGGAACACGATGCCCGATATTCAAATTCTACCCTCAATACACAAATGCTAATTTTTTTTTTTTGGGGGGGGGGGGGGGCGGGGGGTTGGTGCGTAGGGAAACAACTGCAGCTCACACTATTAAGCACATTTTAATTTTCACCAAAAATACTGGGAGCTATTTGATCATCCACGCTTTTCACAACTCTTTATCTGATCGTGCTCTTCAGTGATGTCTCAAAAACAATGAATTTACAAGAGAATCTAATTCAATTCAATTTAATTACACACCACACGCCTAAACTGGCAAAAAGCCTTATGCCTGGAAGTGACATCATTCTTCTTCTTTTGCTGTTTAATGGCAGGCTTGTCCGGTACCAATTTTATTTTGGAGCGATGGCACTGATCCAATACTGCCTAACAAAAAAAAAAAAAAGACACCGGATCAGAAACTGGTTTGAAAGCAGATAAAAACTGATCCAACAGTGTAAAAATGTAGATAAACTGAAATAAAAAATATTGGCTGAAACAAGAGCTACAAATTTAACTTTACATAAAATAAAACTACATAGATTACAGTGTACCATACCACAGAATGTACCACTAAAACAGACCTCATTTACAGCTGGTCATCCA
Source organism: Hydrocynus forskahlii (assembly GCA_037974365.1). Taxonomy (NCBI): domain Eukaryota; kingdom Metazoa; phylum Chordata; class Actinopteri; order Characiformes; family Alestidae; genus Hydrocynus; species Hydrocynus forskahlii. Next base: position 14,699,344 of record JBBPCX010000088.1, on the reverse strand, counting down.
AGTCAATGAACTGCATTATTTTTTCAGGTTATAATTTGCACTTCTGTAGTTTGTCATTTCTAAAACTGCTACAGATGGGAACAGAGACCTTTCGCTTCTGCACATTGAGAAGGACGCTGTGTTTGAAAGGGAAATTCTGTAATGCAGAAGTCTTTGGACGCCAACCCAGCTTTTAGTGTTTAAATGGGACATATTATGCAAAACTCACTTTTTTTTTTAAAAACAAGTTATAGTAGGTCTATGGGCCATACAAAACATGTTCATGAAATTCTTTGTACAAAATCACTCTCACATAAAGAGATCTCACCAGCTTTATCCTTCACAGTTTTGGTCCCTTTCAAAACGAGCCATTTCAGGGCTCTGTCCCTTTCATGCAAATAAGCTGTTGCTGGCCACGCCCCTCCCATCCCATGCTTATGAAACGAAACAAACAAGCTAGTTCATACTTAACTGCAATAGAAACACAAAAGTCATTATTTGAAAGTACTTACATCTCCCTCATCTTCTGACTTGTCACGGACAGTAAGTACAGATGCCCCCACGACACTGAAGTGAGCTCCTTAGTCATAGATCCTTATTTGAATTTTTCGTTCCACCTTAAATACTTAAGGTGGAACTTTTTAAGGTGAAACGAAACCGATTGTTTTGTATAGCCCATAGACCTATTATAACTATAGTGAGTTTTGCATAATATGTCCCCTTTAAAACAGAGAGCGATTACAAAACAGAGCACAGGAAAGTGAAAGTAGTTAATTTCACATTCAGATTTTGCTGCTGCATCATTTAAAGTTAATTCAAATAAGACTCTTCAGTGTTAGTCATTTTTATTAATATTAGTTATTTATGTGACCTTTGAATTTGAAACAATGAGACTGTGATGCATTTCACAGTATTGAAGGGCCCATATTCATTTCTCAGGAAGGCCCAATGTCTGTGAATCTTGTTTCAAATGGTACATTTACTCCCACCATCCATACAGTCCAAATTTAGAAAATTAGCCAAAAAAAATAATAAATAAAAAGCCAGCCAGTTTTGAACTCAGTTTTGTGATGTCACAAAACCAACATCTTTAAATATATCTCCTTATTCTGGCTACAGCAGTTTAGCCTCACGCATTCAGGGATTTTGTTGGATTACATGAAAACCCTGATTCATCAAAACACCCAGTAACTCACCCAGAGCTGTGATTGGTCAGAAACACTGATTGATTAGAAGTCCATTTACATATTGCATCCCGTTGTGATATCATTATTGAGAGACCGACACAGCGACAACAATGAGCAGACGATATGCGGTGCAGCCCTGTCCTCTTTGGACGAAAACGCTGATAATTTGCATATTTTGTGGTAATTTTGTTGCAAGTTTTGGGGTAATTTGCATACTTTATTAAGTTATATTACATACATCATAAATATCAATAAAGCCACTGTTACACAGGCCTACTAATAACCTGTCTTATTAGCACCACTTTACAGCACAGATGTTCGTATTCTGTACAGATATTTTACACACTGTACAGATCTTGCTTGTTTGTAAAGCTTTAATATTTGTTTAGCTGTAGTATACTTTTTCCTATACATTACCTTAGTTTAGTCTTTCCCATTACACCTTAGCTTAGTCCCTCCAATTTCTCTTAAATGTAATTATTTGTATAACTACGTATGTGACAAAGTTTTCTCCAAAGAGTTCAAAAGCTGCCTTTTATATGGTCTTTAACAAAACCAGTTTTGTCCACATGCGTCTCTTTTAACGATGCAGTTAACAAAGAATGAGGCTCCTATCTTCGCAGAGCTGCTTACTTTCCACTCTTTCCTTGTCCCTCCACCCCACCCTACCACCCCCTCCCTACCAGATCCAGCCAACCAAGAGTGTGATTGGAAAACAAAAAGGGTCAGTGGGTTAAAAGTTAGCCATTCCCTCGTCTTGTGCTGGACTGGTGCAGCTAAACACAGTCATAAATTGTAGGCCGGTTGGTGAAACTTCACAAGGATATTACAGGATTTATTATAAAGCATGTGTTGGGGTGGCACATGGAAAAGTTTCACATTTTTCTATGCAGATTTTAATCAGAGAGTAGAGTCAGCAGGCAGAAATGAAACCAGAAAAGCTAAAAACCAGTGGAGTGAGCTCCGCTGGTGGCCTGCAAAGAGCAAAGCACAAATTACCATGAACACAAATACATGCGGCACATAATAATTAGCTGCTATAAGTAGAACCAAACAGCCGAATATCTTTGATTTTTCAAGCTGGGGGCCAATATTTTTACTCAGAAAAGATGGTTCATTAGGACTTGTTCTACCAACATTTCCAGTATCGGTCTTTAAAGTGTGGACACACCTAACTTCCATAAAGACAACTTAGGCTAAAGGCCTGTGCTTATAAGTTTGAAATCTGTTTCCAAGACAAACAGAAACAGTTAAGCTGATGCTTATGTAGGAGTTTACTTTTAATTGACTGTATACAGTCAACAAATGCCCAGGATATGTGGATCTTCATCAGTATCAAGATGTTTTTGTCTAATTTTCCCTTAAACCAATCATTTTCAATTAAAACAGTGTTTCTGCTGGTAAGATTCATTCAAAGCAGAATGCCATGCATGTGTGTGTGTGTGGGTGTGTGTTTGTATGTACACTTTAAATATTTTTTTCAGTGAATGATAACATGTCCTTCTGCTAGAAAAACTAGCAATAAATGTGTGTATTGTAAAAAAAAAAAAAAAAAGCAGCTGATATTTGAGCTGCTGAGAAGAACAGGTTTGGTTCCAGATTTCCCCTTGGTTCCTCCAGACATTTTTGGATTTGTGAAATTCCATCCGCAGCTCCTGATTTAATTGTAATGAAGGACTTATTGAGTCAAACGAGGTTTCTGATGGAAACGAAAAGTAATACTGGGGGACAAGTAATATTTGTTTTTATTCTTTTCAGTTTTACTTCATATATTTAGTAATATTCAGAGAGACACAGAGTTAGCAACATGACATGTAAATAAACAACGCTATAATGCTAGCATTGACCACATTTTATGTACATTTAGTATCTCAACTTTTAAAAAGTGTTGAAGGGCAAAGCCAGTGTACTTATTTGGACTTGAAAAATCACCACACACACAATGTGGTGGTCAAACCTCTTACAAAAATTTCAGCTCTTCTCATTTGAAAATTGCACTCTTTCCATTTGCAATTACTTGTGATTATGTGGTGGCAGGTCTGTACAAGAAAACTACTGGATATGAGTATCAGCCCATAGTTTCCATTTTGCTTTGTCCTTACTTCAGTCTAATTGGAAAGAAAAAAAAACTTTAAGTCAATACAAAGGCTTTTCCAACATAATGTCATACCTCTGATTACTCATTGCTGTTGTGCAAAATAGTGAAAAAAAAATGTCAAATTTGAAAAATGATCAAAACCCATCACAAATGGATTTCCACACTTTTGACTGGTACTGGGTTTACGCTGTGAAAGGGCTGCTTCCCCTCAACTACAAAGATCCTTCCAGATTACCACATATCTTCAAAGACCTCTTTGACCATGAACACTTTTCTGAAAACTGAACTTCATGAAAGCACTGAAGCATGAAGGTTCCCACAGCTATGCTGATATGGGTATGACTTTACCCAGCCTTATCTATACCAAATAACAGCAACAACAACAACAACAACAAACACATTTCTATACTTTAGATGAGCCTACAGTAGCAGAGTCAAAAGCATGAGGGTTTCTATCACCAACTCTTTCCAAAAATTACAGCACTATAAAATCAAAACGGTTATTTTTGCTCTGTAAAAAGATGAGGAGACAAACACCAAGCAGAAACTACACAACATTTTCCTTCAAGTTCATCTTCAACAACTCCTCTCCTAAAAACTTGGCTGGTGTTTTTCTGAAATGGATAGTTTAGCATTTATACCCTCCAAGTAATAAAAAAGAGTTAAAATAGTTTAGCTTTAAATTGGAAACAGAAGGCTAACGCTGCTAAGCATGTTGCGAAACAAGTTTGGTCATATTAGCATTAAGCTAACTGCTAACTTAAATTGCCACTTTCCTCACATACAGTCTCTTGCTTCTTGCACTGCAAGTCAGTTATAAAATGACAAAAATACGATAGTTGTAAAAGCAGACAAAAATATGGTACCAAGATGGCTGATGTTTTTAGCCATGCTAAACACTTTACGCAATGTTTCTAGCACACAGCGAGTCGTAGAGTGTCATAAACCACACAAACAAGTCTGTTAGAGACGACTTTGCAATTTAACACGGTTTGAGGGAACCATGTTCACAAACTGAGTCAATTAATCCCAAAAAGAAACTTCTGTTTCAATGTACTGCCCGTCAAACAGTCGTTAAAAACACTGATAAGCAAAAAATGGGCAAAACGCATCACGATGGCTGCTGCTACTGTTTTTAAAAACCATGCTAAAGCACTTTAGCCCATTTTTACAGCTAATAGTAAGTCGAAGAGTCTCAAAGACCACACAAACAAGTCTGTTAGAGATGACTTAACTGTTGTAAAATGCATCCTTTTCTCTCACGGTTCTGATCTTTCTTCATCTCAGATAGTCAGATCTTAAGACAAACCATAAGATCCAAAAGAAAACTTTATCATCTTGTAAAACATCTGAAAGTTTGTTAAAGAGAAGAAAACCGAGAAGCTGATGAGAACAGCAAAAGAACTTCTGTCTTAAGTTGATTTTTTTCTTTTGGGGGATATTAGGATAAACAAAACAGACTTCAATAATCTCCAAATAAGATGATTAATTTCTGATGAGACAAAGACTGTTGTGAGCAGCAAAATCTTCCTCTGGGTCTAACTGCTGACCTAACAATGCAAGTTAATGGAGATTCAATATTACAGCTGAAACACCATAATCTTTACTCTCAGAGGTTTATATTTGACAGTTCATCCATAACTAAAATCACACTAAACATGGACTGCATCCGAACAGTTGAAGGGCCAACCGCCGGATGAAGATCCCTTTTAATACAGGGATGAATCGAGATCTACATGTAATCTAACAAAAGTCTACTTTTTAACCATTAAAAGATCCAATCAGTGCACGAATGGGACATCACAAAAACAAATTTGAAAACGGGTTGTTTTTGTAGCTTATTTTCCATACATGAATCCTCAGGAAGGGAAGTAAATTTACCCTCTGAAACAATTTTTACAGACTACGACTTTTTAATTCCCAATAATATATTGAAAGTCATTACAACTGCAACATGCAGCAGTACAATCACAATACTGATTGGCCATATCGTGCAGTTCTAGTTTTTGTGCATTTTTTTCTGTCATGAACAGCTGTTTTCCTCAAACGACCTGGTCACCGCTTGCTGCTTAGCGCAGACCCCCCCTTTCTCCTAACAAGTGCTTCCACACCGGTCCCCAGACAGCCCTACTGCTGCCAAAAATAAAAGCTTTTCTTTTTTCGTCCCCTCAGCAGTGTTAAGAAGCTTGATGAAATCTGAGTGCAAAGGATATGAACAAATATTAACTTTTATGCAACTTTTAAATTGACCGTTAACACCAGTGAACTGGGACACGAAAGGGATGCTGTTCTGAGATCAGGCCTACAGAGTTCACCTCCTGCCTCGAACTGTTACCTTCTGCTTTTTCTGGCTTTTCACTTTCTGTTTACTGGACACTGTGTTAAAATTTTGGAAGCCAAAGCGAATCAGCCTGCGTGGTTGTTTACCCCACATCCACGGTGCAGAAGGGCGAACGCAAAAAGGACCAAAAAAAAAAAAAAAAGGACAAAGCGCAAAGTTGTGTCAACAATTTGGAATTGCAAACATGGTCGTGCCCCAAGGTCGACAGCTGCAAGACAAAAATGAGCTGAAAGACCAGTAACAACACTAACTAACCTTAAAGGGCCCATATCCTTTATTTTTTCTTACATTTTGCTCCTGTCCTTGAGCTCTGTGTGGGGTCTGAGTACCAAAAACAGCCCCTATTTAGTTTCCCATTCAGCCCTCAGAATTAAACGAGTCATTTGTTAGTGTATCTTTAAGTCCGCTGTATGCAAACGAACCCAGTTCCAACTGGCTGCTCCGTTCAGAAAGCAGCCCGGGATGAAAAGACTCCACAGAACTTCCGAATAAGTGGGTAGGGCTACGCCACTATAGACTGAACTGCATGGCGATATGTAATTAGACTGTTTTGTGACATCACAAATCAAAACGAGCTGTTTCTCAGTGTACTTCCCACGGATGGGCTGCGTTTAGATGCATCAAGCCAAAATTACTGATGCAGGCTCTTTAAGTCGTCCGTCAGGGCTCAGGTACGGCTAGACATTCAGCTCGAGACTGAATTCTGAAAGAAGGAGAGGGAAAAAAAGCAGCAGTGGAAAGCAATAAAATGCTAATTTTATGCCGCTCCTTCAAACCCAGAGAAATGTAAAGGTCAATATTGAAGCAGCTTCAGTCTCCACCACTGCTGGAGGGAAAAAAAAGCAAGAAAAGCTTTATGTTCACAGGATTACTGTAAACTACTTGTGGCCAAAAAACAAATCAAATATCGTTCTCTGAAATACTGACATCACAAAAGGCTGCAATATGCAAATGATCCAATCACAGTGTTTCTGACCAATCACAGTGTTTCTGACCAATCACAGCTTCAGGTGAGTTAACGGCTGGTCTGACTGAGGTCTTCATGTAATCCAACAAAAGTCTCATTTTAAAATATTAAAGATCGAATCAGTGCATGAATAGGCGGGGCTAAACTGCAAAAGATATTTCAATGATTCTTTTTGTGACATCACGAAAACAAATACAAAAACTGGCTGTTTTTGTAGTTTAGTTTCCATCTATGGACTGAACGGATGGGATAATAATCCATTTGAAATACTATTCATAAACTTTAAACCTGAAAAGTGAGGATATGGGCCCTTTAATATCTTGCAATCACAATATGTAGCAGTAAAATCCCAATGCTGATATTCTGTCCATATAGTGCAGCTGCAGTTTGAAGTCAAAATTCGTTTTCTACTCAAATTAAGCCCTCAGGACAGCAAAGGAAGTTCTTTTGTGTTAAAATCAGACCTGAAATATCTAAGGTTACAGTCCGAGGGAAGTCCTAATCGGCACAGAGCGGCCTTTGTGTTTCATTATCGGCCCATAAATCTAATCGACCGTGCCACGCTTGTCGCGAAGTTGATGCTTTCCCTGTTCTTGCAGCCACCACCATCACCACCAGAGCTTCACTCCCCTCCAGCATCTTTTTTTATTACGGGCTACGTCTGCTGGACAAACCTGATTGATCTTTACAATATTTGCAGGGACGAAGGAGGAGGAGGAAGAGATGGGGGGAGAAATAAAAATCAATGCAATTGTGCAGAGAAGCAGAGACGTGAGGGTGCAGGCTGTTGCAGCAGTATGTCCATATCATCTCTCTCTCTCTCTCTCTCACACACACACACAAAATATGTATATACAAAGCTGGAGCCTTTTTCCTCCCCCCTCCTGCCAGACCGTGTTGTGTAGAGGCGACCGAGAGGCTCTAAACCGAGCCTCAAACCACATTTTCGTGTTTTCCTACAAGAGAAAGTGAGATAGTTGCGAAAACGAATGAGAGAAGCCAATCCTAAAAAATCTACAAAGTGAAATTTTCAATCGGATTAATTGCAATTTTTCTTAATTCTCCGAAATATCCGCCGCCGGGGGGCGCTAATTTCACTACAGAAAAAAAAGAAAAACGAAAACGACATTCGGCATGAAGGATCAAAAAAGTGCTTAAAACGAACAGCTTTTCCTTCACAAATATGCCCTTTTAAATGAGAAAGAGGCTCAGAAACGATGGCGAAAATAAAAAAATTGATGCCAAATCGCCAAACGCATTTTTTAATCGACGAATCCGAGCCGAATACAGTAGATTTTTTTGGTGTGTGTCTCCAAACATGGCTGCGTCTCTTTCACTGTTTTTCTCTACTCTCCCCTTTTCCTTCCTGCACACGGCTGCTTTTACTTCTAAAATGTTGAAAAATAAAGACCAAACGAGCACAATTTCAGATTCAAAACAGTCTCACGTTTGCACTACACACTCGCAAATCGAGCTGGAGGGGAAATAAAACATAGAAATATTTATTTTTAATAAACACTGCAGGCAGCAAAAACAAAAAAAAAACCCAGAGCAGCAGCAGTAAGAGTGAGACCAGCACATTTTCAGAAGCAAAATGAAAAGTTTTTGCAAAGCTTTTTAAAGTCTGAATGTGTTCCTTACCCGAGCTGCATGGGTTTTTTCTCTCCTCCCTCCTTTAAAAATAAAAATGCAACCCAGAAAATCCAGAAGAAGGGAAGAAAAGAGGTGGAGGAGCTCCGAGGCGCTCGGAGCGTAGAAATGAATAAATCTAATTCAGAAAAAAACAGGGAGGAAAAAAAAGGAAAAAAAGAGAAGGAGGGAGGCAGAGCTGCTGCGTCTCCTCCCAAAAAAACCCCAGAAACCGGGAGGGGGTCATGCGGAGGATCTGGCTTTTTTTTCTTTTTTTTCCTTTCCTTTCCTTTCCTTTCCTTTCCTTTCCTTTCCTTTCCTTTTTTCTTTCTTTCTTTTCCTTTTTTCCCCTCTCTTTTTCTTTTTTCTTTTTTTCTTGCAGAGTGTGAAGAAGAGAAGAGTCCTCCCCCTACCCCTCGCTTCCTCTCCCCCTCTCTTTGAAATGACGAAACGAGACAAAAATGGGGAAAAATCCCACAAATAAATAAATAAATAAATAAACAACAATTTGTGTATTTATTTATTTAAATAATTGCAGGGTTGGAGGCAGAGAAGAATCCTCCCCTTACCCCTCCCCCACTCGAGAAAAGGGGAAAATCCAAATAAATAAATAAAAAATGAATAGCAAAACAGCAATTTGTTTCTTTATTTGTCTATTTATTTATTTCATTTTTTTTGTTTCGGGATGCGAAGCAGAGAAGAGTCCCCCCCTCCCCCACTGAAAAAGGGGGGGGTCTAATAAATAAAAATAAATAAATAATAAAACAGCAGTTTGTTAATTTATTTGTTGGGGGGTGGCGTGTTATTTTAGCTGGTGTTCGAGGTTTATTCCCATAAAAGTCCAGAGGTAGGTTTAGTATCAGAGTGAATGTGTGTGAGTATGTGATTACATTAATAACAACAACACACAGTGTTTATAGCACTGCGGGCGCGGTCCATCATACACACACGCACACACACACACATACACACACTGCCATATACATACATACATACACACACTCAAAAAGAAAGAAAGGGACAGAGAGATATAGCTGGCTGTATGGTTATAGTATGATTGTATATATGTATAGATGTGTATGTATATGTAT
>JBBPCX010000088.1:14665368-14677043 GCA_037974365.1 Hydrocynus forskahlii | reverse complement strand
GACTTCCTGCTTAAATAGTCTAGACGTGAGTCATTTCCGAGACCGATTGACGTCACGTGTTCTGGTGTGTGTGACACACGCCAGGACAAATGAACACACACGCTGTATTGCAGTGGAAGGTAAGGTCATAAATGAAAATGTGACTTCCATCTATTAAATCAAGAAAACTAATAATAATAATACTATCTAAAATAATAAAAAAATAAATCAATAAAACAGGGACACAAATCTATAATATAAAGACATACACCAAAAAAAGCATATTTTCATGAAAGATCATGCAAACATTCGGTGCCCCTTGTCCAGTGAGATTTGCCTGAATTTCACTTTGAATTTCAAAGTCCCCACACACTACTCCCCGGGCGCTGTGTTACTGGCGAATTACTGGCGGGTTAAATGCAGAGGAAGAATTTCATGCTGTTCATGTATGACAGAATGGTCACTTTCCCTTTCAATTGTAGAGAAGCTTACATTTCAACAATGTGTGTATATATACTGGTAGCATATTTGTAACAGGTTTTGTTCAGACATCTTGTTCTTATCACCACCACAGAATTCTGAAGGAATTTTAATAAATCTATCTGCAGTCAAAAATCAGACATGAAAAAGACTGGAGGAGGTCAGAAGATTGGCTTTGCTTGGTCCCAACATCTTTACCTGCCCAGGAACAGCTTAGCATATGCTTCCACAGTTCAAAGAAATGTAAAAACATGTTACGACAGGGCTGGGTTTGGGAGGAAAACAGATGCTGAAATGTGAACGCTGGAGAAGGTTATTGTGATTGGGTTTTATTTTAACCTGCTTTACCCTTAAATTCAAAATTCAAAAAGTAGAGCTGTGACACTGGTGCTGCAGCCAGCTGATCATCAAGCTACTGTTCATGTGGCAAAAAACAATTTTTACCCCAGTTCTGCTCTGAAATAAAAACATAAATAAAAATAAAAATAAATCAGTTCTGTTCTATTCAAAAGTTGGGTTTATATAAACAGAAATGAAACACAAAATAATGAAAATGTTCCAGACAAATTCAATTGCAAGACATCTGCAAAATGCCAGACATGAATTGCTGTTTCTGAACACTATTCCATCAGTATGAAAGAGATTATGCTGCCATAAAATACGCTACTTCTAAATTGGACAGGGTGAGATGAGGAGCGATTTTGTCCTATTTTTGGAAGTAGCACAGTTTACACAGATCACCTAGATTTGTCAGCAATGAGGGACATCTTTCCAATTAAGGAGTCTCTAAAACTGGTGTTTGTTCTCCTACTTGCTTGCCGTTTGCTGCTCTTTCTCTCAGCACGCCGCCGCTCAGCTGCTCTCAGGACCTCCTCAGATCAAGGATCTTGTGCAATTTTCTGTTTGTTTCTAAGACCTAAAATAAAGAAATTTGGGCATTTTTGTTCTTTATGGTCATTTGCATGTGACACTATTTTTGTGACCCAGTAGCGGTTGTCATTATGTTTTTGAAATTATAAAAGCTCAGCATGATGTCTGACACCACAGTTTGGCAACACAGAGTGGTTTTGCTGTATGACCACAATTTACCATTTGTTGAGCTTCAGGCACGGATCTGTGCTGCTCCTACCCTTGACTTCAGAAGATACACTAGATGAGCAAGTGTCTACAAACTTCTGGACACACAATGTTTGAATTCTCACTTAAATCGTTGCTGCACTTTCCAGAACTCCAAGCTTACACAGCAGTGTGTCGGTACAGGCCTACACCCACTGGCCAATTTAATGGAAACACCTTACTGGTGTACAGTTTCTCGCCACAGGGCCACTCCTGGCTGGATATTTTTGGGTTATAGGCTACTCTCAACCCAGTGGTGACAGTGAAGCATGTAACAACCCCACTGTTGCACTAATAATGGTCCACCACCCAAATAACACCTGAGATACGGTGGCCCTGTGGCCAGACACTGGCCGGTGATGAATAGGGTGGAGAGTGGCTGATAGATTTCCAACGCAGAGGTTAGAGTACAGGCTGTGTGTTTTTTTCACTTTTGAAGTAAATCTGAGTGTCATTTGTAGGACTAAGGAATGAAAAGGAGAGAGAGAGAGTGCTACAGACATTTCCATAGCTTTAATTCTGACTTAATTAAAACCCTTGAGAATCTCCTCGAGGCTCGATTGGAATAATTAAACGTAGAGCAATGTGTTTTTCTCTATATTTTCTCTTTTTTTCCCTTCCCAGATAGAAGACTGCGCCACTGTGTCTGATACCGAGACGCTCAGGTGTGCCCCAATTTTAATTAAGCACGATTGTTAAGTCTTTTTAAAAGTGAGGACTAAGCAGCATTTGGTTCAAATTATCATACTGATTGCTCACTTAGCTGGTGAGAAGTCAGTGTGTGTTTGTGTGCTTGTGCGTATGTGTGCGCACGTGTGTGAGGATTGCTCTGCTGAGAGGCTGTTGTTTTCTCCTTGATGAATTTTAACTAAGGCTGAGAGTAAAATAAGAGGTGAAACTTTGTGAAAGGTTTTTGGATGTAAAATAATAACATGTTGCTAAGCTTGAACCCTTTCATTTTTGGTAGCGGTCCCAGCGCCGTGTGTACACATTAGCAACTGCAGTGGCTTTCATGATGATTTTGTTTACATGCTGGGTGCGGACGGGCCTCGTTAGCTTTGTTCCCCTTGACTTTCTTTGCAAATTGCAAGTGAGGAAATTCAAACGTGTGAAATCATTTTTGGGCTTTTTACTGGCTTGGTTCCATTAAACCAACTCTTAGCTACTAAAATGCTTTAGGTAATGATGTCATGACTTGTTGTGTATATAATTTGGATTGCAGCATCTGCATATATTAAGGAAACAGTAAAATGAGCCTCTGGTTCATTCACAGATAGTTCAGTTGATGCTGTTCATTAGTGCTCATGCCTGACAAATAAAATTATACACAAATAACAAACTGAACAAAAAACATTGTTGCACTGATCAGTTAAACCCCCCCTGCCTAATACTACATAGCTCCCCCTTGTGGCACCAAAACAGCTCTGACTCGTTGAGGCATGTACTCACAAGACCTCAGAAGTTGTGCTGTGGCATCTGCACCAAGGTGTTAGCAGCGGATCTAGCAAGTTCTGTAAAGGCTCTTTTCTTTAGGTATACAGGAACCGTGCTGTACCTGATCTGTACTGCAATGGCACTAAACTCTCAGCACGGTTTTTCCAGTGTATCTCAGCCTGGGAACAGTATTTCTAACACTTTATAAGCGCAATTCTCTCACAGTTTATGGCCGGTCGTCACAAAACTGCGTCCGTGGAGACGAACCAGGAGAAAGTTTTCTGTCAGAGCTGCTTTTGATATTGTGGTCTTTTTATTTATAGACTTAGTTGAGTTTTTTCTCTACGTTGTTTTCTGTGCAATAAACAAACTGTCCTTGGGGAGAGACTGAAAATTCTGGTGGAAAGCACAAATTCAACAGCCATGATACTCATATAAAAAATGTAAAGAATTATTAAAGAAAAAATCAAGGAAAGTAGAAAGGAATATTGTAGATGAGTAGCAGTGCAGAAACACCTGATTACACAGATGAATGCACATTTGAGAGCGCAGTGGTGTAAAAACCACAAGCAATGGTTTACAGAGATATAGACCCCAATCACAGGTCACAAAGGGTCACTAAATTTTTTATGTGCATAAAAGTGCTCATCATTATAGCCAACCCAGGTGAGCACCAATGGGCTTTTTGGTGCTGACACACTCTCCACTGCCATCATCAAAACACCAATTGAGGGGAATCTTCTGGACGAATGGTGCTCCGTTCCTCTAGTCCAGGTCCAGCTCCAGTTTTGTAGCCCAGAATCCATTGGTGCAATAAAGACCCCTTACGTGGGGCTTTCCTTTGTCACTCTTCGGCAGACAGTGGAGCTGAAAGGAGCTCATTAGGTGAATGAGATAAAAACTCAGTGTTTTCAGTCAAGTGAACACTATGTACATGCTATCACTTTGACCCCATGAGAAAAAACTTTTAAATAAAAACTATGATTGAACACATAAATCTCATGTTCTGAATAGCAATCAATATGTTACTAGCAATAACATCTTCAAATATAAACACATTTTCAGAATCCTGCTCATAGCATCATGACTGCATTACACTACACTGGTGGGTGTTTAATTTTGCATCCCAGGTACGGAAAGTCACGCTATTAACCTTCAGTCAACCTTTTGTAAACAAGCACAATATAAATATTTCAGTCATATTTCCTTTAAAATGAAATGAAAAAAGCCATTAGGTCCACACAAGTTTATCTGACTTTGTGAAATTGCAAAACAAAAAGTAATTTTAACATATTATGTTTGTTCAAAGTTTCATACTGACGTTTTCCAAAAGAAAAAACAATGTTCATAGTCACTGTCAGTGTTTGAATGAAACATTTTTTCTGACACAATCTGTCATAACTTTAAACATTTAGTGAGGCTAAATGCCACCTACGTAAGTTTTTCATGACAACTGCCATTAAACACTACAGGCATTTATAAGGCCTTAGTGCAACAAACCTCAGTTGTCACAATGGACCTATATGCCTTTATGACGCCTAACACTTTTTTGGAATAAACCATTATAAAAGTTTATGTAGGTTTAGGGAAGTTGTCATTAAAGGCTTTTTATTTTTTGCTCAAGTTTCTTGTTTGAATGGGTGGCATTCTTAATGAAGGCTTGTTCAAAGCCACTTACTGTAAGAACATGCACCTTGTAGTAGTAGTAAAAGTCAAGGAGAAGTAAGTCAATGAGACTGGACTTGTATACTTTGTACATCTGGGCATGATCTTGTTCTGTTGTCGTTTAATCAATATTAGCCCACAAGTCCAAATGAACTAAGCTGAATTCTTTGGTTAAACACGACTGGACTCCAGGTCACCACCTCAACTGGTTCAGCTGCTCCACAAGTGCTCCTCCCCATTCAAGGGCAACTGCTGTTCAAAAGTGCCAGTGGAGACTGTTATTCCTGATGCTGTGTACTAAAGACTCTCAAACTACTCCTCACGCAGATACCAACAAAAACTGCCACTATTGACTTAACCATAGCTACTCTGTCAGCCACAGACAGACAGTCTGTTCTGCAGTGATTAAGACTGTACACAAAGGCCCTCTATTTTTAGTTATCTCCATAGAGACTCTCTTTTTCTCTCTCTGGGTCAACCAGAAGAGGATGGGTTCCCCTTGGTTCCTCCCGAGGTTTTAGGAAGCTTTTCTTCCTCTGTCACCCTTGGCTTGTTCATTAGGGGACACGGATTCTGTAATGCTGCTTTGTGACAACATAGGTTGTAAAAAGTGCTATATAAATAATATTTAATTAAACTTAATTTAATACACAGGTTTTCTTGGTCTATTACTTTGCCCTCCTTTAGTCTTGTAAGCTTTCCAGTCACTGCTCCTGGGAAGACCACCCAAGACACAATGCTACCCCCACATATAGTTCACTCTAGAAATGCTAACAGAGAACTTGTCTGTCAGAGCCCTATAACAAATGTGCAGTTTGGAATTAAAACTTGCTTTGCTTCATTTGACCATAGCGCTTGATCTTTCATGTTCTGCGCTGCTAGGTATCTCAAAAAGCTTCAAGTTGGCAATGTTTTTGGTTTCCATCCCTATATTATTTTTGGCTTTGTCATATGGGTCAGTGTATTGATCTCAATCAGAACCCTAAATGTACCTTAATGTATCATCCACTGATTTATTTGGTTTCTTTGGTTTTCATAAAGCTCCATTTATTTCTTAATTATGGAATCAACACTAAATACAAGAATGTGCAGAGAGTTTCATACATTATGCTCTTCTTCTGATCAGTGCTTTTCAGTAATTTTCTCCCTGGCTTGCTTTAAATGTCTCTTGGTCTTCACAGTTTGAAGACACACTGTTCCCAGTCCTAATGCTTGCTAGAGAGGCAAATTTATATGATTATGTTCAAAAGTATCTCTGCAACTTGTGTCTCTAACTAGACAGCCGGTCTTTAGTACTCTACCCTGCAATTAGAAGGTTGGGGGTTCAAATCCCAACTGCTAGTGTCACCACTGAGGTACCCCTGAGCAAGGTGCCATCCCCACACACTGCTCCCCAGGCGCCTCATTGGTGGCAGCCCACTGCTTCACTTGGTGAATAAAGCTGTTTAAACATTTAATTTTGTTCGATTTTTTTGACTACATTTATATCTGTATCCCAGTAATAAAAAATGTATGAGTGAGATCTTTCTGGGTAAGAGGTGCACTGATTTTGTCCCTAACAAACAGACCCCTGAAACAAAAATATATCAAAATGTGGTTTTTCCATCAATCGATGTGGTATAACATGCCACAGTTACTAATCTGTGATCATGCACTGAATAAAGCATGATGGGAAACAAACTCAATTATTTGGACATGTTTTATCAGTAAGCCAGGTCAATGACCACCATAAGTAGCCTTCAAAGAATTTATCAAATTATATTTATATTACGTTCATAATTTAGTGGATTACGAACTTCTAGACCACATTATTCACACACTGCAATAACATTCTAGCCAAAATCATCTAAAACAGCTCAATCCATGATTTACAATTTTAGACTTTTTAGACCTTTCAGATTATCTTCTCCAAGACCACAACATTGTCTTTTGTGCTGCTGCCTTTTAATCTTTTAGTAACTTGTCACCTATTTTTAGAAAACAAAAACAGAATCTGCAAAAATCATGAATTTTCTTAGAAGTATCATGAGGGGGCATGCACACACACACACACACACACACACACACACACACAAACGCACACACACAAATACTCTCTAAATCACCCGTCCTGCTATTTTTATATTCAAGCACAGTTGCCAAAACCACCAGTATGACAGTTTCAACATTGACAATCTGCCATTAAATACTATTAATATGAATGAAGAAATAATGTCCAGCTGCTGTGCTCAACGGACTTCCATGTGCAAAGAAATCCATGTGGCCCACATGCAGCAGAACTACTACACCATGCCTGGGACAAACAACGCTTCGTGGAACTACTTACATCCTTCCTGGAGAGAGCCAGACTCAAACTGGGCCATGGCCATCCATTTGAGCTCTAAGGGCGCTCACATGCACCAACTCACATTCAGTCAAAAGGAGTCATTTATTTTTTATTCTCTATATGTGCACTCAGGACAAAAAGAAGCTGCAAACAAATCTGACAAACAAATCATGTGAAGAAGTTCCTTTCTATAAATTGATCAAACTTATTCCCTTGTGAATCAAAATTTTTTAGGTCAGGTTTTCAGATGTAAAACTCCACTTTATAATATGAAGAACCAATGAGTGTGATTGGGTCACTGGGCCATAGCCTGCAGCATATTTTAA
Organism: Hydrocynus forskahlii; assembly: GCA_037974365.1. NCBI lineage: Eukaryota > Metazoa > Chordata > Actinopteri > Characiformes > Alestidae > Hydrocynus > Hydrocynus forskahlii. The sequence goes on along the minus strand of JBBPCX010000088.1, from coordinate 14,669,717 downwards.
ATAGCACTGGATCTTTTCTGGAGTCAAAAATATATATATTGATATTTAAAAGCCTTATTTGTATATATATACAACATTTGAGATGCAGCCATGATCCCTAGACTGAATATGTTCTTGAGTTATGAATGAGCTTAACCCCTCTTCTTGGTAGGTGCCATTGTGATCAATATACAGAAAAAAAGAAAATATGGCAAAATCAAACAAAAACATTGGTCAAATTCTGATGCTGTTTCGGTTAACGGGCCCTTTTCACATAAAACTGAATTTTCCTCACTTTTAAAAAAATTAAACATTGTGAGGTAAAATACTTTAAAAATGTATCATTCATTGATAGACTAAGCTGTAATAAACAGCCCATTTTAAACATACTGTTTTTGTGATCTTGTAATAATCAGCTCATTCATGTGTAATTAGCCCGCAGCAGTTTAGCTCCATCCAACTTCATGAGGAAGCTATAAGGCATGTTTCAGTCTAGACTGCTTTTTGAATGAGACACAAGACAGTGCAGCCAAATGAAACATACTTAACATGGTTGAAGTTTTCATGCTCAGGGCTCATTATACAGTACCACTAGCTCCAAGAACTTCAGCGAGAATCAGATATGCTACTGCTGACTGAACAGTATGTCCTTTTTGCTCGCTATTTTGACCCTGCAATGAAACATGGTGGAGAGGTAAATGGTTTAAATCTAACTAAGATCCAAATGATCACTATATATCCAAAACTCATCTTTGAGATTTCCATATGTTAGAAATAGAGCTTTGCAACAGGGACATTCTGTCTTCTATGGGGAAATGGAAATCCTTGTTTTTTTTTTTTTCCAAAGTAAGCATTAATAACACAAAACTGATAAGACTTTCTGGCATTCACATCATTCAGTAATGCCACACAAACAACAGAATATAAAAATCAAACATTTGGCTTAATTTTTTCACTCTGCAGCTGCATGTGATGCCTTCTCCCCTTCCATTTTGTAAGGCAGTGTGCAGCTGTTGAGTGTGCAATTAACCTCACAAGCCAGATTTCTAGGTATTGTTTAAGAATATGTCACGCTTCGGTGCTTATTACCCACCTACAATGTGACTATTTGACGGGCATGCAAAAAAGTTTTTTAGCATGACTTAGTGAGCAAACAATGGAAAATGTTGCATTAATAACACAAAAAAAATGTTAGAAAATGTGCCTAGACTATATATTACTCTGAAAGGCTCATAGTGTGCAGAGCAGACAAGGAGATTCTTGTCAGGCTGATCAAATCTGGCACATGGAAGTATAGTGTGGATAGTTATGTTCATCTACTGTAAGTTTGTCAGTTAAACACCAGTTGGCTATCCACACTGCACTTTCATGCACCAGATTTTCTGCACACTTTCAGAGTAACAGAGTAACAGGTGGTATCACTGGAAGGTTGTGGGTTTGAATCCCAGGACTGCCAATGCGACTGTGGTACCCTTGAGCAAAGTGCCGTCCCCACAAACTGCTCCCCAGGCACTGTGTTGCTGGTTGCTCCCTGCTTTACTTGGGTGAATGGGTTGAAAGCAGAGAAAGAATTTCACACTTTTCACACCGTGACAAAATGGCCACTTCACACAGTGAACAACATTTAGCCTATACTTATGGTTAAGTGACATATGTCTAATAAGCACATGTAGGCAGATATATATCTTAGCGGGACAGCTAACTGTATATGGTTCTGTCCTTTTTCCCAATATTTCCAAATCAACATGTTAGAACATCACTATGTGGGATATATACTCAGCCTAATACTGAAGCAAACTGGAAAACATGCATGCTTAGTGTGGGCGTGCAGGCTGTGCTTCTGCACATTGGAGAAATGACATACACTTGAACTAAAATTGCAAACAAGTACACAAACATCCACAAGTGGCACAAGAGCTGTATATCATACTAGGTACTGTTCTGAACGCTGAGGAACTTCTAAGCCTTCAAAGAAGGCCTACTAAATCTTACTACATTTTGCAAACAAAACAATTTAAAATATTTTTAAAAAGCAAATTGTCCTATCAGTTTGTTCCTTATGATATTTAGGCAGATATTGCCCTTTGCTTAGGACTTCAGGAGCTGGGTTGAAGTCTTTAACAGTCAATATATATTCCAGAAGAGACCAGTCATGTTTTGATCAGCAAAGAATCAGTTTTGTTGTCTTCTGTTAGACCAGGACACATCACTGATTGCAAATACAAACAATTTTCTAACCAAGTTTCAGATAGTTAACAGAAATGGAAAACAGTGGTGGTAGCTCTGTGCCAGGGCTCTTTCCTGAAAGAATCATTGTAAAACTGCAGCATACAAGGTCACATGTATTTGAAACAAAGACCTTAGTTTCATTTCTGTTGTTTTTCTTTCTTTTTTATGTAAAATATCAGTCGATCATTACATTTGTCATGAATGGACGACTTGAAATGTGTTTTTTTACGTGAGCATCTATTATAACTTCTGAAAGTTTTGTCCTTCTCCCGAAGGAACCATTTTGGTGATTCAAAGTTTTGTTCTATCAGTAATAATCGGTTGCAAGCTTCATTTGAAACACATGGAGTGTCCTCACCTGTCTGCGTTTACTTAAGAATGGACAAAAAACTTGCTAGTTCAGTGCCAGCATCCAATTTGAACCCCAATAGGGGCGCAATCAGAAATTGCCACAGGTGGAAGGAGCATCTGAGACAAATGTTCTAGTGCATCACCTAGTTATGAACTATAATAGATGCAAAAAAGAGAATAAACAAAAAGAGAATAAACTTACAAGTGGAGTGAGACAAGTATGCGCTAATACACAGGGATCAGTCATTTGTTTTGTTTGTGCATCCTGTTGAGTCCCCATTTCAGACAAAAAGGAAAGGTTCGACACTGATTAACACAGCGACGCCGTCCGCATCTGTTTATCAGACCCTCTAATGATACTGACATCAGCGTCTGGTGCATTAAAGATTCATCTGGGCGCAGCGGGATACTTTATTCCTCGTTCTGCCATGCTAAAAGGTTCAAATATTAATGTTTTATTTGCTTAGATTCAAAAAGTATGTTGAAGTGGAGGGCAAAGGATTGTGTTGAATGCTTTTAAGTTTCTTAGAGGAGCCACGAATGTGGGTCTTCATTACAAAGCTACCAAGAATGGAGGAAGGGAAAAAGAGGGGGAAAGGGAAACTGACCTTTTTTATTTTCCTTTTTTTTGCTCTCCTTTCACGATGATATTTTTTTTAAAGAGTTAAAATATTCATAATGCTCTTTCTAGCAGCAGGGGGAGGAAGAAAAGAGGGAGTCAAAGGAGAATGAGAAGAGGAGAGACAAAGGAGTGCAAGGGCAGAAAGTGGAGCCTTTTGAACACATGCCTGTTTTTCTCTGCTGCTGCCAAGAGAAGGTGCACGGAGAGGATCTCCCACTGACTTCAAAGCGACAGAGGCGCACAGGGGAGCAAAACGCAGTGTGTATGTGTGTGTGTAGACACAGACAAATAAAGGTGTACAGAGAAGTTATGGAGCTGACTTCAGCATTCAGAGCACACACATACACTTTTAGCTCAGCTGGTCTTAAAGTTCATTCTCATTTCTCCACACCCCCATTGAGTAGACTGTAGGGTGTTCAGGGAAGCTGCTGAACTTCTGACTCTTCTTCCTCTGTCTCATCTGCTCCAGACCGTTCACAGAACATTTGCTATGAACAGATAATGGGCTAAGGGCTATCACTGCTTCTGCTAAGCCAGTCGATGTGTGTGTGTATGTGTGTGTCTGTGATTTAAAGGCAAATTCTCATATCTGTCCTTCAGATACACTCAGGACATTTACATGAAATTTTCGACCTAGCTTAAATTAAAAAATTAGAAGTCATTCTTGTCTTTAGTATATTAGCTAAGAATTATGAACAGAATTTTCCATAACTGATCGGGGTACCTCAGGCAGGTTATTGCTGTAGTGTTCCGGGGGGTGGTTAGAATGTTGGTAGTGTGGTTGCCATGGTATCTCAGGCAGTGGAAATGACTGCAAAATGGATTCCATGTTTAAACAAAAAAATCCAAATTAGCCCACCATTACTAATCAATATCTTGAAAACTGTGGGACAACTTAGTATATAATACTTAAAGTCTCAAAAGCAGTAGTTATAATCTTAATATTATTCAACTTATTTCAAAATCATTTCCAAGTCAACTGTAATGTCAGCTTGATCAGGAGTTGCCATTTATTGTGGTTAGACTGGAAACATAATTACAGTGCTTACAGAAATCAACTACACCTCCAAGCAACAATTACGTACACAGCCCTAGGCTAAATGGTAGAGGGGGAGGCACGGGAACCATATACAAAAATGCCTTAAGTATTAAACAGATTACTGGGTTT
>JBBPCX010000088.1:14645731-14656642 GCA_037974365.1 Hydrocynus forskahlii | reverse complement strand
TATATATACTGAGCATTCTGTTGAAAGTATGATTTTTACACTCTACACTATTATTATTAATTATTATTATTATTATTATTATTATTATTACTATTTTTTTTTTAATTAAGATCTGAATTTGGTCCAAAGTTATGCTGTGTACTTCCCTTATTTGACACATTTTTCTGTTGCACAATATTTAAAATACACAAAACAATACAAAATACAAGTGGAAAAGGAAATCCATTTTGTAATTTACTATGTAATTAAGTAGGTAATTATTTAATTATGTTTTATAGTACAGAACAATGGAAGTAATAACTTTAAGTGTGAAAGAGGCAAGCTTTGAAAGGTTCTTTGGGAAATCCATTGATCCATTGCATCTACCCTTGTAATGTTGAATAGTCAGATATATAGAATTGGGTTGGTGTTTTTGACATTACATAAGCAAATACACAACAGTTCATTAAAAAAGCTACATATTGAGTGGTTCTTTGGGGAATCATAAGTGGATCTCCTATGCCATTGCAGCTGTTTGGTGGGTGTGTGTAAGTGTGTTGGAAGGGTTCTGAGGTCTATGCCTACCTAATAAGATAGATTTACTTGGAAATCCCTAAATGTCATGTTTATTAACAGCTCAGAATTAGTTTCAGTAATTCAAAGGGATAAAATGAGCCAAAATGGGGAAACATAGTTACACGTTCAAGAATTTATTCTTCATCTTTCTGTGTGATGGCAACTCCAGTGCAACACTTGAGACTAGAAAATACATCTTCATCTAGAGTTCACAGGCTTATCTCGTTTATAACTGCAGGTTATGCTTTGTAGGCCTGAATGAAGTAGGTGCTGGATCCACTGAAGATTAAAAGGAAAAGTTTGCCTTCAATTTGTATGGTGTGTGTGTGTGTGTGTGTGTGTGTGTGTGTGTGTGTGTGTGTATGTGTGTGTGTGTGTGTAACTTGTACTTAAGGTTGATGATTGGCAAAGCAAGGTGCAGGAACTTGTAACCCAGAATAAAGTAATTATTTGATAATTGCAAGAGCAACATGTGAATGTGAATTTTATTCATACCAATGTGCACAACATAAGTTCATTTTATTGTATTCAGAACTTGAACATGAATAGGAGGTATTTAAATTTGTTCAAATGTCACAGTATGCTGTGTGGAAGTTTAGAAGGCTAAAAAATCTCAGCATTTTAACCTGAGATTTTCTAAGCACAGTAATCAACCACCATCACCGATTTTAACTGATCATTCAAATTCATAACGGTAACACTAGCCTTTAGGAATTTTACCATGGTTCACCATAAAAATATGGTATCTATTTAAACCTAATGCACATAATATAATTTCACCACTGTAGCGTCCTCAGTTTTCTCTGTCTCTCTCCAACCCCAACCCAGCCCTTTCTCTACATAATGAAAGATCCTCACTCGCCCAAACCATTCCAAAATCAAAACCCACATTCAAACTGCATCAGAGAGAGAAACTGCACATTCACTGGCACACATACACACACATTCAGGTCACCAGCCTTGTCAAAAAGTTATCAGAAAATGAGGGATTACTTTCCATTCACGGAGGGATTTTGTAGATGCTTCCTGCCTGCACAGGTGTTTTGTAGTGATAAACAACTCTCACTATGTGTATGTTTGTGTGTGATGGGTTTGAGCTTGTCGCATAAGAGGGAGAGGGTGTTAATCCTAAACCTTAAGTCTAATTCAGATTAAATTTAGGCTTTAAGTCGGTGGTAATTCACTTAACATCAGGTAGCAGACAACCACTACAAATCTGGTGATAAGTGTTTAGTGACAAGAGCACAGGCAGTGGGTGGCTTTATTGTGTTCATGTATATCACTTACTGCACTTTTCAGTAGAAAACAAACTAGCCCCACTCTCCAAACATTAAACAAATTAGGCAAATATGTAGCCATTTAAATACCTTTTTTGAGGTGGTTATTTGGTTAAAATAAGAAGACATTGCTTACTTATTTATTGCCAGACCACAAATAAATGTTTTTTCAATTACAAATAAATCAACACAGCTCGATGGCAGGGCCAAAGGTGTGCCACAGCTGAACTGACTGTGTCACTGCTTTCTGATTGGTGAAAAAAATGTCATCACAACATGGAAAGAGACCATTGTCTTTTTACTGTCCATGCAAAAAAAAACAATAATGGAGATGAAGTCAATGAAGTACAAGCACTACTGTTATGGACACGGGGTGTGGCACGCCTGCCCACCCTGATGCAACATATTTGAATAAAACACGCAGAGAATAAAAACGCACTGGGACCACCAGTGGGTTGCCCCTCATCACCTATATTTGTCACTAGCAGTTAGCAGTTAGCTGTTAACATCTAGCGTGTTCATTCTCATCAGAAGCTGTACTCAAAAATACAATTTCTTCAACAGTCTGCGCCAACACTAAGTCAGGGGCTTTTCTACTGCTGACTGGTGTATTTACCTGCAAATAAAGGAGACAGAAATGGTGTTTATTGTGTTCACTTCAAGGATGCTAAAATGGCTGCTGCACACTTGCTCCCTCATCTACGCCTCACCGGAGCTCTACATGCCCCCTCAGATAAACCTCCACCTCACAAAGTAGTCCCCAAGTGGAAATTCTTTCCCCGGTGACCAAATAGACACATACCCTCTTCCCGAATGGAACAAATAAAATAAAATACATTGATACTGGGGCGTGGAGTACCTGAGATGAGGGCAACACCACCCACTGCAATGGGCATGAAAATGTACCTATGCTACACTACTATCTGTTGGGCTGAAGATAAATATCAGTCTAAGATTATTGTCGCGTCCGGGAGGAGCCCGTTCAGGCAAGAGGCACAGACGCAGACTTTCTTTTCCATTTTTTTTCTCTTTATTTACTAACACAAAATAAAGGGCACGATGGCCGAAAACAGAAACAAAAGGGAACCACAACCAAACACCAAAATTCAGGGTAATGTGAGGGAGAATGGACAAAGAACTGTGACACAAAACAAGCCTTTTAAACACCACATTAACTCAAAGCAGCTGTGAACTAATTATTACCTAATCCCTGGCCAGCCGAGCACAGGGATGAGGCCATACCCCCAGTCAGCCTAAAAGTCCCTTTTACAACAGCGGCCTCTAATGGCCGCTGACTGGGGATATGACAGAACCCCCCTCAAAGGCGCCTCACCGGGGCGCCCAAAAAGGCCAACAGGCCACCACACAGGAGGAGGAGGAGGAGAGGAGGAGAGGAGGAGGAGAGGAGGAGGAGAGGAGGGGAGGTGGTGGAAAAAACAGAGGCCCCTACGATACCTCCAGGGCTGGGCTCCATTCAAGAGCCCCTCCCTATGTCCAGGGCAAAGCCCCCTTCTGTCTGTCACATCGGCTACCTTTCTCCTCGTACGCTGGGCAGGCACACTGAGACCACATATCGTTGAAGTACATCTTGTCTTTATTTTCAATCCAAAACAAAACTGGCTTGATAACCAAACTCTAGAACTATAGATTCTTCACTAAGGAAGACAGGAGCAAACTAAATGATGTTGAGTGGTTTACCGACAAACTGCAAACTAAACACAAAACCCTTAAATATGTGCACACAAAACCCAACCACCAATAACCAAACACAAACACTCATGACATAATACCACCCAGCTGTGACTAATGCAAACACCATCCCATTAACTTAATCTAGAGTGGCCTCTAGCGGCCACCCACCGTCACTGCCCCCAGGCCTGACACTGTCCAGGCTTCCTTCGGGGGGCCCCTCTGGGGTGAAGCCCATTCGGTGCCTAGCCCCTCAGCAACAGCCCCCCCCAAAAAAAAAATATTTGGGGGAAATTCCCAGGTCTCTGATGGACCCCTGCGGGCACCCCTCCCCTGAGGACGCACCACCGGAGCGTCAGGCGGTCCAGGACCCTGATAAGAAGGCCACTGGGATGGCGGTGGATGCTCTGAGGTGGCAGGAGCCTCAGCAGGCACCTTCTCAGGAGCAGAAGCCTTGGCAAGGACCACGGCCGGGGCCTCAGGGTCAGGTGCCATGGCGGGAGTTGGGACCTCTGGAGCCTCAGGCGTGTTGTGGGCCTATGGAGCCTCAAGCATGCTGCAGGCCTCTGGAGACTCAGGAACACGGACTGGAGCCTCAGGAACACGGACTGGAGTCTCTGGAACTGGAGCCTCAGGAACAGTGACTGGAGCCTCTGGAACAGAGACCTCAGGGACAGTGGCCTCGGTTATGCAGCTGGCTGGAGTCCCGTAAGAACAGCTGACCGGAGCCACAGCAATGATGTGGACTGGAGCCACTGAAGAGCCGCAGTCAGGAGGCCAGAGTCATCTGGGAGCAGGAACGGGAGGCTGAGGCTGTTGTGAGGCCAGAATGAGAGACAGGAGCCATCTTGGGGCTGGCACAGGAGGCAGAGGCGAAGGCGGGGTACACCCTGGACAGTCGCCAGCACTTCTCAGGGTGACAGGGATATGACAATTATAAATAGTAAAAGAGCACAATAACGAAAGAGAGAACTTTCTGATGGTTCGACTCCATGGGCATGGTTTTGGGATAACTGTGTGGAGAGAACTGAGTCAAGTTCCATGTCATCGTAGTACAGTTTAGGTACAGCATGGTTGCTGTATGCCTATGGAAAAGTTCCTTTATGGTGCTCACTCTAGGCCTGGTTGCTGTGTACCATCCCTGAGAATGATCGTGGCCCTACTCCCCTGCGGGTCTGCATTCACATCGCACTAAATGTTCCAGTGTCATCACTCATCAGGGTGCATTCTGTACCTTCCAATACTGAATCTACAGTTTTTTCAGCTCCTCATAATATTGTTCAGTGTTTTGTTGTTACATTTACATGAAGGTAGTCTCCAATTTGACCAGACATCTGATTCTTGTGTCTCATATCCAGTCATCCAGTTGTTCCTGTATTCTCTCATCTCCACAAATTTCCAATAAACACTGCAAGTCTGATGTAAACCAGAGTCATTTCTTTCCTGCCATGCTTGTTAAATGAGTTGTGGGCACTATAATTGATCACACTAGATACCAGACCCAAGCTGAACCATAACTGAGCCCAGCTCCTCAAGCCTATAGAGTGATAACAGTAGTCAAACGATCTGGACTTTGGGGGTCAAACTAGCTTGAGCACAGCTCAGATCATCCATGGTTAGTTCACACCTGATCTTTGAACATAGCATGTTTCTTTGCTTACATTTCTAAGCCTATATTTTAATACTTCATGAAAATGATGATATTTGATTATTGACACCTGCCTCGTATATACAGTGTGTAAACCAAGCATCACTGCTGTGCCCTATACATTTGTATAACACTAACATGTCACTGCTTTGTTGGTCTTTGTGCTGTACTGACAATGGTCAGCAGTGGTGGTCCCCATTGATGGATTGGGTAGATGGAGGCTGATAAACTGCACAGTAACAGATGGGCTATAGTCAATAACTCTAAATGCACAAAGTGCACCAGTATGGAAGGTGTGTTTGATTCAATGGGCTATGCATATTTCTAGTGGCACTTCTTTTTTTATACACTTTCTATATAAATGTATTATGTGAAATACATGTATCAATCCATTTGTTTTTCTTAAAGGAATACACAAGTCCTTTTAACCTGATCTCTTTTCCCGGACATCTGTAGCTCAATCTTGTTGCATCTCCTAAAATTTACTAGACTCAAAAACACACATTTTGAAGAAGCCTGTGGGCAGAAGCTCCACCATACAGAAAAAGCATAGTTGTCGCTGACCATATGCTGCAGATGCAGCAAAGAGAGATTACTGAAAATTGTTGGAATGGTCTTTTAGTGCGCTAGCTCATTTTAGATAATAGGAATGCTATACAGTAACCATTTAGGCTGGTCCATTAATAGAGAAAATGAGGGTTTACTATGGGAATTGGATATTTTTGTCTGACTGGAACATTACCCCATTAGCCCACTGAACTCAGTAAAGCCAGTAAATATCACTGCCTTCACATAATTATAATTTGTCCATTAAGTAAATAAGAAAGTGACTGAGTAGTGATTGAGTTTCCTATTAAATTGATTTTACCTAATATTCTCATGTCAAACCATTTATTACATAGTTTACACAGTATTTCACATACTTTCATTTTACTTTATCCATTATGATTTGTTTTCTTACAGTACTGTTAATTGTTAATCAGTGTATGCTATAATTATAGTATATGCCATTACTATTATTATTATTATTATTATTATTATTATTATTATTATTATTCTAAGTGGAGGATGTTTTATTTATAAATGTTTTTTCTCTTGTTTCAGATGATGGTGAAGCTTTTATGCTCATTTGGCTATGAGCTGCTTTTTTCCCAATGTTTTAGTGGCATCAGTGAGGATGGCCTCTCAGAGTTCTTTTGCGTCTAATTATCATGCATTATAGGGTTTTTTAAAGTCCTGTAAGAAAGTACAATACCAAATGGATGACCATGAACATTGAGCTAGACTAAAAGACAATGATGAACCTGCTGGTAACACATTAGGCATTTCTCAGTATTTGTTTTCAGGTTGACACTCAAGGCTTGAGACTGGATTGTCATAATTTTTACTGTAAATATAAATTACAGTGAAGATAAGGGTGGAAATGCAGGGTCTTAGGCCTCAAGTTGCAACCCTCACGCTAAGCTGAGCTGTGATGTTCACAAGAATGCTGCTGTTTCAAATGCTGATTGAATATAGAGCATGCACTCATCCTTGGGGCTAAGTCTGAACTTCCAAAAACAGGAGTCCATACCTGGCATACGCCGTCTTGATAAATGTCCCTTTAATACCACAAAGTACCACTAGAATATAGGATTATTCCAGGCTAATTCACATATGGCCAAGCAAGTCAGGTCTTGGATTCCCATTAATAATAATAATAATAATAATAATAATAATAATAATAATAATAATAATAACAATAAAATGAATAAATAAATACAAAAACTAAAATACAATTTTAAAACCTGTTGATTGTAACGATTTTTAAAAGTTTGCCCCAGCTAGGTCTAAATCACATCTTTAATATTGAGCTTAATTGCTATGTACAAATAATGTACATTTAAATATTGTTATTTAAATTAAATGAAGTATCTGTTGTATTTTAGATATGACAGCTTTGATGCTGTATTTTGTGTAACAACCACTGGCTGAGGGAGTCTGATTTTCAGACTATCAGTTGAGAAAAGGGCTGCCACTTTATAAATCATGTTTTTAAGGCATTTACAGTTTGTTAGTACATTCTTGGTTTACATGTGCGGCAGAAAATGTGGTTCAACAAAACATTCCATCAGTGTAATGAGACCAGTGAACCTGACCCAAAACCCACTAGGCCCACTAGGAATTCTCCTGATTCTCCTGATTACCCACAATTGTGGAATTTCTTCTACAATAAAAATTGTGCTACCCTTAGAACTCAGAGCATATTAGTAAAATCTGATTTCAACAAATAAAATCTGTGAAAGAGTCTAAAACCGGTGTTTGATTTTCCCTCCCTGTTTGCTGCTCTTTCACTCGTCACTCTCTGGACCACAGGGGTTTTCTCTGTGGGTTTCCTCCTCTCACTTGTGGACGGAGACTATCCTAAAAGTTCTCCCGTGTTCAAAGATCTTTTTTCAGTTTGTTTCTAAGACCTGAAATAAAAGAAATTTGTTCATTTTTGTTCTTTATGTTCATTTGCGTTTGACACCATTTATAAAACTCCAATAGCAATTTTTTAAAAAGACAATTAAAAAAAAATATGACACAGGAACACCAAACAAAACTCAGCATGGCACCATCAACACAAACCAGGAGAATTGTTTTGCTGTGTGACAACAATTTACCATTTGTTTTAAGAAGAAATAAGGAACCACTTTACTGAATTTTAAGTCAAGTGCAAGCATTTTATCACAGCAAAATGAGTTAAAATTTGTGAAATTTTCATTCTTGTGTAATTATGGATGTACTCAGCTGTACACTGCTATAGCAATACAAAAATATGAATGCAGAACAAGCTGTTCTGAATCCTTACTACGTTTATTTTGTAGTTTGGTAGTGGAGCTGCCCTCAGGTACATCTACCATATGTGTGCACTTAGTAGGTTTACTGTTTTTGACTGTAGTCCATCTGTAGCAGCAGTAGTGAACACTTACTATCAATATAAAAAAAATCACTTTTTCTGTGTTTCAGTCGTCCTTCAGCCTTCATTAGTATTCAGGTTCTCATCACAGGACCACTGTTGGTTGGACATTACTATATACACTACCACTACTGTTACCATGTCAGGATCACTAATGTGCTGAGAATGGACCATCGCTCACATAATATCTGGTCAGTGGTGGTTCAGTAAAGGTCCTTTTCCACTGATGGATGTATAGAGAGGAGCTGATAAATTGTGCAACAACAAATACATGTGTGTGTATATGTGTGTGTGTGTGTGTGTGTGTGTTGTGTGTGTGTGTGTGTGTGTGTGTGTGTGTGTGTGTGTTGTGTGTGTGTGGGAGTTGGGAGGTTTAGGTGTAGTGTTAGTATGACACACTATTATAGAGGTGGATTGTAATCACAAATATAATATCAGTGTGTGTGTGTGTGTGTGTGTGTGTGTGTGTGTGTGTGTCTGTGTCTGTGTTTATATTGATACTTTTGTGGGGACTGCCTTTCGGTACTGAGGTGAATATCAGGGTTAAGTTTAGGTGTATTTTTAGTAAGATATGCTATTACATAAGTTAATGGAATGTCCTCACATATTTAGTAATGCCAATGTGTGCGTGTGTGTTTATATATTTAATATATGTATATTTCATTTATATACGCATGTGTGTGCGTGTGTCTGTATGCATGTGTCTACCTGTATCAACCTTCCTTGTTCAGTCTGCAGTGCGCTGAGGTCCTGTCCCAGGTTGCTCTGGCCTCTCCTCAGAGACTCATAGTCCATCTTCAACTGGCCAGCATGGGCCGAAAGTTTTGCCACTTCCTCAGCTAGGTTAACCAATAAGGCGCGGTCCTGACCTTTGACTGACTTGAGATCTGAGTCATGGTCCGTGAGGGAGTGCAGCAGAGACGTCTGCACCCCCTCCAGCCGCAGGAAGTTGCTGTTGTAGTCTGGGCAGTTGGGGTCGATGAAGATGTTGATGCGCGACCCATCTCCCCTTTCGACTGTCACCAGTGCGTTGGCCTCATCTTGATTGGTGGTGATGTGTGGTGGGCCATCAGACATGGGTGGTGCCTGGTAGTGGTTCATGAAGAGGATGGTTCCGGTTACTGTGACAGCGAGAAGGACGGCCACAAAGAGGAGGATGGTGCAGAGTAGGTAGCTGCAGCTCATTCTCTACAGAGAGAGAGAGGGAGAGAGAGAGAGAGAAAGAGAGAGAGAGAGAGAGAGAGAGAGAGAGAGATGGATGGAAATGTCAATTGGTCTTAATCTATATTTTTATAAAACAATATTCAAAACACTGACAGTTTACCATGTTAACAAAAATTGGGAGTCAAGGAAAGGTGAGGGTAGAAGAGGGAAAAAAATGGAGCAGAGTAACTGGTGGACAAGGACATCTGGGTGAAGTAATAAGTGATAAGTGATAAGAGATAAAGAAAGAGGGAGATAAAAGAGATAAAAGCGTTGAGGTGAGAGTGATAAGGAAATAATAATGAGAAAATAAAGCGACAGAACAAGAGGTACAAGATGGAGAAGGAGGATGGAGGGGGATGGGGGACGTGGGCATTAGCCCCGATCATAATTATCAGCATAACCATTTTGACAGCGCTGAAAGTGAAGAGTGATTTTTAAGAGCTCCTAGAAGCAATTAGCCTAGCGTAGCCTGACGAGCCAAGACAGAGAGAGAAGAATAGATGCAGGTGCGCTCTCTGTCTCCCAGATGCTACTCGGCAGATGTGTTCTCATATGGTACAAGTAATATTGGCTGATTCCAAAGCTCCAAGGGATTAGCGTGTTTTGGACTGTGTGAAGTGATCGTACATTAAGCTGCATTGCATATTCCTGTCAGATGGATGCTCTTGCTTCTTACTCTAAGCTTAAAGTGGTATACTTTTGAGGAGGGGTGTAAGGCCTGTCCCAGTCAGGCACTACCGGACAGCCCTCTCTAGATCTACACTCCAGGATTTCACACAGGCCCATGAGGCAGAGATCAGGATCACTTGAGTACATACAGACCTTCAGGACTGTCTACCAGTGCAAAGTATACTCAGCCTAGTCTGGTTACCGAGCGTTTTGTTATTTGTCCTTACTGTGTTTTCTGACCTGTGTTTCTGGATTCTGGATTTCTCTTCTTGTCCTATGTATTTGAACTTGGTTTCGTCTTATTGGATTCACCGATTGTTGGACAGTTTCAGAACTTTGGATTTTGAACTCTGAGAACTGTATCCCTTATTAAACTCCCTTTCCTTTCGTATTCTGCATTTGGGTCCATATCTGTGCTCATTACAAGGTGCTAGAGGTCTCATTTGGAGCAATGCCACTGAAGAGCTCCTTTCAAATCTTTGAAGGACCATTTAAAACTCCTGTGTGCTAATTTTAATGATTATCTTCTGTTATCTGCAGTTTGTCTTTGTGTCTGAGTTGGACTGTTGACTCATTCCAGTGCTGCCTTTCATCTTATAAAGTAAATAAGCTTTCTGCTTTCCGTTTTCTGGAATTGGGCAGGGCAAAATTTGTGCAGGGCAACATCATGCAGGTATCATTTTAGTTCACTAAATAACCATTTTTTGCTAATGGTAAGTGTGGAAAATACCTTTACATTATATTAAAATGTTTTATACCTCACACAAGCACATCTCATTTACAAATGTGGTTGCTCTAAGAACCCTCTGTTTATGCTTGGGATAAGCAGTACGAGCATTAGCATATGAAATGAAACACATAATCACCCCATGCAATATAACAATGAAAGATTCCCTGTTTTGCAACCTAATATGTATAAATATATA
>JBBPCX010000088.1:14624462-14635650 GCA_037974365.1 Hydrocynus forskahlii | reverse complement strand
ATATAAGGGTGAATCAGCCTAAACTGATTCTGGTGGAGAATATCAAAATTACACATAATTCCAAATCACAAAATCCCCTACAATGATATGCAACGGGTTTGAGATATGTACTTGTCTGATACAGTTTGAGGAAAAATAAATATAACATTACAAAGTGGTCTGTGGGGATATCAGCGACGGTTTGTTTTCAAATCATTTACAATTATTGCCATATTTGCCATACTCAAAGTCAAACTAGACCAGTCAACTTGTGAGAACGTGGAAGCAAAATTTTCAACTTTATTTTTTATCGCCTGCACCTCGGTCTTTAGTGTAACTAAATCACTCAATATTCCTTCTTTAAACGCCTTCTCAGTCCTTAAATACTCGTGTATAGCAACATCTAAAGACACATCACAATCAGAAGTATTAATTACTTGAACAGCGTCACCTTGCGCATCTGACGAAATCTCCGCTGTCGGATCCTGAGCGCGGGCATCAGACTTTCTGTTGGCCGAGGAATGTGGCTCTGCACCCGGAGAAATGCTGGTTACAAAATTCTGATCCTCTGAAGCAGTGTCCATAGGTAATACATCCGAGAAATTCTGGTTCTCTGAAGTATGACTCCAGAGTTCTTGAGTGTTGGAATCAAAAGATAGAATAACAGCTGGGGCCCGGTCCAGATGTGTATGCTGTCCGCGTTGCACGCCACCATCCGCGTATGGTCCTTGGGGTCTACACGACAACAAAAACACTGTTACGCCTTATTACTTATGATTATCGACTGCAAAACAGGTATACAATGTTTAAAGTTGTATTTACTTGTCTATTTCATTTGGTCCCAATGCTGTGGCAGCTACATGTATCGGTACACGTTGCAGGGGATCATTATGAAGCGGTGGGACATCATTTGCGATTTTTTCCCATTGCGCTAAAACAACAACATTTACATATATTAAATACGATTGAAAAATAATGAAATATACAGACCATAATGAAATGTCCTGACCACTCGCGTTCGACGTGTCTATTTTATCAGCAACTATGGTATAACAATGAATTGTTTATTAGTAAAAATGATAGTGTTTAACACAATGTTAAACTTTCAAATGCCGTAGTAGTAATAAGTTGTTTTAACGTGTACAAAAGATTTCACCACAAACTGTAAAATGTGGGGATGTCAGCAAAATACACATTAACAAGATTTTACCCATGATTGACATATCAGCCCCGGAGAAAGCCTCATGTGCGGTTTTGTTTAACCATTTCATACCCACAAAATAAAAGTAATACGACTTTCTCTGTACTTATGAACGTCTAATTTAAAAAAACATTTTTTACCATGTTTATATCTTTTGTGATTTTTCTCTGAGAATTTGTGAGTTCCTAGGAAGCCCGTGGCTGAAAACCATAAACAACAGTATGTTTCACACCCCGAGCAGACACTGTTCATCCTTAGCGCTGACACCTTAAAGGTCCATCCTTTATCCTGTTGTCAGACCTCAAAGCGGAGGGTGTCTTTTTGTAAAACGCACTTTGAGTTCCTTGAACTTTCTGTATTCAAAAAGGTTCAAAGCTTCTTTCACACATTCAACGTGGAGGAAAAGCTTCCATTGTTTCCCCCGTCGATGGGTAACACCTGAAATATGTTCCTGCTGACAGGATTCGGTCTTAACGGCGCGCTGCACATTAGAGGAAAAACATTGCATGGACTGAAAAGTCTTCTCTTACATTTCGCTACTTTCCTCGTATCTACCCCAGACACTGGTCGTGAGTTCTTCATTGGTGCACGCTCCAAGTGATCCATCGTCTCAAACGCTGTTCGGTGTATATATACATAAACATCGTAGTACACGCCTCCTTGTATGCAATAAATGTTTGACAACAGAAGAGCCATCACAACACCAGATTCTTTCCCACGCACACATTTGAGTTCCTCTGAACTTTCTCTCTTCAAAAGCTTCAAAGCTTCTTTCACACAACCCTTTTCAGGCTGCATCCCATTGGAAAATCAGCCAAATTGTAAAAGACTATAATAAATATATTTCACACAATAGTTATAAACTGACCAGACTATTTTTTGTTTTCTAAACAGGCTCTGGGCCTGTGGGAACGCGCAATGTTCACACCTGCCAGTCTAGCGTAAGGCCGTATAATCAGGATGTTGCACACATCATAAAACCACACAGATGGTCAAAGTGTCAAAGCTGACAGGTCACACGTGGTAAGGTGTCAAAGGTCACACGTCATAAAACAGGGTCATAAATCAGGGCCATAAAGCCATAAATCTCTTTTTTGACAAAAGGTACATACTATCACTACTCTGGACTGTCAAATCAAAGTCCTTCTATGCTTCACCTGTGGTCTGTGTCCAGAAAAAAGATAGTACCCTCCGCCTGTGCATTGATTATCATCTCTTGAACCAGAAGACCATCCCTGACCGGAATCTCTTGCCTAGGAAACAAGACCTGACTGACACGCTTAGTGGCTACTCCTGGTTCAGCATCCTGGATCAGGGCAAGGCCTATCATCAAGATTTCATCGCCAAAGACTCCCAGCATCTAACTGCTTTCATTACACCCTGGGGGCTATATAAATGGGTCCGTATTCCATTTGGCCTCTCGAACACTCCTGTGGCCTTCCAGCGGAGTGTAGAAGAGATGCTGGGCCCATTAAGAGATGACTGCTGTATCCTGTATCTTGACGATGTGCTCTGTTATGCAAAAACATTCGATGACCATCTGCTTCAAGCCCTACAGAGGCACGGGGTGAAGCTAAGACCTGAGAAATGTGAGCTATTTAGACAGGAAGTGAGGTACGTTGGTCAACTTGAGTCAGACCAGGGAGTGAAAATTGACCCCAAAGATCTAGATGCAGTACGGTCACTAGCCAGCAGGACACCATAGATGGTTGAAGATGTCAGAAAGCTCACTGGGTTCCTTGGCTATTACCAGTCCTATATTCAGCATTTCTAAAGAATGGCAAAGCCAACCTATGAACTACTCCAAGTCAAGCCAGGAATAGCAGCTGTTGTATGTTAGCACGTAGCAAGAGTGAAGGTGCTAAATGCCGTAAATATGTAATATGTATGAAGTCACCAGGGGTCAAGAAGCCATGGTTGACCATTTAAGAGTTCCTGAGAGTGAAATATAAATACATTTTGTCCATGACCATTTAAGTGGTGCCACAGTCATCTCTGGAGTGAAATATAGTTAAACACTAAATTCATATTTCAAGCTAGCTAAATCATGGGGCTTAGTGTAATTGCACTGAATGTGTAGAGCCTTTTCTTGCTGCTTGTCACAAGCATAATTTTCAAAATACTCCCACTCACAGAAAAGTCACAATTTGGAGGCCACGTCTCACCACTTCTGGTAGAGTTAATGTCATTCAATTTGAAACTACGCTGCCATGAAAGAAGTATTTGCCCCGTCTTGATTTCCTCTATATTTGCATATTTATCATACTGGTTTCAGATCCAGATTCAAACTACAAGAATGCAGTTTTTAAATAATTTCATTTATTGAAGAAAAAGAATTTTGCAACACCAGTAATGCCAACAAATTATGGCACCCTTTGCTAAATAACTGATTATGGCACCTTAAGCAGCAAAAAATACTTACTGTAACTATTACTTGGAGGAATTTTAGCCCATTCTTCTATGTGGAGTTGCTTTAATTCAGCCACAGTGGAGGGATTTTGAGAACAAAATGCTTGTTTAAGGTTTTGCCACAACAATGGGATTGAAGTCACTACTTTGACTAGGCCACTCGAAAACTTTACATTTGTTTTATTTATTCAGAGATGAATTCCCTCTTGTGCTTTAAGCTGCTGCATAACAATGTGTTTTAGCTTCATATCACATACTAGCAACTGGACATACTCCTGCTCCTGAAGAGCAGAATTCATAGTTCTGGTTATGAACGGAAGCATGAATAGCTGTCCAGACCCTGAACATATTCACACCATCACACAACCATCACTTTTGATTGTCTTTATGATGTTCTTTTTGTGGAATACTGTGTTAGTTTTGTGGCAGATGTAATGGGACCTCTCAGTCCCCAGACATGTTATTGCAAAAAGATTGGGAGTAATCAAGATGTAATTTCACAGCTTTCTCTATGCAACACTCCCAAGGATACATTTGTTCTTCCCAATAAGTCCTGCACATGGCCGACATATCCAGGCGAAATCAGCAGTTGTCTAGAGTGTCCCTTGCAGAAAAATAGACAATAAAATAGTGCAACAACAAGAACATTAATGTAACAAAATAGCTGTAACACTGACATTGATGTGTGTACATTTTAGTGTGCAGTACCAGCAGATAGGTAGTGCAAATTGGTTTATGAAAGTGACCTAGTGTTCATTAAATAAAAATAAAAATGAATGCAATAAAATAGTCACAGATGATGAGGGGATGAGATTACTATGGAAGTTCAGTTGGTGTATCAGACATCATGCTGAGTTTTGTTTGGTGTTCTTGTGTCATGTATTGTAATTTAAAAAACATGTAATAAGAATAATAACCGTGACTTTCTTTTAATGCCCCAAAAGAACAAAAATGCCCACATTTCTTTTATTTTAGATCTTTGGAACAAACAGAACAAACACATCTTTGATATACTATATATATATGATGTATATAATCTTAGTAAGTCTCTTAGATCTAAAGGAGCTGTGAATTTGTGAAATGGTCTTTATCCATTATGTTGTTCAAGCAACTGCCCATCAATACCAGATCTGCCACAAATGTAGCTTTGAAACCTGTTAAAAATGCACTACTCTCTTCTGCCTTTTTTAGATGTCTGCACCTCCATTGCACTTTCAGTCTTTTTTGTTGATTTTCTATGTATTATTTGATTTCTTTTCTTTCTTCTTTTCTTTTCTTTTCTTTTATTCCTGTAAAGCACACTGAACGGCCTTCATGCATGATAATGTGCTATATAAATAAACTTGACTTGACTGTTGGACAGGTTGAATTTGCCATGTTAGGAAAAAACAAGCTGGTAGTAGTTATCAAGTTAGAGTGTCTTGTCAAATTGATTCCAGTGATATGAATCATGGTTAATTGATTTTAACCAAAATATGGTTAATTGATTCTGTAGGGGCAGTGACATACCACTGCATCTCCTTGTGGAGAATCTCAGCAAACCAAAGCACCATTTATATATGTATTTCTGCAGATCAGGTAACTATTTGAATACAGTTTGAGTAATACAGTCCCATTCAAGCTCAAGATGCTGACTCGTGGTCAAGAACTTGCTGTTTATTTTTGTATATGACCATTTTCTTAGCCAGTTCCTTGAAACCGCTAAAAAACTTAATGACCACCACTGGCAACTTGCTTTCTCCTGCAGGATGTTCTGGTGAAGAGTAGAACCCATGAATAGTTTACCAGACCCTGAATCACACATATTAAAGGCAAAGTTTAGGAATTATATAACTAAATTAAAATTTAAAATTCAAGCAGATGTTTCAGAAGCTGAGATGTTTGAATGTAGAGAAAAGCTGAATTTAAGTACATCAGCTCTCTAAGTGTCCAAAATGTAAAATACATTTCTAGAGTGAAACATTACACATTACGTAATTAATTATTTTATATGATTAGACACTGCATTATCTTTACATAATTATTACATATATTACATTGAAAATATTGTTACATATATTACATATATTGAAAACACTCTCAACCTCTGAGAGTATAAAGGACAGTGTTTGTAGCTACCACATCAAATGTGTGTTACACAAGCAGCCTTTATCCAGTGAACTAAGCTTTTTTCTCCCTTTGTGGACTGCATTAGACTTGTGTGAAAAATGGATGTGTCTTGAAGCTTTTCTTGCCCTTTTCTCTCTGCCCCCACTGGACCAATAATATATTAATTTGCTGTTCAGTGCAAAAATAAAGGGATGGGGATGAGTGGCTCGATTAACGTACCAGACACACACACATCCTTGAGCAAATTTGTGGGGTCCACAGAGTACTTGGTGTGTATGCCAAAGTCTAAGAATATTATCCTCTCTCTCTCTCTCTCTCTCTTTCTCTCCTCTCTCATTCACTCTCCCACATTCATACAGCCAATTCCAGGTGCACTGCAGCGCGGGCCGGGTGTTTCCAGAACTTTCCGAGGCCATGCAGTTTGTTGCCAGGATACGTTGAGCACCCAGGATGTTTGTATTCAGAGCAGGTGCTCAATAGCTGGCTTGCTCTGTGTGTGTGTGTGTGTGTGTGCGCGCAAGACAGACAGAGAGAGGAAGGGATAGGCTTGGTCAATGATGCAGCCAACCCCCTTAGTGTTAAAACAAAAGCCCGATTAGCTTCTGAGGGGCCAAGGACCACAGTATTCACTTCCTTTTTATTTGCAGGTTAAATCCCAAGGTGTGCTCACATTAGAATTCATGGCGCTTAGACTGAAATCCCAGCATGCCATCTGTACATCAGCCCCCAAGTTTCTAGATTTAATCCACCAGCATGAGAACATGGTCCGATCAATCAGACATCAACAACGCAGCCCCTTCAGTCATGATTTTGTAGCTCTCAGTTTACACTAAGTTAACAGTTTATCAGAAACACATACCTTCTATCATATAGGTACAATTTATATGTATATGATTACCTAGGTGATGGACCATTCTCAACATCCAGACTGCAAATGGACAATGTTCAGAAAACCAGCAAAGTTCACCCATATGGCTGGTGTAAATGATGGCCAGTTAGTGTAGGTGCAAGAAAACCCATGCTTGAATGGGAATGGTACCCTCATAAGTCACTTTTCCATAGGCATACAGGAACTGTGTTGTACCTAAACCGTACTACAGTGGTACAATCCTTGATGTTCCAGTGTATCTCAGCCCGGTGATGGTGTTTCTGATATGTCAGCAGTGCAATTCCCTCCCCACAGTTT
This sequence comes from Hydrocynus forskahlii, assembly GCA_037974365.1. Taxonomy (NCBI): domain Eukaryota; kingdom Metazoa; phylum Chordata; class Actinopteri; order Characiformes; family Alestidae; genus Hydrocynus; species Hydrocynus forskahlii. The sequence continues at coordinate 14,628,766 of JBBPCX010000088.1, read as the reverse complement.
ATGGCCTGTCATTTTGCCAAAAACGCGTCCATGGAGTTGAACCAGTGGAATGTTTTTCTGTCAGAGCTGCTTTTGATACTTCGGCCTTTTATTATTTATAGACTTGAGTTTTTCTTGGCATTCTTTAGCTGTGCGATGAAAACCTAACCCAGCTAACTTTTCAATTTGTATCAGAATGTAATGATTCGGTCACCTCGCTGCAGCTTGCTTTAGGCCCTGCCGTTAAGCAGCACGGGTACGACTCGGGTACAGGTCACTTTATTCCTAATGGAAAAATATTTACATATATGGCAATAAATATACATTCAGCAGACACTCTTATCCAGAGTGACATACATTAGTGCTCAAAATCTCTGTTTGCAGGACGACACAGTTCTATATGTCAATGGAAAAGGGCAAAAAAAATGCAATCTCCCTGGAATTTCACTGGAAACACAGAAATCACAAGCTGAACATGATGCACACCAACATATGAGTTTCTTGTTACAAATAGAACAATGTAAGCTGAAAACAAAACTTGTCATATTCTCCAACTCTTGAGGGAAACACTACAAAAACAGCTGCTCAGCAGAAAACAAAGACTCTGGTACTGCTCAGACAGAAAAACAAAAATACAGGCTGGTAACTACAGGTTACTGTCCTAAGATTATAGTCTGTATCCCAGTCTAGTACTTTTGAAAACTTAAGAAACCAACTTCAAGCTCAGAATTAACTAACATTATGGTCAGTTTGTGTATGCCACTATTAATGCCACTATTGATTGTGTAAAAACCTCATGACAAGACTGGATGACACACACACACACACCCACACACACAAATGAAATCCAGCATTTTTTAAACCAAATTTCAAGTTACGTAGAAAAATGTGATATTTTGTACATTTTGTAGACACATTTCTCTGTACATAAAAAGACTTTAAAAGCCATCAACACAAAATGTACTGAGAGTAGAAACCTAAAGGAAGTTCCCATTGGAAATAGGAAACTAAATTCCACCAAACGTTAATTTTATGAGATGCTTTTCCTAACTGGGGTGAAAGATACCCAGGACAGGTCATGAGTCCATCTCAGGACAGAGAAACACTTAGACCTAGGGGGAACTTCAGATCTCAAATTCATCTGATGTGTATGTCTTTGGACAATGAAAGAAACCCACAGAGACAAAGGGAGAACAGGCAAACTCCACACAGAAAGGACCCTTGGCCTTGGCTGGGACAGCAAGTAACATCTATCGACACTCTACCTTCGACCCACACTCACTTGCACTCTCAACTGAACTGATGAGTCAGTTTCTTTAGTGAGAAAGAAGGACCATCGTCAATGACCATCAATGACCAGCGTCAATGATCCAAGGCGGGGGAGGAACAGGAGCCTGGGGAGACAGAGGGGAGAAAAAGGCAGGTTTTAGTTGCGACATATGGAACATGGGATTGATCCGGAGAGAGGCAGGCAGCTGGAGCCAGAAGGTGACAGGGTTAATCCGCTTGGTGATTTTGTAGGGGCCAATGAACCGGGGGGATAGTTTCTTGGACTTGATGTGCTGAGTGGAGAGATACACCCTGTCACCAACGTGGAACAATCGTCCCGGAGGGTGCCGGCGGTGATGTGTATAGCGCGTGATGGGACGGAGGATGGATCTTCGAGCACTGTTCCAAACCTGCCGGCACCTGCGGACCAACTGTTGGGCAGAGGGTACTCCAACTTCTGGTTCTTGTTGAGTGATCATGGAAGGATAGTACCCACAACATACCCCGAAAGGGCTCAGTCCGGTGGTGGAGCAGCGGAGAAAGTGCTCCAGTTGTTGGTTGGCCAGCTCTGTCTGACCATTCGTCTGGGGATGGTATCCTGATGAGAGACTGGCGGACACATTGATCAGACGGCAGAAGGCCTGCCAGAACTTGGCCGTGAACTGGGGCCCTCTGTCCGAGACAATGTCCTGGGGGAACCCATGCAATTGGACTACGTGCTCGACGATCAGTTCCGCGTTGGTCTTAGCTGTGGGGAGTCCGGCCAGAGCCACCAGGTGCACAGCCTGGGACAGTCGGTCTGTGATGGTCAGAATGGTGTCTTTCCCTTGAGACTCGGGCAAACCAGAGACTCGTCCAGACCATGAACGGGTCACCACCGCCCTGGAGCCAGTGATGCCATTCCTCTAGGGCTCACTTGATGGCCAACAACTCGCGGTCCCCCACCCCGTATCATTGTTGCGTGGGAGAGAACTTCCTAGAGAAAAAACAGCATGGATGGAGTTTCTGGTCTGGACCTCGCTGTAAGAGGACAGTTCCTATGCCCACATCGGAGGCATCCACCTCAACAACGAATTGCTTGGAGGGATCTGGATGAAGAATCTGGGATCTGGTGAAGAGTTTGCTGAGAGTCTTGAAAGTTTGTACAGCGGAGGAGTCAAGGATGAATCGCCCAATCCGAGGTTTGTTGAGGGCCGGCAGAGGTGCTGCAGTCGAACTGAAACCCCGAAAAACGTTGCAGCTGTTTGAGCGACGTGGGTAGGGGCCACAAACGCACAGCCTCCAACTTCTGGGGATCCATGGCCACACCCTGAGAGGATATAACAAAACCAAGGAATGTGGTGGTGTGCTGGTGAAAGGCACATTTCTCCAACTTACAGAACAACTGGTGGGCCAGCAACCTCTTCAGGACCGCTCTGACATGCTGGATGTGTTCTTCAGTGATACGGGAGTAAATGAGTATGTCATCCAGGTAGGCGAAGCACCATTTCCCCAGAAAGTCCCGGATGACATCATTAATGAAGTTTTGAAATGCAGCTGGACTATTACATAATCCAAAGGTCTCATAATGGCTGGTGGGGGTTATGAACGCCGTCTTCCACTAATCACCCTCCCTGATGCGGACCAAGTTGTAGGCGCTCCGGCGGTCCAACTTTGTGAAGATGGTAGCACCAGAGAGGGCGTCCAGGACGGTGTTGGTCAGTGGAAGCAGGTGTCGATTCTTGATGGTGATGCTGTTGAGCCCTTGATAGTCGACACACTTTTTTAGACGGTGGCTGGGGAGCTGGAGGGTCGGATGGTACCCTGGCGCAGACCCTCTGAGATGTATTCATCCATAGCCTTTTGCTCCCCAGCGGAGAGTGAATATAGACGGCCGCGGGGAGGTACCGTGCCTGGTTGGAGGTTGATGGTGAGGTCATATGGCTGATGAGGAGGAAGTTGGGTGGCTTTACTTTCGCTGAACACTCGGGCCAGATCACGGTACGGGACGGGGATGGACTCCAGGTCGACGTCCTTTGAGCACATTTCAGCCATTACCCGGAGACACAACTCCTGGCAGGGCGGTCCCCACTGGAGAATTTTGTGGCAGGTCCAGGATATGAGCGGGTAGTGCTGAAGAAGCCATGGATGACCCAAGATGATGGGAGGAGAGGAGAGGTGAGACTTCAGAGTGCTTTTCATGAGAGAGAGTGAGGAGTTCAGTACGTTGAGTAATGGGGCTGTTAGCTAGGGGACAACCGTCGAGGGCGGTGATGTTAATGGGTTGAGACACCTCTGGTTTAATCCCCAACTGAGCAGCAAAAGCCTGATCGATAAAATTACCAGCCACTCCCGAGTCAAAGGCGGTGGCCACGATCTGTTGGTGGCTCAGTTGGAGACTTACCTGAATGGTGAGTCGGGAAACGGTTAGCAGGCAGGATGTAGTTACCATTGGACCAGGCGAATGCCTCCCTCTCTTCACCTGGTCTGACCGTTTCCCGGGCAGACCAGAGGCGAGACGAAGATCAATTCGCAGGCACAGCTCAATCATCCCCTCATAGGTGACTGCAAGCTCACGTTGTAGAAGCATTTTTGGAGTTCGGAGAAAAGGCAAGGGCTTCTGAGTTCAGAAATTTACGGCGTTTATTGAGCATGCTTCAATTCCACCGGTCTCCCTCCCAGCAGAGAGAAAGAGCTAGAGAGAGAGCTAGAGAGAGAGAGCCAGAGAGAGAGAGCCAGAGAAAAGCTGGAGAGAGCTCCGAGCACACGTTAACATACAGTTTTTATACTCTGACTCCCCCTCCCCTTACATGCCATTCCCATCTCATCAATCTAATCTGTCCCCTCACACCTGTTTCCTGAGTTTTAATGATAATAAACAACCGAACAAACACACTTCAAAAACAGAAACAAAACACAAAACCCCGGCTCTAACCCAAAAATGAAAACACAGAACAGAACTGAACTAAAACAGGGCAAGACAATGAACATAGAAGACCTGTGCTCCTCAAACTAACAAAAGAACAAAAAGGACTCAGGCCTGAGCTTCCCACAAGCTCACACAGCCAGGAAACGTG
>JBBPCX010000088.1:14604163-14619969 GCA_037974365.1 Hydrocynus forskahlii | reverse complement strand
CCCCCACCCCCACCCAAAAATGGATGGATGGAAGGATAGATACTTTTTGCCCCCCCAGATAAGCCAAATGCCCTCCCACACATGATGTTCTGGTCACACCTCTGTGAAGGACTGATTGGGTCAAACCTGGTTTCTGATGGAAACTGGAGTAGTAATACTGGACTTCTACCAGTAATACACTGATATACATAAAATAAACATAAAATCACTATTTACTGTATAATGTTATTTGTATTGATTCGTTTTGGTATATATAAACGTTGGAAATGTTGAAAATATGCTGCTTATCCAAAGAGAATTTTAGGAGGTGCCCAAGAATTTCGTATATGTATATTAATATTAGATAAAAATAATCAGCAAGAACAGTGGTCTAATGTTTACTATGGTACGTTCAAATATATAAACTAATATTGTTTGGGTCCCTAAAGGCACATTTTACACATTTTTTTCATAATTTTTCATAATTTTTTCCATCATTACGCTTTTTTTTCAGAAATGTTTCTATTTTGGTAATATTTAGAAAGCGGGCGTTAACCAGTTGATTGACAGCTGGAACTGCCAGTAATCACCAAGAACCCATTCTCTCTAATATGCTGTTTCAATATTGACCACATAGTGGCGCCACATACAAGCCATAACAGGATGTTGACATTTTTTATAAGATAAGATAAGAAACAACTTTATTTATCCCGAGGAAAATTATTTTGTTTGCTCAGTGCAACAAAAGGTATAAAGATAAGACAATAAAGAGTTAGGGAAAAAATAGTAATAGTGCAAACGGAATAACAAAATAACTATAACAAAAAACTAACAAGTAACTATAACAGATGTAATAACTGATTATTAGTGCAAGTGGTTATGAAATGTGACTTGGTGTTTTTGCCCTGAAAATATGATGAATGCAATAAAACGAGATGACTGAGAAAGTCAGACGTGTAGAGGGTAAAGAGGAAGGGTGATAAGACATTAACCAGCACACATTGGTGTCAGTTACTGGACTTGGCTGATGTTTAAAATAAACCAGTTGAAAGTAAGGTGTGGGTCCAGGGACATGTTTCTTTTTGCATTGTTATGATTTAATTTAATTATGCAGAATATTTTGAAGTTGGAATTTCCCTTTAATGTACTTGAGGTCATTGGTTTCAAACACCAATCATGGGGTTTACAGCACTGCATTCTATGCTTATTTTAATATTAGTATTACTATTAAAATTAATTTACTATTCTAATCGACCCTGCTACCTGCATCCCACGTTATTCTGCAATTGCAGGACTGTTTCTACGTATGAAACATTGGGCAATAGGGAGAAAGGATTTGTCAGATGAAGGATGAAGGAAAAATGCTGCTTCATTAAATGTGACACTGCAATACCACTATTCTCCAGCTGATGGAGCACCAACAGCTCTTACCTTACTCATGTTATCTTCAACTGATGGGAGGGTTCAGTCCCAAACCACGCAGTCCCACACTTTACACAATACATTATTGAGTTCATTTCTGATGTCTTGTCTCGTAATTTTAGCTCTCTACGTTGTTTGGTAGTGTGCAGTTTGGGGCGTTCAGTGATTCTTCAGAACTCAGAAATGACTGCTGTAGCGAATCAAACAACCGACTCAGTGATTAATCGATTCACTAGTCTTATAAAAAAAAAACGTTAGACAGATCATGCATATATACATATACATAACACTGCAATTTGTTTTTAAATCAGCACCTCCATTCCATGCCAGTGTCTGTTAAATTCCAACACAAGCACCTCATTCTGCATTATGAGGTACTGAATAGTGATCACCTGAAATCATTAAAGTTCATGTGTCATTAAAGTTCATGTGTCATACCCTGACAAATAAGTGTAACACTGACATTTCTGTATGTAAAGATTCAGAGTACTGTACCTGCAGATCAGTTGTGCAAAACGGCTTATATTTATGTATACTGTACAAACATTATCACTCACCTACAGTACACAAAAAAGATAAGATGAGGGTCTCCTGAGCAGTCAGTGGTAGTATGTGTGTGATTTTACAAGACAGTGATGCCACAAAAAAGTTTGCTTCATATATGTGTGTATATACGTGTGTATATGTCTACACACACACACACACACACGTATACACACACGTACACACACACGTATATGACTTTCATTTTACTACTATTTGTGAGATCAATATCCCATTTATATAATCATAGCAAACACAAATAAGATAAGACGGCGGTCTCCTGTCAGTGATGTTTTATGTGTGTGATGTCCAAGATAACAGACGCCACAATGAAAATTGCTTCGGTTCTTTTAAATCGGTTCGACTGAGCCGATTCAAAGAAACGAATCGTTCACAAGGCTGGTCTGCTCTGGCACTGAGAGAGAGAGAGAGAGCGCCAGCGAGCGAGCCTTATCAGTCTGTCTGCCGCCGTCAACCCATCACATTCCTTTTCCAACATGCCATCAAACCAAAATGTACAAGGTACGTTTTTTGTGAAGTTTTAGTTTTCAGGATCGATTCAGGCAACACACACTGACAGTCATTTCCCTCTTTGTAACGGCTGATCCGTCTGGACTTGGGTTGCCAGCAAGTGCACAAGAATTAAACCTGCACTAACGGGCTCTAAAATGTCCTTTTTTTGCAGGAGGGAAGGCGTTTGGATTACTCAAGGCACAACAGAGAGAAAAACTGGAAGAAATAAACAAGGTAAGGCACGTCGGGTGCTTCTTAATATTGTTTAAATGCGTCTGGGATGCTGTTCTCTTTTCTGGTTTTTGAATAGAAACAAAAAAAATCCCGTTGAGTTACGTCAGCTAGTAGGGCCCTGACCTTTCTTTATCAGTCCAATACTGTTGGAACGTCGATTAGGTTCAGCTAAACTATTTTTGTCATTTGAATTGTTTGAATTTTGGCTAAAACGAACCTTCCTCGACGTGTACATGCGCTTTGCTGTTCAAATGTATCTGCTAGCTTAACCACATTAGCCCACTGGACATTACACCATTAGGACTGAGCACAAGGTGAAGAGATGAGTAGCTGGAATAGAGTTTGTTCCAATTCAGCTGGCTCTATTTTCACAGCCCTTCCCCTAGAACAGCATTTTAAAGTCCCTCCTCTCCTAACACACCTGTCTCCAGCTCCGTACCTTTCTCTCAGATTAAATGGGCTGCTGGAGCAAGGAAAAAACTGGAAATGTGCTGTTTACTGCATGAGTAGCTGGTCTGAGGGTGCTTTTCCCATTTGACCTGCGAGAGAAACTGCAACCAGAGCCCTCTGTCTTAAAATGCAGTCAATTTTTAAGTTCTGTTTAAAGCTTGTGGAGGCATGTTGCTTCTGAAAAAGTCAGTAGTATGAAAAAGGGAAAAAGAGAATTTATTCTTTCAGCTGAAAGGGAGAGCAACCTCGAGGAGCCAGTTTTTCTTTCTCAGTCAAGCACAGTCACACAGAAGTATTCATAAGACTTACAAGTAACATATCTTCCTTTTCTCTTAAAAAGGGGTACAAGGATTTTAAAATGTCCTTGAAGAGACAGCTCCCACATTGTTACATTCATTTCCCATTATTCTCCGTTAGTATTTGAAACCAGGTTGCTCTGGGGTGAGAAAGAGGCGCCCTTTTCTTCTGCTGTTCAGACGGGAAACAGGTGGCTGCTGAACCCCATGAAGAGACCCATTGTGTCGGGGCGTCTCTCCACCCTGTCGTCTTTCTGCCTTTCTGCCTTTCTTCTCTCACACACAGCAGAAACCCCCCTATACTGCCTCACACTGGCACACTCTCAACCCAGCATGTTCTGGTCAGACAAAAATGCTAAAAAGCTCTTGAGGGAAGGCAAGCTGGCAGTGGCAGTGTAATGTTCTGCTGGGAATGTTTGCTCCAACCTTCATATGGGTGTTACTTTGACACATTATCTACCTTAACATTGTTGCAGACCAAGTGCACCCCTACTTGGCAATGGTATTGCCAGTGGTCTCTCTGCTGGTATTGCCAGCAAGATAATGCGCCATGCCACAGTGTACAAAATATTTCAGGAAACTTTGAGAAGCATGACAAAGAGTTCATAGATATATTTGTGTATTATTTCTGTAGGATGTCATGCTCTGAAGCAGCCACTCATAAACCTAGAGCCATGCCAAGTGTCAGCTAGAGAGGTATAAAGATCTGCACAGCATCAGGGCAGTGAAAGTTAGGTATTTGGAGTAATGGAGCTCATTCCAATACTTGTAACATTCCATATATGGACAAAAGTATTGGGATGCCTGACCATTACACCAATGGGGACTTAAATGACATTGCATTAACTACAATGTGGACTGTGGAGGTGGTCCCCCATTTGCCGATGTAACAGCTTCCACTCTTCCTGGAAGGATTTCCACAAGATTTTGTGAATCATTTAAGAGGTGTGTCCCAATAGTTTTGTCCATATAGTGTAGTCAAGACACACATCATGAGATCTGCAAGCAATGTACACTCATTATTGTGAGATCAGGCCTTTTTGGAGAACTGTTTACTTGAAAGCTACATTGCTTGAACCCACCACTGTTTAGTATTCTGTTGACCCCTGAGTCATTGTAGTGCTGCCAGATGTTTTTTTTAGTCTTCACACATTTAGTTCAGTTGTAAAAATATATATCATAGGTATGGTCAAATAAAGCTAAAATGTGACAGTATAGAGTGACTAAGGGAGTTTTCACACTTGGTTAGTGTCATACCCTTGAGGCACGGTTTTCTATTTGCATTTGCAAACACATCAAACAACCTCAGACTCTGAGCAGATCTAAAAATGACCTAACATCAAACTACCTCCTGAGGAGCCTCATCGCGACAGAGAACACGCTTCCACCTTTTCTAGTGGTCTCATTGCAGTTTGTGTGTGATCCAATTTGTGGTTTGTTAGATGTGTGCATTGTGAAAGTGAAACCGGTCCACTTTACTATTTATTTTTTGGTTAAAAGAGCTCAAAGGTCAGAACACACACACACACACAGTCTTCCAACACGCAGAGCAGAAAACAAACTACTAAGGTTAAAAGCAGTCTCTGCGTTTGCATGATCTCGTCAAGAGACTGCTGCACTACTCAGACCTATCAGTTACTTAATATTTTTAAAAACAATTTTTAATCATTATGATCATTATTTTTCAGCTGTTTCCACGTAGGGGAGCATAATACTTATGTACTACATTAAGAGGGAGGAAACCCACACCCCCATGATTTCACCAATGCATTTGATTTTGTTGATAAAATATAATGTGCCTATTCTCTCTCTCTGGCCACTCTCTCCTCACTTTCGGAGAGCCTGTTTTTTAAAGAGTCCTGGCTCCTCCCTTAACTCAGCTCACCTGTGCTCAGTCCAGGGTCCGTGAGGGTGCTCCGTCCCCTTGCCTCACAATATAAAATAATGCTATTTTTGCCATTATAAAGTGGTGTAGGTGATTACTCAATCAGAATAATTGCTTGATTACTCGTTTACTAATCATTGATAGTGACAGTTCTGGTCTATATTAAAGTAATAAGCCATGATCAACCTTGTGTTTTCACTGTTACTGAAAGGTGATATTAATCATATGCAACACAACCTTCCACCCAAATTTAAGTCATTAACTGCAACTGCAGTCAGATATTAATTGGCTCATTAGTAACCATAAGTCCAAAACGGGTGCCACAAAACTGTGGAGCTTTCAGTGCACTCTTAATTTCATAGAGAGCTGAAATGACTCCAGTGGTAACATCAGAACTACAGTCCACCTCTGAATTTGTTTATGTAGGACCAAACAGCAGCAGTTTACCTTCAGGCACTTTCGGATCTGTTCGGGCACCACTGGTTCAATTACATATTTTGTTCCTTTTCTTTGTGAAAAGTACTTCTGCATTTTAAATGCACTTTATTTCAGAAATGCTCTCTCACTTTTATATCCATGGAGAGAGAAAAAACAGTAATAGTAAAACTCCATTTCCATTAAAGTGGGGCTGTACAATGGTATAATCACAAAATTGGCCTTTTCAAAACTCATCTAGCTAATTATTTCCATTTGCAAAGGGGCGTGTAACCAATCACTGAATGTCTTGTGTGCGCTGATCATTCCCTAGTGTCCTTTTACTGTTTGGATTAATCAAGGCATTCACATGGTCCAGCAAATGTGCATAGTTTTGGTCCAAAAACAATGTATACATGTCTTTAACCATGGAACATCAAGAGGTCTGTGTTTTTAATCACAGCATGTAGCAGAATAATTGTTAGGTGCTGTTTTTTTTTTTTAAATCATACACCCCTACTTTTTGGGTCATGCTGTATGGAAGAGCTGCAGTTGACAAATGGAGATAAGTTACCCACCCACTCTGATTTTCGGCTTGAGAACCCACATATACACTGTCTGAAATGGATCTTTCATGCCTCACTTTCAGTGTCTTTCTGGCTCTTCCTCTGTAGGAGTTCATGGAGGACCAGAAGTACCGGGACGAGGAGGATTTGGCAGAGAAGCTGGATTCCTTCAAAAGTAAGAACCACAGCGGCTAAAAGCTCGTCAGGCATCTCCTTAGGATGTAAACTTCCTCTAATGGCATCAGGAGATCAGTGGCATTGGACATGTTTGTGTAATATTTGCATATACATGACACAATGTTTATAGAATGGGAATATATGCCAGCATAACTCTGTGTTTGTGTGTGTGTAAGAGAGGCTGTGTGATTTAGTGGTCTGTAGTGGAGTGGTCTTGCAGGGGTAAGAAATTTGAGAGAATGTGTTTTTATAGAGAATGCGTGAATGAGAGAGCGAATAGAGCTGAAATGTCAGCTCTGAAGCAGACCATTTTCATCTCATTCTTTCTCATCCCCCACTCCCCTTGAATGAAACTTGAACTCTTGGGCCTTACTTCTTGTGAACTGTCTACCATACAGATAAGTTATGGCTGGGTGGATGTGCTTATGTAGATGTGAGGAAGGAGAAGTGAAAGAATATCTTCCTAAAGAACATTTTAGAGAACAAAGAGAACACAGAAGCTGAGTGGAAAAAACACATTTGGAAAGCACGGTGGGGGATGGATGGAGAAAATTAAAGTGCTTGCTTTTAACATTCTTGTTTTAAGTATAATTTGCAGAAGTGTGGTCTTTTTTTCTTGCACACTCACTGTGCGTCAAGCCCAAAGGCTCGCCGCAGGTTGTTTTGACCCACAAATGTCAGTCTCTGTATGTAAGTGTGTGTTTGTGCGTGGCTCGGCCTTCAAACCAGGGAGAGAATGAAGAAGCTTACCCTTGAGAAAAGCAGACAACAGCAACTTGGGATAGAAACCTTTTATTTTTCAGTGTGCCATGCCACAGACCTTGAAACTGGACACAGATTGACAGTGACAGAGATTAATGTTTTGAATAATTCCTCTAAACTGAATACGTTTCCAGTTAAGCTACTTTAAATTGAAGCATTTCAGAATGGGATTTTTTGTGTGTGTGTGTGTGTGTGTGTGTGTGTGTGTGTGTGTGTGTGTGTGTGTGTGTGTGTGTGTGTGTGTGTGTGTAAGTAAGAGGATGGAACAAGGCAGCTGGATTGCTTTAACGGACAGATGAGAAGTAACTGTTCATTCATCTGCTCTTACATTTTTGTTTTGGTTTCCCTCACGTTTTGTTGGCCTCTAATCCTGGACTGAAATTTATGGGCACTGCCTATCCGTCTATGTCCCTCTCAGTCTTGCACTCCACTTTGTTGTGAATAGTCATGAGTTGAAGCGGCAGGCACCAACAGGGGGGCCATTGTAACCCTCTCCTACCCATGACCCCTCTCTCACGGAGACACTGTTACAAGAACTGCTCACAGCCACTGCAACAGAGCCCTCTTTGTGAGGTAGAAGCAAACAGACAGACAACAGACAGGCAGATGAACAGAGAGAGCAAGGTTGGGCTAAGGTTTCGTATTAAAAAAATAAAATAAATAAATAAATATATATAATGTATAAATAAAACACTGATCAGCGGCCTGATAATCTGGAATCACTGGCACTTGTTTGGTGGAGCTTCACTGGTGATACTGATGAAGTTGGATGGCTTTGAAGAGGCGTGGCTCAAAGCATTTACATAGTTCTGTCTGAGTGATTTTGTTAAATCACTGATGTTATGTGATCAGCCATAAATTATTAATTGGTATGTAATTCCATTTATGATACTGGATTCACAATTTAATATAGTCACTAATTTGAACAATTTTTATTATCAATAAAAGATGCATATGTCCACATTGTTGCCTAATTTACTAATGAGACTAGAGCTGAAATGAACACTGTGGTAGTTTGTGCACTCTGGTGGTTAGATTAGCGCAACTGGATTAGATGTAGTTTGTTCTGCGTGATGCACACTGTCGCATTTTTACATTATCATGATATTTCAGTGCATTGTTACACCTCTGATTAGAGATGTATATTCGTTAGGACACTGACTGACACATATTCAATCAATTGGTGACTTGGTATTGCAGCTTTCTGCGTTATCTGTGTCTTATATCAAGATAACGATGATCAAATGACTCTGTGTAGCCTTAGTACTGCAATGACGGAAGTGTAAAGAGTTCTGGAAAGTCCAGTCCTGGATTCCATTACCCAATACGGCCTACGCAAATGCATATTACAATGGTTTCCCCACATCTGAAGTTGAAGCCAGGCTGACCTCTTTCCCCTTCCTGTGGCCTGCTGGCCGTTGTCAAGACCTCAGCTGTCTCACTAATGACCACTTTTCTGCCACACTCACCTGTTGTTGGCAGCTGCGTGTGGGTGTGTGTGTCTGAGAGTGTGTAATTAGAAATGGAGTGTGCACAACTTTGTTATACTGCATAGTGATACTACTTTACACATTTTTTTTCCAGATAAATATGCAGAATTTGACCTAAACGACCAAGGAGAGATTGGTAAGTGTAGTCATATGTGTGATTAAGGCTGTGTCTACCTTTTGTCTTCAATGAAACAGTGATCCTGTAACGAACAGACATGAAACCCGAGTCTGTGTGTGTCTGTGTGTGTCTGTGTGTGTCTGTGTGTGTCTGTGTGTGTCTGTGTGTGTCTGTGTGTGTCTGTGTGTGTGATAATGCACTGGGGAAACATAATAGGATTAGAGCATACAAGTGAGATAAAGTAATAAAGATAAAATAATCATAGTATAGCCCACATACTTTCCAATCCTGGACTTGAGCCACAAACCTTAAGTACAGAAAGTCACAGCCATTTCTGAGCTTACCCTTTCTTTTTTTTCTTAATAACCAAACAGTTGGTTTGGGCATGCCCAGTGTTTTAGCTGTGTTCTCCCTCATGATGGCCAGATTTAACCAGCAGTGATATTTTTGTCAGAGCTACAGTACTGTGCAAAAGTCTTAGACACATCAGAAGAATGTATTTAACTGTATGTGTTTAGAATGTAAATAAGTCATAATAAATAATAATACAGTAAATAGTGATTTTATGTATGTCTATGTTTGCTTACCTAGACCACTCTTTGTGGAAGCCCATTGTAGTTCTCATCAAAAACCTCAAATACATGGTTCAGATCAATTGATAATTCATTAGATTAAATCAGGAGCTGCTGATTAAGTTTCACAAATCTATGCAAAAACTGGAGGCAAAATCTGGAGTCAAACCTGTGTTCTTTAACCAGATCACAAAACTTAAAGTACTTTCTTTACAAACAACAAATATTGATATTATTTAAAGCTTTCTTGTTTGTTTGCATTTATTCTTGTATGAACGTGTGTATTTGCTGGAAGAAAGTCCCTCACTGCTCAGATAAATGGCTTAAAACAGTTTGCATGGGAGCCTAAGACTTTTGCACAGTACTGTACATGGTCAATCAGCAGAAGAAAAAGGTCTAAGATTGCACTGTGGAAGGCACCAGAACACATATGCCTGAGGAACGACTGCAAAAGCCAAATGGCCAAACACATTTGGTGCTCTAATATGTGAATTTTGCCTTGATGTTCCAGTTTGAGTGTTCAGACCCCTGTTCAAATACTTTTAGAATGTCTAATCTAGAGAGCAGCCCCTCCTTTTTTGGTAACAAGAAGTTTCACTCATAGCCGCTTTAACTAATTTAGTGGAGACATGTTTCTGGTTTGTTACAGTTGTTGTCCCATTCAGTCAATGTTTGGTGAAAACACTTTTAAACACTATTTGGTGCACAGTGAGCTTTAAATAGGTCTACACTAATGCTTGTCCCCATTAGAAGATCTAGAATTTTTTTGTTTTTGAAGAACTGTTTGTTTGTGTGTGTTTTTTAAAATATACATGGTATCTCCACAGGTGTACAGGGCATTCTTTCACGACTTCTCACTATGCTTAAAATATGTGCTTTTTGGAAAATTTTCCAAACGGTGTTGCAAAATCGATACACAGTATCACAGTAATTGCTGAGGAGACGACTTGCAAAACTGACCCTTAAGATTATAATATGCAGTTTTAATAGCTGTTACAAATGAGCAGAAGTAGATTATGAGGTTATGTGTGTTAAAAGAACATTTGGTGTTTGTGGTACAGATATGATGGGTCTGAAAAGGATGATGGAGAAGCTGGGAGTGCCCAAGACCCATTTGGAGATGAAAAAGATGATCTCAGAGGTGACCGGGGGCGTCAGTGACACAATCAACTACAGAGACTTTGTCAAGATGATGCTTGGCAAACGCTCAGCTGTGCTTAAACTGTAAGTTTGTATGCGTGTGTGTTCTTATGAAACCTATTGCAGGGCGATTTCTTATTCCGCCAGGTCCTGTTCAGTAGGGCTATTTTTAGCATGCCTGTGTGTTTAATCGTGTCAGCAAATCCACTGCTGCATCAACACATCAGCATTTCTCTGCCATTATCTCTCAGTGGGAGTGGGACATGCTGTGACAGAATGTCACCACTGCTTATCACGTGACATTCCTGGCCTTAATTACAGAAAGTTGTGCAGTTTGAGAAGGGTCATTTTACACCCTAGTGCTGCAACAGTGTAATTTATTATCTGTATTATTTTTTGCTACTCTTACTTTTGTACTGTCCACTGTCTGCTGGAACAATCTCTTATCTTATTAACCGATATTGCATTAATGGTCTTGGCATTACAGTTACTGGAATGAGTAGCAATATGCAAATGAAATTTTGTTGGGCCGTCCAGCAAAAAGTTATTTTGGTCAAACAATGCTGTGCAGTCTTTCAGTATTTGATTCACCAGTGTGTTAATATCACAATTCAAAAAGCCTTATTGACATGACTATGCAATATTGCCAAATATCAATATGTAGCATCAAAGAGACAGTTGATTGTTTTCTAACTTCCAGTTTGGATTACTGACACCATGCAGTTTCTCTCACTTTAACCTCTCAGTGTGCCAACAGTCCTGAGTTTCAAAACGACCATGTTTAGTGTGACTGCTCTTGAAAGCCAAGATGGTCAGGCCATTCCCTTTCCATTAAATCCCATCATAATCCACATCACACTAATCGTCTGATGAAAGGCAACATTTCCCTTCAGTTTTGTCCTCACTTTCTGGTTTGTTGTTCTGTTTAATAGGTTTAGCCAGAGGAGAGTCCTCCTTTTGCTGACTGGCAGGTTTTTTTCCCTCTATTATTTTACTTCATAATTTGGACATTGGCAAAAATGTGTCTTGAAGGCTGATCTTCTGATTCCATTGCTTGATCTCTCATACATATGATAATTCCATTGCCTGAACTGCTTTCCATAGCATGAGATACAGCCTTGTTGGGGGTCATGCAATTTTATGTGTTGGTGTATAGGGCACACAAGCATCTACACACAGTTTTCTAACTTATGTATGCTACTAAGATGCCCTTTAAGTTGGCACAGGTTCCACCCTCCCCCACCCCGCCAATTCTTCTGTTTTCATTCCTGAGGGGAAAATGGAGGAAGAGAAAAAGGCCAGGGCCGAAAAC
The DNA here is from genome assembly GCA_037974365.1 of Hydrocynus forskahlii. Lineage (NCBI taxonomy): Eukaryota > Metazoa > Chordata > Actinopteri > Characiformes > Alestidae > Hydrocynus > Hydrocynus forskahlii. The sequence continues at coordinate 14,608,096 of JBBPCX010000088.1, read as the reverse complement.
AGAAGCCTTAGTTCCCCATGTTTTGTTTTCCTTGGTGAAGGAAAAGAAAGACTGAAATTACTTAGGGGAAAAAAAGTTGACACTAACAAAATCATGAAATGGAGCCAAGGTTCATGCTGTATCAGTGCTGACTGTTGCTTAGTAAGAGCCTTTTGAAGTTCAAGCTAGCTGCTACTGCACCCTCACTGACTGGTTTGAGTTGTGCAAAGTTTGCTGTTTAACAAACTGGAATAAAAAAGTTCATGTAAAATGAAGGTTTCTCAAAAGTGAAAAGTAAATAATGGATTAGAGTTAAATCTTGAAAGTGAAATCTAACATGGGGTTTATACTCTTGTAGCTTTTCTACAAGTTTGACAAACTTCCTTTGAAAACCTTAAAGAAGCAGGGACAGAGGTACAATTTTACAGGCAATATAGAACCTTTAAGCTGTCTTCAGCTTGAGGAACCAGCTGGAGAGCATTTAATTCATGAACTTAACTGAGATGAAAATAAACTTGCTGAACAATCTAAACACAGTGATAGAATCGAATTATATATGATTAAACGGGAAATCAACCTAAAATCCGAAAACACTCCTCGACTTTTTCCCTACAGCAGAATTTGCTAGTTTGGTTTACTCTATTCTTTAACAGAGAACGCATGGAAGCAGTATAGGAAAGACATTTTTCATATCAATCTTGAACTATGAATGCTTTTCAGTTACATAAAAGGTAGGCTAATAGTGGATGAACCGGAAGTATTAGCGAATGAATCATTTTAATGCATGGCTATTAGTTTTCTTCTTGTCTGTTAGTACAACCCAAGTATAAGCCGGTAAGAGAAATACTGGGCCCGTGGCTCCCTCTGAAATTACAGATGCAAGAGTGAAGAAATTCTGTAATACAGCACACTGGACACGTTTCATGATTTCCACTTAAGTGGTTTAGTAAGTTCAAAACCAGTCCCCTGGCCCCTATCTGGGCCATATAGTGTGACGGATAGCCCAACGGAGTCGTTCCTGTAAGCAGAGTGAAGTGGGACAGAGAGTTAATTTAGGACAGCTCTAAGTAGCCCTGCAGTGCTGGAGGGCAAGCGAGAAAAAGTCTTTTCAGCTATATGGGGACACTTGACACCAAAGCTTCTTTTACGTGCAGATAAAAGTCGCTGTTGGCTGTCTTTTTAGTATTAAAATGGTTAAACTTGTCACAGCTATTTTAAAAGAAATGTGGGCAATCTGACTATAAACCATTCCCTTCAAAATTAAGCCCTGATTATAGCTTTAATTTTATTCCCAGCCCCTGAGTGCACTAAGCTCTAGGGAGGTGACCCATATACTCAAACCAGTTAGAATGCATCAGTGAGGTTTTTGCAAAGAGGAAAATGTGTTCAGTAAGGGTGGACAATATAATGATAAGTTATCTAGAAAAAATGTCAGCATTTATCGAGCGTATTATGAATACCGTCAGTACTGAAACAACACTGAGTACTTACTATGAGCAACTACATGTTTCATTAAAATGAGATTAAAAAACGGTTTCTAGGTAGTGTAGCTCACACTGTTTACACCTAAGAGTATTTTTCACTTTGAAAGGGCCGGTTTAGTCCCAAATCCTGACAATGCTAGGAGTCCATAATTGGTTCTACTTAATTTCGTGTAAGAATGTGTAGAAAGACATGTTTTTATACCATTTTTAAAAAGTGTCTGTTCTGCTTGTGCATAGGACCTGTTAAATAAAAATGTCGTGATGTATATCATGAAAATGCCTTAAAAAACTAAATCAAGGTTCACATACTTTTTAATTATTGCCCACTCCTAGTAGTCAGCTCTTAATCTTTGGCACTGGCAGCAAATTTCACTGTTGTGTCTGACATTGTGGTGGGTGTAGGAATATTTGTGCATCGCTGTGATGGACAGAGGGCTGCTTGCTAGTCACTGGCCCCCTGCAGGTTACCCATTGGTCCAGTGCAGGCTCAGGGCTTGTTAAGAGCTTATAAGAGATTTGCAGAGGTTAACCAGGAAAGGAAAGTAAAGACACTGTCTCTGAATAGACCTGTCAGGACTGCTTCATACCCACACACACTGTTCTCTCTGTCACTGTCACATTCTTTATATGTCTCATTCTGTTCTCCTCATGTCTGGACTAAAGAGAGAGTGCCAAAAATACAAGTAGCACTTCTGTCATTTCAGTCGACACTTTGACTGCACTGATTTGTCTCTGACCATTTCCCTATTGCAACCTCTTGTTTTACTCAGCGGGGTGCTGCAGCTAATTTGCCTCCAAGGTTCAGATCAATGGTCCAACATTGCAATTATTAAAAATTCTTCTTTAATTGGAGATTTAATATATAAAACTACTGGGCAGGAAGCATTGTAATAGCAAACCACTGACTTAGTATAGTCAGCTGCCCAAGAATACTGCACACCTGAAATTCTAATGGAACCATGCAGCTACTTTTGGCCTGATTCCATCCAGTACAAGGGAAAACATGCTCTTTTTTTCTTTCTCTCGTTATGAAATAGTTGTCAAGTTAAGAGACAAAGGGGGAAGAGACAAAGGGGGAAATTTAACCTCAGGCATTTAGTTCTTCATACAACCTTAACTTTCGTTACTCATTCAAAAGGAGTTCCTCTCGTCACAGTGGACAAAGCCATCTTGATTTAGAGTTCTTGTCCCTTCTCGTCCATGTTCTGATACTGTTTGTTCTCTGTCATGAAAGAGCAGAAGTTTGGCAGTCAGTACATTGATTTTAAATATAGCTGATCAGCAAATATGTTTGTGCCCATTGTTTGTTTCTTTACACCCTATATTTAATATTACTTGGATTTGGCTTGAATGCCAAACATGATATTTGTCACTATGAAGCCATGTTTAGCAGATTGTCTCATGTATGTGACACACTGTTTTAAAATGAGTTTAAATACTCAAGTGTCAGTCGTCAACATAACCACTAGATTGTCAATACAAATATAATCAATTACTGCATATAGTTACATAACAAACTCTTTTAAAATTAAAAACCACACGTCTGTTTGAGTGTTGAGTGTATTCTCTAGGTTTAAAGGGGACATATTATGCAAAACTCACTTTTTGCATCCTTTTGTATTTCCAATTGGGTCTCTACTGCTCCTATAAACACTCCAAATTCATCCATTTTCTGTGAATCAATTGAAAGATTTTGGTGTGAGGAATCATGCGGCCATGTGGATGGCCCCCCCCATTGTAACATAATAATAAGGAAATTTGCATAGAACCACCCCTTACCTGTCAAGCCCCCACCCACTAGATTAGTTGAAGATCCTCCATTTTTGTCTGCTCGTTTTATGAGCACACATAAGAAGCTGGACGCTATGGCTACAGGCAAAGGCAAGTCACTCATGTGTTAAACGCACAGCGTTAGCATGAGATGGGTGGGGGGTGGCCAGGAACAGCTTATTTGCATAAAAGTGACAGAGCCCTTAAACAGCTCACTTTGAAAGGGACTGAAACTGTCAAGAATGAAGCTGGTGAGATTTTGTGCAAAGAACTTCATGAGCATGTTTTGTATAGCCCATAGATCTATTATAACTAAAGTGAGGTTTGCATAATATGTCCCCTTTAACATTCTGTTTTTAGCATTGAGATGTATTGCTATGAAATATTTGGTAACTGCATTATTGTGATGAATGAATTGATGTTTATGTTGTTTGATATTTAATTTATTTATTTATTTATTCATTTATTTATTTTCCCAGGGTGATGATGTTCGAGGACAAAGCCAACAGCACCACCTGCAAACCGGACGGTCCGCCACCCAAACGTGACATTGCCAGCCTACCGTAGACAACCACAGGGACATGCTTGCATCTACAATCTTCACCCATTTCACAGCAATGGGATAGGTGTACATAGCCTTACCCAAGATTGCTAGAACCCATGGGGAAAAAAAATCTGTGGTTCAGGGAAGGTTTGAGGG
>JBBPCX010000088.1:14585696-14604063 GCA_037974365.1 Hydrocynus forskahlii | reverse complement strand
TTTTACAGTAGATGTAGGAGAGGCTGAGTAACCAGCGAGATCAAGCATTAGACCTGACAGTTTGTTTCTAGCAGCTTTCGGACCTAGAAGAAGGACCTCAGTTTTATCTGTATTTAGTAAGAGGAAGTTCTTGGACATCCTGTCTTTTATATCTTTAATGCAGTCCCCGATTTTATTTAATTTAGGTTTATCAACACTTTTCTGTGTCTGTAGACCACAGTGTTGGTTTTGATTTGGGCTTTTTTGTTTATCGTCTCTAAGTGTACTTTGTGTAAATTGCTGTCTCTGCTGAGCAGGTCCTGTGCTGGGTTACCCTGTGCAGGGCGTGAGCACCGTGATCTGCAGCGTGCATGTGGAGCCAGGAACCTCACTGGCCATGGTGTCAGCCTGTGTTTCCCGGTGCATGCTTAAGGTAATAGATCAAATGTTTTTACATGTTATAGAAATCCTATGAAATAAAAATAAATCAGATCATAGATATAACATGTTTAAGGTAGTAAATCAACTGTAATTTTTTATTTCTACAATCAGTTGATTTACCACAAACAGTTGATCTGTATTGTAATCCCTTGGTGCTGCCTGTGTGGTTTCATTTCACAGTAGGGTGAGTTGAAAATGGGACTTTGATATTGGAGTCAACTTGGATAAACTTGGATAAACTGTGTGTGTGTGTGTGTGTGTGTGTGTGTGTGTGTGTGTGTGTGTGTGTGTGTGTGTGTGTGTGTGTGTGTGTGTAGGCCCTGCAGCAGGCAGGTGGGCAGGTTTTAGAGCCCATGATGTCACTGGAGGTGACCGTTCAGGAGGAGTTTCTGAGCCTGGTGCTTGGTGACCTTGCCCAACGCAGAGGATCAATCTGTGACATCCAGAGTCGCCTTGACAGCAAGGTGCTGCTGGCCACCGTCCCTCTTGCAGAGATGATGGTAAGTTTTCTGCTTTGGTCATGGCACTCCTGTGCTGGTGTGTATATGTATATACACATACACAGCAAACCTCCGCTTAATTGCGGTCCAGCAGTTGCGGCTTCTCTCTCTCGCTGATTTTTTCTGAGAACCGAACTAATAATTGTTCATGGAAACCCCCGCACATTCGTGGAAACTGCAGATATCCTCTGCATCTGCAGTCCAGAATTTCCCTCGGGGAGCGTCTAGAGTGTTCTCGTGTTTTTCGTTTTGTTCTTCTTAAAGCCCTGTATTTTTATTACTGTACATTAAATTTTAACTGTATTTACCCTGTCTATACCAAATAAAGTGACAGCGCATACCAAAGAAAATGCGTGTGTATGAATTACAGTACAGGCTATACAGGGGTAACATCAGTATTTACATTCTAGCACTTCGGGAGTCCAGGATAAACTGTACAGTACGAATACGGGTTTACCTTTACATTTTCTTTAAGGGTAATGAATTTATATTGTATGAGCTAGTGAGAACACAGGTCCGGTTCTAGATTTTTCCTCGGTTCCTCCAGCTGTTGTTTGGATTTGTGAAACTCCGTCAGGGCAGCTCCTGATTTAATTTAACGAAGGACTGATTGAGTCAAAAATGAAATTAAAGTGTTTAGGGAGCATATTTGGGGGCATATGTAGGGTTTACACTACAAAAATAGGCATTTTTAGGCATTTTTTTAACCACATCACAACACTGAGTTTTTTCACTATACGCTGGTGCTCTTGAAACGTAACCCACGTGAAAATGTATTTTGTATATATATATATATATACATTGTTATATGCAAAAATAAAGAATTAATTCAAAACAAATGAGCTTTAAACAAATGAGCTTTTTAACTGTAGTGTTCCCTTTAACACTGTGTGTGTGTGTGTGTGTATATATATTTTTTTTGTGTTACGGTATGGTATTTATAGTATAGTATTAGACAAAATATACTATCATTCCTTGAACTCTTTATTTTTTTTATATAGACAGATAAAACTTTCCTTTTATAAAGAACAGCTATGTTTTCTGTTTATAATGTATGAAATCAACATTTTGAATTTTAGATACACATGGTAAACAGACATTAGCTGTAATATACTTAAACAGACAACATACGCTGTAAAATAACAGTGCAAAATCAGTTTAGTAACTGGAAAAATCTATTCCATAATGGTGAGGTTTTTGTGCAAAAAGATAAGCCTGTCTACGTTCTCTGGAGCAAGACGGGAACTGCTTGCACTGACAGTGTTCCCTGCAGTGGAGAACACTCTCTCACTTGCAACAGAGGTTCTTTTTTCACCAGACTGTCTTTTGCTTGTTTACAGTCCTCTTACCCTAGTCATCGTACTGAGCGCTAAATCCAGAGTGTTCCCACACAGTGGATTTGAAACTTTGCAGTGCCTCTTCATATTTGCTTCTCTCAGTCTCACTACCGCTTGCCATAGTCGCGGCGAAGCTTAAATAATGTTTGTCTTGGTTGTCGTCAGTCCTCGGGCTTGTATTTGCATTCAAAATAGGCTGTTTTCGCTGCTTGTATTTACATACAGAGCTCTGATAGGCTGTAACAAAATTATGCATATCGAAATACCGGTTCACCTGCGCGTATTGAACCGTAGGGGGGCGTACCGAACGGTTCAATAAAATACTGTGTAATATTGCACGACTAATATATTACAGCAACCCCCCACTTTCATGCGGATCAGCATTCACTTTCAGTCCATCGCGGATTTTTGAACCTCCCGCCTCTGAGGACAGCTGACCATGACGTCCGGGCCTCGCTCAATCAGGCACCTGAATAGAATGAACCTACGCTGCTCAGCGCTGCTCCGAACAAAAACAACCAGAACGAGGGGGCGAGGCACACGAGGCGCGGATGTCACAGTCAGCTGTACTCAGGTGGGAGGTTTGAAAGAACGTCATTTATTAATCTGAGAACGTAATTTATTTCTCCTTGCTGCCGAGTGATGCTGCGCTCCAGAATTTCCCCTCTGGCTCGAATGTTGTACACAATGAGACCATTACATGAGGTGTCTATCACCCCAATACAATTGCCTCCCTATCCTAAAAATGTCTGAAGTGAAACAAACACCGTATGTATGACATCCACTAAGTCTCTCACAATATCCCCAACTTCTTGTGAGTAGTGTATATGCATATATATATGTATATATACATATATTGTTATATGCAAAACTAAATTAATTCAAAAGTAGTGTATTGCACTTTTATTTTTAACATACTGTTATATGAACAAAAGTGCAATAACATTTGGTTTGCAAACACTTTAAACAAATGAGCTTTTTAACAGCAAGTGTTCCATTTCACAATTACACAGCTGCAGTTTTTCTTTGACAGGTGTTATGTGTACTTAACCTACAGTAACTTTGTTGAATAGCGGACGTTGATTTAAGCATAGCTTTACAGGTTTAAGGAACAGATGTGGACTACTTGAGCGCTGATGTACGACGCTCTGAATAAGAGCATCAGCTAAATGCCGTAAATGTAAATGCAAATATAATCTCAGTTAGAACATTAATGTAATCAAATCAACTATAAACCCAAAGCTATTTCCCCCTGCTAGGGCATTTACGTTTTATCTAGTTTGTTATATAAAAACAAGTCCAGAGCATTACACCAGCTGCAAAGGAGGACCAACTCCATATTAAAGTCTCTGTTGGTGTGATGGTCAGGCATCCCAATACTTTTGTCCATGCAGTGACTGGTTTTTGTGGGGATCAGGCATCCCACCCCTAGTGACCTAGAGCCATAGACAGCATAAATGTCTATGTGTAGAGCTGCATGCTGCGCTCACTTTCGAGCACAAAAAAAGCAACGAACTTTCAAAATAAAGACTTAAAAAAAACCCTGTTTTAACCTGTGATAAAATAATTGTTGGCATTAAGTAAATGATGCTTTAACGTGCCCAGCCTTAAGATGTGTGTGTGTGTATATATATATATATATATATACACACACATATATACATACATACATATACACACACACAGGACAATAACATGCTCACAATAACATGTGGAACAGAAACAATAATTTTATTGCTTGTGTCTCGTGTCCAGGGTTATTCAACGATTCTGCGGACTTTGACCTCAGGAAACGCCACCTTCTCTCTGGAGTTTGCTAGTTATGAACCCATGAATGCCCAGGCCCAGAAGACACTGCTCAACAAGGTGGCTGGACTGTCCTGATGCCAATTTCACTTTGCACATTGACTGTGAACCATGGTGGAGATGTTTTTTTGGACATTCATTTATTAATTCAAGCCATTCACTGACATGTAGAGCTTCCCTTTTATTTATTTTATCACAGGAATATCAAGTTGTACATTAAAACAAATGGAAGAAATACATGGCACTTTTGATTTGTGACACAAATGTCAGGGACCTCCTGCCAAACGTCCATGTAGAATGAATACAGTATGTAGGCTCCATATCGAAATAAAAAATAAAACTATGCTGTCAACAGTATTTAGATTAACATCTGAAGATCAGATTACTAAAAAGGTAGTCATAGGGTAGTCCCTGAAAGATTTTAATTTAAAAAAAATTACTTTAGTGCATTTATACAGGACCCAGATCCTTTTCCTGATTGTTAAAATTTACAGCAAAATCATCAAAATTGTCTCAGTGTTCCACGCTGAAATCCAAGTCGCTGGTCAGCATTTGGCTACATTCCTATAATGAAATCAGTGCCCGCTGTACTCATAAGGACAAAAGCCAATATACAGCGGCTCTGCGGGTATACCTCTCCTAAAAATAAATAAAGAAAAATCAAGTTAGTAATAGGGATGATTTACTTGATGGACTGCAGAGACTTTAGTAAAATATCAAAGTGTATATGTTTTTTACAGATATATACTTTGTAGAAAATATTCAGTTCAGACCCCAGAGGCCTTTTTGAAATGGCTTTTAAATAAAATTACAGCATGCGCTTCGGGACATCATGACACAGAAGTTTCAGACTCACCTGACCATGCGGCAGCGGTGATTTGCAAGGCGTGTGTAAGCGCTGTCGATGTCTTTTACGTTCTCATCACTCCACAGCCTCTCTGCTACGGCGCTGGCTCGAGGCCTGGGAAGAACAAACGCACACTTCATACACTTTTCTCTTTTCACTGTTACTCAATCAGCATTCTCAACTCAGAGGATTTGTTAAGAACAGACTTTGAGCTGTATGTTACTGTCATTTTTAAGCTATAAAGAAGATTCTTTACACCCCAATTTGACGTTTTTGATCACATCATATTTGGATTTCGACTAACAAGAAAAGGTGCAAATACAACCAGAACTCATTACCCTAATATCATTTTACCACACCGCCAAGCATGGAGCAAAGGCAAGCCCAGAGACTGAAATATTTCACTCAAACCCTTCATAGTACTGAGAGCAAATGTGTTTCAATTTGTAGTTTAAGTTGACTTAGGTGACTTTACCCAACATGGTCTGGGGCAAGTGTGTAACAAGAATGTGTGTGGGTCTGGCTTTGATTTCTTGATACAAGGGATGTTAAATGTTTCCACACTTTAAAGTACCAGAGTTTAGCAGCATCTGATTTCCACCATTTTGAAGCTCAAAGAAGCTTTAAGAGGGGAAGATGATTTTCATGCAATGCAGTGGTACATCTGTGGCTACGCGCTCAACCAAAAACATTTTTTAATTATGGCATTAAAAAGTCGGTACGACGCTGGGAAAACTGCATTGCAAAGGAAGATGACTGTAGAAAAGTGATGCAATTTGTTTTTGAAATTCTTTCATACAGTTAAAGTGTGGAAAACTCCCTTGTAGCTATATTAGCCTCATGACTACTGTAAATCTAAAGAACTTCAGCCACCAGTCATGTCTTGGCTGTGTGACCACATTTGGGATATGTTTGATGAGTAATTGGAGTAAATGTCTGGGTCCAAAGTGAGGTATTATTACCAGAGTCGGGGGGTTAGGTTGGTGGCGTCCACATACTCCCCCCAAAGACATGCCTCTCCACCAATCACAAGTTTCTTCTGCTCTGCTGTGCCTAAATGGCCAAGAAAGAAAACAATGGAAAAAGTCCGTAAAATCTTACTGATCAACAACCACCCCAACCACAACTTTACTATGGGAATGCTATACTATAGGAAACACATGGGTGGAAAAACAACCTTTAGCAAGCCCCTGAAATACTAAATTGCTTCACTATTAGGAATCACATTCTTATCTAATTTAGAAAAACCAACACTCCCTCAAACAACTTGGTATGGAACAAACCAGCTTTAGTATGGAAATATATACGGATGTTTCAGCCTGGAGCAAAAAAAGAATGGAATTCCTGGGTATATTTTTCTCTCACCGTCAGATTGTATCCCTTTTTTTATTAAAAAAAAAAAAAAAAAAGCTGTCAGTTTGAAATGCTTTGACCGTTCCTCACCATTCTAGAGCCTTCCCTATTTGACATATGGAATCTTCCATATATGATTACTGGACTGCTCCAAAACCAGCACTGCCACTAAACAGCTCTTTGTGTCCATAACGACAAAGGAACCTAACTAGACAGGTCAGTCACCACTAAACTAGTAAATCCAAACCCTGTCACTACTGATAAGAGCCACTTAATCCAAAGTATATGCTGCCCAATATAAGGTTGCACAATACATAATTGGTAAAGAACATCAATACACTGCAGAAATTTTCTGTTATGACTAATCTGACCAGATGCTGCTGTAAATCACATTAAACATTCCTCTGCGGTTTCAATGCATCACAAGATAGTTCATTTCCTGTTGCGGACGTGTTCATTTTAATGTCAAAAATCAACAAAACATCATTTGACTAGAAGTGTTCAGAATTTCACATGCAACCGTACATTTTTAACAGTTTGCATCACTGTATTGTTTTTTTTTTTTAGGTTTGAGTTTATTTTTACTTTTTTTAAATCTGCAAGTAAAAAAATAGCAAAATGGGCCTACAGCCAGTTACTTTATATGACGTAATTTATGCAGTTACTATTGCCTATAATGGTACAGGTGTTCAGTATTATATCGATACCCATGATATACTCCAAAGAACAGCGATACCAGTCATATTGCCCACCTTTACTATACTGTGCGGACATAATCTATACTGGGTACCTTGTACTCCCCCACTCCCACACCACGCCCTAATTTCCACAAACCATTGAAGTTCTGAGGGTCTGTCGTGTATGCGCCCTGCCAGTCTTGGCCGTAGCTGATGCGGTTAAGGTACCAGGGAGAGGAGAGGAGGGTGTAGTACCCCGCCGCTGTTGTCCGTGCCATTTCATCCTGGTACGGCGGTTTCTCCTTCCACACGTGGAGCAGTGTGTCTGCTTTCAGCTACGCACAGGCACACACAAACAACAACAACTGTGTGTTTGCAAATAAGCATGCACCTCCTTCCAGGCAAAACCACTGATAAGGACACAGCAGAGGCCTGGAAAAGTTGCCTGCTTCTGAACGCTGCTACTTTTTGGCTTGAGCCTCTTTCACACACACATTTTAATCGGGAATTTAACAGTAATTCAGTGGGAAATGGGAAAGAATGTGGAAAGGTGTGAATGCAATGGAGTCAACATTCTGGCCAACAAGTCAAGTTGTCATGACTTTTGTGGCATTTACATGTCCTGTATAAACGTGTGTCTCCCAATAAAATACTGTTTAAGGCCTGCATGCGTGAATGATGCAAAGCCCGTACAGTATGGGTTAAAGAATTTTGGGATTGGAGTGTGAAAGGGGCTTAGGCATGTGTGATTCCATCATCAAGATCACCAAACTGTGCCCAGTCGGATGCAAAAAGCACATTCACATGCGGAAAGCTAAATTAATGTTAACCCCAATGCCAACTTGTCTTCTTTCTACATCTTAATACCACAGTGCTTTAGTTTATATAATATGAATTGACATAAGTAATTAAACTGCCAATATGACACTTATATACACCATGAGCACCTCCACCCCTGTTAGTACTAGGGCCTCAATTTCAATTTATATGTCCCATTCATTTTAATCCAATGCTCATATCACGTTCCTTATACAATATAAATACTGTTTGAATAATTATTGTTTCGGGGAATGTTAATCTTGTTTTAAAAGCTGGCTAAAATCTTTGCTGATCATGTGTGCTGTGGCATAAGATATTTGCTTGGTGTGAGATAACATATGTACCGTGATCATTAAATTAAAGCAGGGATATCATGAGTCGATATTACTGGTCAGCTGACATATTAATGCACAGAATACGTTTTTACATCTACAGTGCAGATGTGAATGTGCCTTAGGAGTAACATTAACAAATTTTGAAGTTTCTCCACTAAGGCAGAAACATAATGTGCCAAGCAGTGAGATGCAGGCCACATGCAGCAAGCATGTGGTGAAAGAAGTGAGTAAAGTATAATACACTCAAAAGAGAGTTAGACATAAAAGTGGGGGGAGAGAGAAAGGGGTAGAGAGAGAGACACTACAAAAGTCCTGTGTCAAAAACTAATTTAGTACTGAGCTCCGTAAGCTGATAGATACAAGGTGGACTATAAAGTTCCAATGCAGTTCTATAATCTCTTAGGTACAGTTTTTTGCACTCTGGTCTTCTGACCAAATGCAAAGCCACGCAGTTGTATAAAATAAATCATATTTCAGAACTGCAAAACTGAGGTACCCTCCATAGAGACCATCTTTAATCTTGACAGGCTGAAATGACTTTCTATGAAGCGGTTTATATCTGCCTCTTTAACCCTCAAGAATTGTTTTATGCTCCTGAGTGTGCAATCCGAGACACCACACTTTTGTTACGTTGCATGTTTTTTCGATTTTTGTCCTATTTCGGTCTCCTTATCTATGACGTCACATACTCTCTCTCCAAAACACATTTTAAAGGGGACTCAACCATCCTCTCTTTCTCTCGCTTTCCGTATATTACAGAAGTCACCCAACCACAAAAATCAATTCCTTAAACGATCAATACTCAGCACCTGATCATCTGATCGATAAGTTGCGTACACGTGCACTGAAGGGGATATTAATGGACGTTTTGACGGTGGAACCATGTCCATATTTCAAAAACTGTAGGAGAAGAAGAGCTGCCAAAAAAAATAAAAATAAAACTTAAGAAGAACAATAGTGTCAAAAGCAGGATTTACACATCCACGGCCCAGTAATGGGACGCCATGAACCACCACGGACTGCAGAATGTGGTTTGAGAATGTTAGTAGCCTAGATGCTGAAATTTATTTTTGTATTATTAATTAAAATATAGTTTTATTGAAGGTTACATTGCCATATATGGATCATAAAATATGGATCACAAACACCACTGGGAATGAATGAACAGCAATCTTTGTCATGAGGAGGAAATCTAGGGAATGAGGCTATGCAGCAGTCCGATTAGTGATGCATTTAGAGACTAACATTTTTTGACAACTCCAAGACATGCTAATCATGTGTACTGTGGCAGAAGATAACTGACAGATTTAGTGGGTGTTTTAGTAACAGGGAAATCGCCAAATTGTGCTACACATCAGGCCTCCAGGACAACAGTTCACATCCCCTAGACCAAGCTGTTCAAAAGTGGCAGAAGAAAAAAAACGGGATGAAAATTCACTTTTCACAAAAATTCATGAAGTCTTGGAGTGAAGCATAGGCTGAATTTCACATCACAGAGAAGTTTCTTGAGAAACTTAATCAATGCAGACACCAATGCAACGTCCATGTGCCAAAGCCACTGCAGTCTCTCCAACATCCACCAAAACCTACTGAACTAATTCCAACATACTAGGAGAGAACATAGGGCACGACAAGCAGTCCATTCTAGAATGAACTACTTTCAGGTGCTAGCTAATCACAATTAACCCCCAGAAGTTAGAGTTATCTTCATTTTGCTATACTATCCAATAGAACTATGTAGTTCCACTTCTTCAACATACTGTGAGTTGAATATCTTTAAATTATGTATACTCGCCAGCCAATTTATTAAGTACACCTTGCTAGTACAGGGTTGGAGCCCCTTTTTCCTTAATCCTTATTACATAGATTCAACAAGTTATTGGTCAGGACTGACATGATAGCATCATGCAGTTGCTGCAGATTTGTCAGCTGCACATCCATGATGTGAATCTCCCGTTCCACCACAGCTCAAAGGTGCTCTATTGGATTGAGACCTGGTGACTCTGTTGCATTGAGATCAAAGTCACTTAAATCCCCTTTCTACTCCATTCTGATGTGTAGTTTGAACTTCAGCAATGGTCTTCACCATGTCTAGATGCCTAAATGCATCGTTGCTGCCATGTGATTGACTAATTAGCTATTTGTGTTAACAAGCAATTAAACAGGTGTACCTAATAAAGTGGCCGGTGAGTGGATATATTAATTATATTCTTTGTACAATTTATATTTTACATTGAGTCACTTCAAACTTTTGGCGTATGATTTGATGGCTAGAAATAAAAATATGGTGTCAAACAAAAAGGACCATTTCTCTTTCTACAACTCACAAAACACAAATATGGCATTAATTAAAAGGTTAAATATGGACTAATTTATCCGCTTCTTTAATATAAGTGAGAAATGATTCATATCAAAACTTACGACATACTTTTATCAAATGTAGCTTCAAATATGTATATATTTATATACATTATGTATATACTACTTATATTCAACTTATATTCTACACTGAGTCGCTTCCAACTTTTACAGACGCTTGATGGCAAAAAATGAAAACGTGGTGTCAAGCGTAAAGGACTGTTTCTACATCTACTCACAAAACAAATATGGGATTGATTAAAAGGTTACATATGCAAAAATTCCTCTGCACTAACAAGTGAGAAATGAGTCATCTAAAAAAACTGCACAATGCTTAAATCACTTGAATTAACTGTAGCTTCTAAGGGTTAAAACAACTGCAACAACAGTAAATATGTATCCTCTTTAGCCACGGGGGTAATGAATGGGGGACGAATTCAGTTTGAGTACACCAACCCTTAAAACTGAGCGGCTCGACCTTGTAGTACTTCTGCCAGTCCTGTCCATAGCTAATGTAGTCCAAGTACCAGGGGGCAGACAGAATGGTGGTGAAACCCGACCCTGTGACCCTCTGAAGCTCTCCATCCACATCGTTGTTCTTCCACACTTCCACGACTGTGTCAGCCTTCAGCTGCAACAAGCACACAACTCAAATTTGTCTGACAAAAAGTCTGCTTTGTTTGCTGAAGCGCAGATTGGTGCATGCAGAAGCTGCATTGTAAATAGGTTAGCAAAGCAGCAAGCAAAAATCACAAAGAAAGTCAATTGTTACTTTTAAAGTTCAGCATAATTAGTGTTAATAGAGTTAGTAAAATCGAAATCAACTTTCCATATCCAAGTAAACAGAGAGACAAAATGGCGATGCTCAGGTTTCACAGTGTACATGTAGTGCAACAGACAAATGACACTGTGAAACAAACAAAAGAGGGGTAATAAGAAGTATAAATTAAGGGATGGGTGAGATTTAACCTTATTTGAACTGTTTTGTTTGTTTCACACTGTCATGTCCTTATGTCACCCTAATATTTTGGGGTTTTCTTATTCACACATTTTCAATAAAACCAGACATAAAACCATCACATAAAACCAGAATATCATTGCAAAGAACACTGATCATTCCACATAACTGGCAAAAAAGTGATGTCAAAATACAGTTTGAGTATGTTGTGAAAATGTTTACTGGATGTAGTGTTAAAAAAGGAAGCACTGATTCAATGCATTTACAAGCTTCTCCTCTAAACAGATAAATAAATAGGAGAAACAAAGAACTGGAAAGTAATTTGGATGGGAAGCAAAAAAGCAGCATTTACTCAATGGGTTTCTAATGTTTATTCAAAACTTTCCATTTCTATGATGAAAAATTAAGGTTTGTTTGGACAGCGATCAATAAGTTTTATTCTTCTGTGTCTGAATACAGGGGCCACTCTAACATATGACAAACATTTATAACCAACTGAAATGGTTCAAAATTAATGTATTTGTTAATTTACATTGGATGTACTTTTTTGTATTCTTCTGTAATGGTACCATTATAGACATTTACTTGACATTTACTTTCCCAACCAATGAATATTTTCACAAAAAAAGGTGCACCCAACCCCACCTTTTTCCAATCTAATGATTAGATCTGCAACAGTGTTGATTGCTATTTGAAAGACTTTAACAAATGTCAGACATTGAGGTCATAGCTGGGGATTTTGATTTCTTGTGTTGGCATCTATGATCTCAATGCAAGTCATTCCACCACCTCTTACCTTAACTCCATTGTCAAAGACCTCCTGCCAGATCATGTAGCCTTTTTTGGTGGAACTTACAATATCAAGGAGCCTGTATTTAAACACAAATCAAACATTAGCTACATTTAAGAAACCTTCCCTGTTTGATTTTTCATGAAAAACGGGGTTTCTTACTTTTGGATATAGTAGGACTCAAGTTTGCTGTAGTCCTGGCCAAAGCCCTGTTTCTCCATGAACTTCTGAATGTCAGGGTTTGACTTCCTGAAGACAAAAAAGGACAGAAAGTTGATTTTAGCAAATATAGGTGAGTATACAAAGTTCAAAACCAAGAGTTGAAGTATTAGACTCTGTACTAAACCACACAAGATGCTTAATGCTCCTCTTATGGGTCCCAAAAGAACCTTGATTTCTTTTTGCTAGATGCCAGTCCAAAGTAAATGAGTAAGCATGCTAACATTTCCTTTTTGACCTTCGCTTCCTCACCAGCAAGTGAAATCCACCTCGTCTCCTCCCAGGTGAATGTAGGCGTCAGGGAACACGGCGCTGACCTCTTTGAAGAAGCGGGTCATGAAGTCATAGGTGGAGTTCAATATGGGGTTTACTGGGCCGAAAGTGCCTGAAGGGCTGCTGCCAGAGAAGCATGGAGTCAGTAGATCGGCCTGACCTACATCAAGAGATAGGGTTTATTGGATGCAGTCACTTAGAGACGCAGCACAGCCTTCTGTTACTGTCTATTATAAACCACATAGTTCTGGTCCTAAAACATAATTGGCTAAGCCACATTCAAAGCCATGGTAAAAAACTCCACAACCCCCACCCCAACCCCCACCCACCCACACCCACCCATCACTTGTGTCCAATGCCAACAGTGATAAAATTGCTACCACAAACAGATTCTTATGGCTTATTATTTTAATAAATTACTACAGAATTAAATTGTTGGTTTAGAGCCTTTTAAAGGCATTTTTCACAGTTTGCTTTTGGCTGCTTTGGATGTGTTGCTAAAAGGCAATCAAATTTCTAATTTTGTTCTTCTCATCAATAACCAAAATGGAGTTTGTAAATCCAACGTTAGGGAAATGTTTTTTCTACTTGGTCCACAATAGCTTTCACTCATTGCTAGCAGCGTCAATTTTATTTGAGTGGTGACAAGTAAGAACCAAAGTGAACTTTTACAATCAGAGGTTCTCCACTGACCTTTTCCCCATGACTGGGTATGTCCTGGGGTGTCAAACTCAGCAACCACCCGAATTCCCCTCAAGCGAGCAAACTCAATAACCATCTTCACATCAGCAGGGGTGTACACATGTGTGTAAGGATGAAAGGCTCCCTTTAATAACACAAAAAGAAGGCATGAGTGGGGTGTAAAATATGATAACCTAGTCAAAATAGGTCACTGTTTCATGGTATCACAGTTTTATGTGATCGTTTAAAGGGCCCATATCCTACATCCTAAGTTTTATTCTACTTATTTAGACAGCGTTTAATCCTGATAGGAAACAAAAAAGTAGCATTTCAGCTCAACAGATTTCAAGATGTTTCCTCAAAACAAATTCCATTTCTATGATGGAAAAATGATATTGTCGCTGTTCAAACAAACCATGCATCTTAAATAATTCAAGTTTTATTCTTCTGCATTTGAATATAGCGGCCACTCTAACACTGAGAGAAACGTTATAATAAACAGACTGTGTTAATTTATGTTTCTGTGTTAATTTATATTGGATGTACGTTTTTGTCTTCTTTTGTAAAGTTACCATTATAGACATACTATTATTACTTTTATTTATGGCTGAAATTGACTAATTATGGCCATTCCAGATATCTTTATACCTCCCCCTAATCCAGTGAGGATTTTCGCAAAAAAAAAAAAAAAGAAAAATGTTATGTTATCCTTTGCAATTTATTGGTTACTGTGCCTTTGATACACTGATACATGCAAATAACATGGCTCTGATAGGCTGTTCTTTATTGGGCCTCATTCATAAGGATAGATGGAGCTAAGCTGCTGTAGAACAGATGGACAGGTGAATGGGTTGGTTTGTGTAAAACTGCAAAAGAAACAGTGATAAGTACTAGTATTCCCTCTCCAAAAAGAAAGATTTAATATCTTGTAAATCTTTCCAATGTAACACTATTTAACATTACTCCGAAGACCACTTAAATCAAATAAAATCTGGTGTTATGTGAAGCATGTCCCGCAGCTGCAATCTGCCAAACTAACTACCTTTTACTGAACATCCATCAGTTTTTTACATGCTTAAGAACTAACTGTGCTAAAGACTAAGCCGTTGGTTAGCAATATTTTGTTCAAACATATGTTTAGTAGCTGGGTGATGTCCATATCTAAGGTTTTCTGATGTGAGAGGGAGCAAGTCACTAATCTAGGTCCTGTACCTTGCATGTAAATAACAAGAGATATTTTAACTAGAATTTTAATGACAATGGAGTAACATCATGTGACTAACCTTGAACCTATGACACTGTTGCAAAAGTATTCGCAGCAAATCTACATGGATGTCCTTTCCGAATTACTTTGGAGATAAGGAAAACTAAAGTATGGGGGACTACGGTGTAAAGGTCACTTGAAACAAGTCACTACATCTACATTTTATTCTGTATTCCATATGCCACTTTGTATTATTAGTTTCACCTACCCTCTTCTTCCATGAT
Organism: Hydrocynus forskahlii; assembly: GCA_037974365.1. Classification (NCBI taxonomy): domain Eukaryota; kingdom Metazoa; phylum Chordata; class Actinopteri; order Characiformes; family Alestidae; genus Hydrocynus; species Hydrocynus forskahlii. The sequence goes on along the minus strand of JBBPCX010000088.1, from coordinate 14,589,202 downwards.
GACAGACAAAAAGAATGAGAAAAGTAATTTTTAGAACTGGAACAACTGAACTAATCAGCTAAACAAGTCCACGTTAAACAATCAGCAAGTCGTCTTAGAGCCAGGAAAATACTGACTAATTACTACAATAAATCCAGCTTATCTCAGGCTCAGATCTGTTTTCCTCACTTAAGTATTCAAGTAATACATGTTATAATGAACAAAGACTCTCAAAGACTGATCTGGCCAGGGTGTTTCTTAGCCTTTCGCCCTATGACCACTCCAACTACTCTAATCTTGCAATGTTTCCTTTGAATTATTCAAGTTCTGTAAACACTGCTTTATTTTTCTTATTTTGATGTTTTGTCATTTCCTTTAAAGAACAATATTTTTATTTGGAAATTAGGAGAAATATTGTCAGCAGTCCATAAAAACTTATAGAAACTGAACATTTTTGCAATGGTATAACGGATGGAGGAATGGACCTGCACAGTAGATTTGCTATGGACCCAATACTAAATACTGGTATTTCCCATCTTTGCTAATTTTAAAGCTTCATAGTTGTTAAAGAAAAAAATTGTCTTGGTGTTGGCCAATAATGAAACTATCAATATCAGGAAAGAAGTAGAGCATTACATTACATCTTTGAGATAAATGAAGAGTAGCTTATTGTTTATCACATACAGTTCTGAACCAAAACAAAAGGAACATAATAAATGAACAAAGAAATGAAAAACCTACAAGCCCAAAAACCCATAACATGGCACACTTTTCTACAAAAAGATGGCTCACCTTCTGACTGAGGTCAGGGAAAGTGCGACTTAGGAAGGGGAAAGAGTTATCATCCACTATATGCCAGTGAAACACATTGAACTTGTTCATCGCCATGGCTTCCTATGGACACAGAAGAACAACTGGTTACAGGGGGGGAGATTTTAGAGGAGAAAAACAAAATGACTTGAGAGGCAGCAGAAGCGCTAACCGTGAAGCCTTTATTTTGTGTTTGCCAACAGTGCCACCTGATGTCAGAAACCACTTTAGCAAGTCTATCTGAACTAACTGGGCGTAATTTTTACATAGTCAAATTAAATGGTAGCATGAACAAAAAATATTTCTCTCATATTTGTCACTGCCAGCACATGAAGCCACAACATTGCCTAGGATGGTTCAGCAAAATCATCAAATTCCAAGCAACACTGTCTCGACCTGCTGAACCCGCCCCACAGTACTGTTTCAAACAGAATTCAGTTCTTTTTTTGTTCCAGTACAACCATGGTCCTGGAATAACCCTGACATTTTAAATCTTTGCTCTTATACACCTAGTTGGATCAGAGAAGTCATAGACCCCAACATATGCAGTGTGGGGTACTTAAGGAAAATCACTTCATATCAAACAACCAGTAAATATGATAGGACAACATACACAATGTAGACAAAAGTATTGGGATGCCTGACCAATAAACCAACAGGAACTTCTAATGACATTACATTCAAATACAAATTATTTTAATATGGAGATGGTCCACCCCCAACACAGTCATGCTGGAATAGAAAAGGTTCTTCCCCAAACTGTGTCCACAAAGTTCTTGTCCAAAATGTCTTGGCATGCTGAAGCATTAAGATTAAGCCCTTCACTGGAAGTAAGGGGCCTAGCATAAACCCTGAAAAACAGGTGTGTCCCAATACTTTAGTCCAAACAGTGTAGGTTTTACTCCTGTGGTTTTTAAAACCCACCATTACCATGATGAAATTACACTCAAACCAGCCAATTTTAATGTGCTCATGAGCACTATCGCACATTGTGCAGGAAGCTTTTCCAGTTACACAAATAAGACCACTTCTCTGAAGTGCAGCTGACATTACAGAATAAAACAGGAAATCCAGGGAATCCAGGGAAAATCACACCCTCCAATCTGTGACCTGCTGACAACTGTTTAATACAACAGTGAGCTTGCTCTTCATGGACAATTGACAGGACAGTTCCGTCTCTATAGATAAGATTATTATTATTTCTGTATTATTCACATTACATTAAGAGACCGATGTGTTACTGGGTGTATCCATTATTGTATGTATTTTTCTTTTTGAGACACAGTCAGCTGGAACAGACATTTGAAGACCAGAATCTCCGTTCAGAATCCTCCAATGGCAAAGACCAGTTGTTGAAAGAATATTATTCTACCTAATACCTAAATTAGCAGCTTTCAGGAAACCAACAAAACGAGTCTCAGTGATCAGTGTAAAGGCAGCTTTATTCTGAACCACTGCCGCCAGCTGAAGGCACTGGGAGCAGATGGTTAAAAGTCTGTATAGGATTGGTGCAGAATTAGTTGATTTCCCTGCTTTAAAAAACTGTTTCAACTCATGTTAACTGCCAGGTTTAATGAGTGTATCTGAGGAAGGGAACGACCAAACCTTGTTGGACAGTACCAGTGTTGGGCACCCCTGACTAAGACTGACAGTCAAAAACTAGACTGCATTTCCATGAGAAAATGTAAAGTGTAATTGCGTGGTTGCTATAAAACTAGTGTTTGGAGACAATCAGAAAACAGACTTTCAACCTTCTGCTCCTAAGACTGCAAAATAACTAGGCTGTCTGGGTTTGTCTCTGGCACACACAAAAGGTCCTATCAGCACCACTTTGTCTTCTTAAACCAAACGATTAGCTTTTCCATTACATTACAGAGCACTGCCAGGGACTATAGGCTTACCAGGTTGGCCAAAATAACTTTGAGTGGCAGGTAGTGTCGAGATGTGTCCAGCAGGATGCCTCGATGAACGAACCGTGGGAAGTCCGAAACACTTGACTTATTGATGGTAGTCTGGTGCACAAAAAGTCAAATATGAAATAACAGTTAGCTATTAAGTTTAAGTATGCAGACACATATTACCAGGGTCAATGGCATATAAACAAAAACTCACAGATCCATAATAATCTTCATACACCAGCTGACTGAAGGTTTCAAGTCCTAAGAAAACAAAGTCATGAAGAAAGTGTAGGTGATTAAAGGTGTTAATGTATCACTGCAAGGCAAACTGTGACTGCTGTTAGGTAAAGGCTTTCATTACAACAGATGCTTTCCATATGGATCACAATGTGCTGTAAAGTACTTCACTATCTGGTACACTGTGCTTTATCATGCAAACCACCACTGAGGTCCTCCACTTAGACAGCTCTTCTTCAAACCAAGGTAGATTCCAACATGAAAAAGGCTGAATATTTACAACACAAGCAAAATAAAAATACTAGAGATATTTTTGGCATTTTGCTATCTTCTTTGCTAAATACTTATCCTGAGTGCAAAAACAAATGTCATAATTTATTCTTTGTGAATTCAATTAAAAACCTATTAAAGAACAATATTTTGTAAATAAAATGTAAGTATCTTCAACTTGACGTAAAGATTCAGACAAGAACCCTTAAACTGGGAAAGTATCCTTATATTTGAATTAGTGCTGTCAAGCGATTAAAATTTTTTATCTAATTAATTACATGGTGTGGCGATTAATTAATCTAATTAATCGCA
>JBBPCX010000088.1:14561164-14578704 GCA_037974365.1 Hydrocynus forskahlii | reverse complement strand
TGTATATATAATATGTACATTTACTTTACAGTAATGTTTATACATTTACAAATACATATAGTACATATAGTAGATTCACTATAATACATACATATTACACACACACATACACACACACATATACATATAGTATATATAGTAATGGTTGATCTTTGTATGATATTTGTACAAACTGACCAGTGTAGGAGAATGACTGGTAATATGCTGACACCATGATCTGAACTCTGTTATTGTAATCGATTTAAAAGAATTATCAGACGGCATCAGGTGCCACACATCACCTTTGCTTGCTCTAATGCATTTATTTTGGGTATGAACTACATTTGGGTCTGCATAGCATTAGGGGAAACCCAATTAAATCCTCCCCGCAGGGACGTTGACATCCAGCAGGGACCAAGGGACACGTATCGGTTACATGGAAATTACGACTGATTGGATTTGAATGCACACTATATAGGCAACCAGATGGTAGCCTGTGACACCGACACACTTAATGTTGACATTGCGCCCAGCGCTCGTCGCTTTGTTGGTTTTGCCTTGACTGTGCAGAGTGGTTGCGGTGTTTACTTTTAAAAGTTCTTTCCTCCTCTTTTCCCTTCTTTTCCCCTCCCTTTCCATCCGCCTTTGAACACCTGGTAATGATTAAACTCGCTCACATTCCAGTCGGCTAGACATCAGAGACAGATCCAGTGGGTTTTGTGTATGTGTGTGTGTGTTTGCAGAATGACATCATGTTCTGTCATCTTTCCTTGGTCTGGCTCCGCTTTCTGTGGACTTTGCTGATATAAATCAACTGAGTTAGTGACATGTGACTAAACCTAAACCTATCTTATAAGTATCTACTAACCCAGATTGGTTTTCAGACCACAGAAGAAAGAAGCAGCAAAACTGAGTTGTGTTGTTTGCTTTTGGTTGAATTGTTCTAAATGTGCCTTGTTCAATGATTACTAACAAGGTTGTGCAAACTGAGACTTCAGTACCGGGTTTCTGTTCTTACTTACTCATCAAACAAATGAACATTTGATATATAAACAAGTCATCAGTTCCAAGTGAATTTGTTTTTTTCTACTCTCATAGGATTCAATGAAAATGTCTGTCTGTGTCCACGAGAACCGCAAGTCGCGGGCCAGCACGGGCTCCATGAACATCTACCTGTTCCACAAGTCTTCGTATGCTGACAGCGTCCTAATGCACCTAAATGCCCTCCGGCAGCAGAGGCTCTTCACTGATGTCTTGCTCCATGCGGGCAGCCGTTCGTTCCCGTGCCACCGGGCCGTGCTTGCTGCCTGTAGTCGTTATTTTGAGGCAATGTTCAGTGGTGGGCTTAGAGAAAGTCAAGCCAAGGAGGTGGACTTCAGGGACTCAATTCATCCTGAGGTACTGGGGATGTCATTCCAGATTTTAGTACCAGTTATGCATTTGTTACATATACCTTTTTAGTTGTAGAATGTTCATGGGACTAATCAGAATCACTCTGTGTCCTCCAGGTGTTAGAGCTTCTGTTGGATTATGCTTACTCATCCCGCGTGGTCATCAATGAGGAGAATGCTGAGTCTCTGCTGGAAGCAGGTGACATGCTGGAATTCCAGGACATCCGTGACGCTTGCGCTGAGTTCCTGGAGAAGAATCTTCACCCATCCAACTGCCTGGGCATGCTCCTCCTTTCCGATGCCCACCAGTGTACGCAGCTGTCACAGCTCTCCTGGAGCATGTGTCTCAGCAACTTCCCTGCCATTTGCAAGACAGAGGAGTTCCTGCAGCTGCCCAAGGACATGCTGGTACAGCTACTCTCACATGAGGAGCTGGAGACAGAGGACGAGAGGCTGGTTTACGAGTCAGCACTGAACTGGGTGAACTATGACCTGGAACGACGACACTGCCACTTGCCTGAGCTTTTGCGCACTGTACGCCTCGCCCTCCTGCCTGCAATCTTCCTTATGGAGAACGTCTCCACAGAGGAGCTCATCAACACTCAGGCCAAGAGCAAGGAGCTGGTGGATGAGGCCATCCGTTGCAAGCTACGCATTCTACAGAACGATGGTGTGGTCAACAGTCCTTGTGCCAGGCCACGCAAGACCAGCCATGCTCTTTTCCTGTTAGGTGGTCCTACCTTCATGTGTGACAAGCTCTACTTGGTGGACCAGAAGGCCAAGGAAATCATCCCCAAAGCAGATATTCCAAGTCCACGCAAGGAGTTCAGTGCATGTGCTATTGGCTGCAAAGTCTATGTGACAGGTGGCCGGGGCTCAGAAAATGGTGTGTCAAAGGACGTTTGGGTATATGATACCTTGCATGAAGAGTGGTCCAAAGCGGCGCCAATGCTCATAGCTCGATTTGGTCATGGCTCAGCTGAACTACGCCACTGTCTGTATGTTGTTGGAGGTCACACAGCTGCAACTGGTTGCCTTCCAGCTTCACCATCTGTCTCCTTGAAGCAGGTTGAGCAGTATGATCCGGTTGCCAACAAGTGGAGCATGGTGGCACCACTACGTGAGGGCGTCAGCAATGCAGCGGTTGTCAGTGTCAAACTCAAGCTGTTCGCCTTTGGAGGAACAAGTGTGGCCCACGACAAGCTGCCCAAGGTTCAGTGCTATGACCCCGTGGAGAACCACTGGACTGTCCCAGCATCTTGCCCACAGCCATGGCGCTACACAGCAGCTGCTGTATTAGGGAACCAGATTTTCGTAATGGGCGGTGACACTGAGTTCTCCGCCTGTTCTGCATACAAGTTCAGCAGCGAGACTTACCAGTGGACTAAAGTAGGCGATGTTACGGCTAAGCGAATGAGCTGCCAGGCGGTAGCCTCGGGGAACAAACTGTACGTAGTTGGCGGCTATTTCGGAACACAGCGCTGCAAAACACTAGACTGCTACGATCCTACATTGGATGCCTGGAACAGCATAACCACTGTACCCTATTCCCTAATCCCCACTGCTTTCGTCAGTACCTGGAAGCACCTCCCAGCCTGACAACTGCATGCCTTGACAGTCCCTTGACCTTTCTTCATCCTGTGAGGTAGGTATGCTAGCCTTGACTGGCAGTTCTCCATGTAAAGGTGCAAACATCCATCAGAAATAGAAAGTCTTTAATATCAAGGCTATTTTCATGAGCATTTTGATGGATTTACATGTACTTTATAATCAGGTTAGCATCAAAAGCACAGTGCCGCTCAGCAACTCATGTAGCACTTTTATGAATGGAGGAGAAATGGCCTTGAAAGAATTACTCTCTATAACGTGGGAATTCCAAGAGAAAGATTTAATGAGTCATGTCAAGCAAGTGCCAATTAAGGTCACAAACCTGTTAAGATAATATCTCATAATGGATTGTTTTTAAGGCTTAATTTTTAGCTTCTGTCTGAATAAATTGCATACCTGCGCAAAACCCTGTGCTCATAATACCTGCTGGTGGCAGCCACAGTACTGATTATCTTGGATTTTACTACAAAACGTGTTTTCTGTTTTTCTTAGCTTTTGGAAGAGTTCCAAGATGGAATGAGAAATGTAAGCCTAGAGTTTGGCACTGATCATTCTTTATGTTCACGCATACTTTGCTTCAGATATTACAAAAATCACATCTATTCTCTGATCTCCTTTTGGCTTCTGTGTACAAGGACAGAGATCCTTATTAAATCAGGAGAAAATTGAGCATTGATAGAGTAATTGGATTGAACCATGATTCGGGGAGAAGGCGCCACATGGTTAGAATAACAACCAGAATGTACAGTTTACACATCCATTTTGCTCCTCTGCCCTCTCACCTTAATGTCTTTTTAACCTGTTTAGTTTCAGTCATTTGGTTGAGTTTTGTTTGCTGCTTCCAACTAACCTTTGACGGGATGAAATGCATGTTCTGTGTGTTAGTACAAGGGATGGGCAATGTGGCCAAGATATATCATTGTGATACTTCAAACATGTTCACAATTTGCAGTGTTTCATTGGAAAGGATCAAATGAACCACTATCACCACATTTCTTCAATGTTTATATCCCCCAGAAAATAACTTTACAGGTGAGGCAAACAGAACTGATGATGCACCTGTGTGGGCTAATTCAAGTATCTGATTTTCTTCATGCACTTATCAACCAATCTGCCAATGCTGATCCATATACCTTTTGTGGCTATATTTTTCTGGGCAGGAATTTTAGAAAATTAGAATTATTTCCACAATAAATGTTCCATTCTAATTACTGTGGAGTAAAATGAATTCCATTTTAGCACAGTAGCCAGGCATCTCATAACATTCTCCTTTTCAGGAAGACAATAAAAACATCAGAAATCAACTTGAAACACCTGCCAATTTTTTTCATATGAATCCAGTACTATTGTATTTTCTTATTTGATAATACCTGTGATATTCTCAGAAAATCTTACCGTAACATAATAAAACATAATAACATAATAAAAACTGTCATATTGCCCACCCCTGGCGCAGTGAATATAGCTTGTACTTACTGCACTATTTTTGTATATAACTGCAACAAATTAACAATTGTTGTGTCTGTTTCTTGAGTGGATAATCAACTCCATTGATTCAGATGATAGAAGCTTATAGATGTGTTTTAAGGGAACACAATGCTACAGTGCTCAATGACTGAGCTTAGTGCTTCAGTGCTTCAGTTATCGCACAGTTGTAGTGGAAATAGAGAGCCAGCCTGCCAGCATATATTCCTCAGTGGTGGTGCTATGCCCATTGATGCAGGCTACTATGTGTGTGTCTGTGTTCCTTTTGTGTGTCTGGGACTGTACTGGCTGGCTTATACAGCGACTGCGCTGTATGTGATCTCCCTCCAGCTTTGAGAGCCAACAGCGTGGCTGAGATGGAGAGAAACAAGGACAGAGACTCAAAGAGAGAGGGGCGATATCTAAAGCGTCTTGGAGCTTGAAAGAAGTCATAGAACCCATGATTCATCTCAGACTGACACTCAGCAAAATATGAATGTTTGTGTGCATGTGTGTGTTTTGAGAGATGTCTCCCGAGACGTCTACTTGAGTTATACGGCGTGGGGCGTAGCACCAAGGGTAATTGAAACAGAATAGAAGACTTTTATTGTCCCTGAGGGGCAAATTTGTCTATGGGTGGAGAGAGGAGGGAAGAGAACGAACGGGAATGAGAAAGGAGGTAGAGCAGAGTAAGAGAAGTGGATAAAGGGAGTAATTAGATCAACATTATGGCCTGGAGTTTAAAGGGCTGAACAATCCTTGCATCTTTTTTCTATTGTGCCTTCGCAATTGCAGCCTTCCTGAGTGGCCCATGTGGTTGTAACACAGGGGACAAGTCATACACTGAGGCGGACTCGAATGCCTGGGGAGCTGTAAGGCTAGTAGACCAAACAAACCTGCTCTGACTTTACTAGACTACATCACGCTGGAGTGATCAAAGGCAGTGGGACTGACTCAACTTTGCTAACCCTTAGATGTGGCAGTTATTGGTGGTCATAATGAAAAGCATAGTGTCACACGAATTTAGCCATTCCCACTCACTATCCCATGCTGGATAGCATTGCACCAAGTGATGGGGAGAAGGAGGGCCATACAACCCCCCTGATCCAGAGAGAGCGAGGCCAATTATGGTCTTGGATTGGCCTTCCCAGGGATCAAACACATAATCTCCCAGTTATGGAGCCAGTGCTGAGACAGCTGCACCACTCAGGAGCCAATATGAGTTATTTCAGTGAATAACTCTATCCTTGATTAAACAAGGATACCAACTTTTGTTTTGCAAGAGTAAAAAAAGAGGGGGTTAAAAAGAAGGAGTGTGAAGCTGCCAAGTGAGATTACTCCATTCCTGACCCCCCAAAGGTTGAATATTCATCTTTGTTTCTTATAGGCTTGGTGACCAAGCCTGTTAGTGTGTGTGTGTGTGTGTCTGGAATGCCGCCCACCTCGAGCGGGCAGTTAATTTCAAAGTGGAGGTCCTTTACTTTTGTCCACTGGTACATTCCTATGCATTTAAATGGCCATGAAGTGTTCTTAACAGCTGCCCACCCCCGACCCCCCCCCCCCCCATCAGCCCCCCCTTTTCTTTGTAACAATGAGATGGCTCACCGCTGGCCAGAAGAGTGGGAGGAAAAAGAGAGGGGGGGAGAGGAGGAAAGGAGGATGAGAGGGAGAGGACTGGAGGAGGGAGGATAAACAAAGCTTTCTCTCTTGCGCTTTTTGCCCCTTTTCTCACACTCTTCCTCCCATGGGAACTTGTTTGGCTACAGGCATCCTCCATTCCCTGCTGCGGAAGACAGTGCATAATTCATAAACACACACACATATGTATGTCCCATTGTGATGGTCTAGGAGAAGCAAAAATATTAACTGTATGTTAATGTAAGAATATAAGAAGGTTGTATTCTGAATGATTAATTATTTTGGAGCATTTCTATCCATCCTTTTGTCATGAAATGTTCAAACGATAAAGGGCAGCTGTCTTTTTGAGCCATGATATTCAAGATTCAAGATTCTTTATATATTTAGGTATATTTACTTATATGTAATAAGAATAATCAAAGCATAAACCTCCATACGTTTAAGCTTAAAAGCATGAACAATTAAGGTACTTTACAGAGTCAGAAGGTTTTTTTTGTAGGCTTTTTTGGTAGGCTATCACTGCTTTGTTGGGTTTCCTGCAAAGTCAGAATATCTTTGTCCTGCAAACACATACCCATACTCCTTTCCCCAATTTCCTTTCTCTTTTCGTTGAGAAAGCATTTCATGGAAAGCCAAAAACCCAGTAATCTTGTTGGTCGACTTCTCAAAAGCAGTTTACTCAAAATAACGGCGACCCACACTGCACTCAGTGTAATTAGCTGTGTTGACCTACTGCTGGGGGCCAAAAGCCTCATATCCTCAGCACATGTGACAGCGGCCCCATGATGTGCAGTTGAGTGTTTGAACCAATCAACTCCCTCTGCTGCTTCCCCTTATCAGCGGATGACACACTGTCAGAAAATGAATTCCAAATATCATTAGCAAATACTGTTACCACATTTCCCAGACAAGTATTTGAGACTGCTATCACATGATTACCTCCTAATTGCGTTTAACCCAACTGTGTCCATGGCTTGTATGCCTTGAAACACAAAGCTTGTTGAAAGAGATTCTGTGGAAAATTATAGTCAATGGCACATTTGTGTTTGTAAGAGGAAGAGTCATTCTATTATGGTTTGAAGTTGGTGAAAAAAGTTGATATTTGTTTGCAGAAAGAAAAAAACATCCTCTACATTTAGTGTTTTCCATTTTGTGAAAAAAATGGGGGAAAAATGCAGATTATGCCCAGTAAACTGAAGGTGACTCTTTTTAAGGTTATAAAAACTTTAAGGGTTCTTTTGCAAAGGAAAAATGGCCGTACCTGTTTGTCTGTGATCTACTACGCATGAGTGAATGTATGCCAGGCATGCAGGTGAGGTCATTAATCCAAGACCTGCACCATTGACTAGCAGCTCCATGCTGTCTTAAAGCAGAACTCATGCTTCAGGGAGCGCTTTGTGTCCAGCGCAACCTCTGGAGAAGCTCCACCCTGCCGGCTCCCGCATACCAAACTGGACAATGAATGGGTCATTGGAGTGATGAATGGATGGATGGATGGCTGGATGAGCCGCTTGCGACTAGCTTCCCCTTTTGTCTTTCTTAACAGGCTCCGATTAGCCTATATGCTAATAGCCAAACGCGAGGCTGCATGGCTATCCCCAGTTTTAACGGGAAGTTGTTTTTAAAAATGGCAAGTTTGTGAGAGAGAGAGAGAAAGAGAGAGAAAGAGGCAATAGGAGAGACTACTGCGTTCAAACCTCCCATACGTCCAACCACAGAGGGGAAAACATTGTTACAAACTACTATAGATCTTGCAGTCATAAACCCAATAGAGCATTAGAGAGTCAGCTGAAGAGAGAAAACATAAATCACCCTGTGATGTTAATAATCCTGTTGAATATTGAATGGTAAATCGATTGCTAAGCAAGGGTTACAAAACAGCAAGGGCTAGGTAAATGTATCCATTTGTGCACCTTAAATGAGTTTTTACATTTTCTTTCAGGACAGCTGCACGTTTGTACCTTTTATAACATATGTTGAAAATAATGGTCTGGGTGACGGGGGGTAGGGACTGAATGCAGCTTAGAAATATAATGGCAATGGAATATGGTACAGTCATGTTCCCTAATCAACGAAACTGAAGACATACCCTTAAGGGTGTGAGAGTACAGATCATGGCAAAGTATGTTCTGGCCATTTCTGTGGCAGAGGAGTACAGTTACCCAGCTGCTACTGACATTACAGGGCGATCCGAGTGTGTGCGGACAGTGAGGACATACACCCTGCTGTTGCCTGGGTCATGCCTTCACCCCACGTCGGCCGCCGAACAGGTGCTAGCACACGACCCGTCCCACTCCATCTGTTTTTCCTTGAGGACGACAGGAAAAGAGGGAGAACAAATGGCCAGGTTGAAGGAGTGCGCGTCTGGATTTGATCTTGCAGACTTGTTATTCTTTCCTGTATCATGGGTCAGGGGTGTTCATATGTATGTGTGTGACTGAAATGAAGCATTTTGGCGAAAACATGTCTGCTTCTCCCTTGTTTATGAGATCTGTTCGTAGAAAAGTGATTCATCCTGTTGGGGACGACGGTTTTCATTCCTTAATAGGTAAAAAAGCACCAAACTCCAAATGACTGGAGCGCACTTTAATAGGTCATTTAATCATGTATTTCATGGAAAACTAAGTACATGTCAAATATAGAATATGACCCCTTAAAAATAACATGTTTGTCTCCTCTCTCCACAGATTCCCCATTTTTTCCATTGTCGTTGATGTCTACTGGATTCCGACTGTGAAGATTTTCGCCATCCTGTGCAATTTCATGGAAAGACATTTTCCTCCATTGCAAGTTGAGGTGTAAGATGTCCAATCAGAAAGCTTTTCTTTTTGTGTTGTGAACTTAACAGACGTGCTTCAGAGAACTTCTTGCTTTGGGACAGACCTTTTACTCAGACTTTGCCATGTCATTCCTTCATCATTGTGGCATCATTGTGCTTGCTGTGGCAACCGAATAAACCAATCTACATTCGTCTAAAAAGACCAATTGGCAGCCAGCATGTTTTAGGTGGCCCTGTCCATTATTTTGGTGTGTGTTGTCCAATTTTTTCATACGAAGACAATGGTGTGTAAGCTAAATATTGACTCCACCTGCTTCTCAAATCAAGCGTTGTTTCTCGGAGAAACCAGTGAACCTGAAGAAAAGAAGAACCTCACGAGGGATGAAGACCTCTCCTTCTCCGACATGTTTTTCTCACTGCAGAGTGTCCCTCTTCCTCAGAATCAAAGGACAGATAGGGGAGGAAGTCTTTTTAACCACTCGAAAACAAAAATTGTCCATTTTTCTCCTCCATAAAGGATGAAAGCAAGGAGAAAAGCAGTTTCTTTGTCTCTCACTGCCTCTGTATGAACAGGAATGGGCTAATGCTGGCCTGTTCCCGACAAACAGACCCTGGCAACCTGGTGTGAAACTGGCTGTCAGAATGCATCCTGAGGCAAGGCACACACCAGCTGTGTGTTTTTGTGTTAGTGTGAGTGTGTGTATGTATGTGTGTAGAAGGTCAGCATGTCCCAGCATGTTTTGCTGAGTGAGAATCCAACCAACACTACTCCATCGTCAATTCTTCTTCCAAAAGGACACCAAAAACAAAAAAACGGAGCATGCCTACTGTGGACTTGAACAGATAACTTGGATGACAAACAAACAGAGACGCTGTACGTTTCTCAGTTGCTCCTAATGACCTCCACATAGGAGAAGAGGACATTGGAGAATAGCCTGTTCCATTGTTATGCTCACGATAGAAGCTTAGCCTTGTTATAAGGTGGTGAGCAGTTCCATTCTAACACATATGGCCCGAGTAAAAACGTGAAAGACTGAGAGAGAGAGAGAGAAGTGTGAGTCGTTCTGTCAGCTGGAGAGGGAATGCAGTCTCCATGGCAACAACGAGCAACCTGAACTTAAAAAAAACATGAAAATAGAAACTGGCTGTCTTCAGACAGTGTCTGCTCATTGTCTTAATTTATGAGAATTTTTTTTTATGATCGTGTTTTTTTTATTGTTAGTTTTGTTTGTTAATTTGAACTATATGTATTATTTTTGTATTTATTGATATTCTGCTTGCATACATATCCGGATGTACAGACATTGGCGAGTGCTTTGTGCTACGCATGGCCCATATTTGCTCTGTTTTACCTAAAAGTTGCTCTTTTGCACATATCTAGCTACATCTTGCCGTTTTGGTTGTGCCTGGGCGGATTTCATAGGAGTCAGCAACTGCTTGGACCACTGGCGCGTCTGGCCTAAAAAGGGGGCAGGCTTGGGGTCGTAGGTCATTGCTTGGAGAACAAGGGGAAAAATGACGTGGTAGGATCAGATTACGCAGGGTGCAGGTCAGTGGTTGGGGTGGGGTTGGGTGGCTGCAAGGGGGAAGGGCAGGGGTTTTAGAACTGATGCAATGAAATGGTAAGAAAGGTTCCTGGTACATCCATATGACCATAGTTTTAAACCAATGAGGGGACACATGCAGCGCACAAATCAGTTAAAGCTAGTGTTTTCTATAAATTTTTCAGACCCCAAAAATTTGAACCCCAGCTACACCTATTACAAGTCCCTTATCTGTTTCAGGCTGTGGTAATTATACTGCTTAATGCTAACATATTTTAAAGGGATAGTTGAACTTTAATAGTGTAATTGGCATCATGAGTTTTCATTGATGCCAGTTACATGTCATTGATGCCATTTGGGCACTTATGTTTGGATGAACTATCCATTTAACACCAAACCTTAACTGACAAATCTTATCCGTCAGCCACAGCATGCTGCCTGAGCACCAAACCGGGGCCAGCTCAGCCGCTTGCTGACCTTGCTATGTCAATGCCTTTGGCGTTATTCAAACACAGCCCAACTCTGGGTCAGCACAAGCAGGACGCCTCTTGTGGTGCTATGTGAGAAACATGGCATCTGCAGCTGCTCCCAGAGCAGCAGGAACTGTCACTGTGTCGTAGGTGTGACTCGCAGCACAGTGTAAGGGTGTTAAGTGTTGTTAGCAGGTTCAGCAGAAACTGGCCTCAGATCAGTGTTAAAGGAGCTCTATTACCCACACCTGCAAAATAAATGATTGGCTTGTCTCTAGAAATCGGACTGTGACATTGACTCCTCTCAGGGTGTTCTACCATCAGGGGGTGGTGGTGTCTCAGAGGGCAGGATGCTTGCCTCAAGCTTGGACCAAAAGGTCATGGGTTCGAATCCTACCTTCAGCATACCACCACTGGGTTCCTGAGCAAGACCCTTAACCCCAAGTTGCTCCAGGGAGACTGTCCCCTGTAGTTAGGGAACGGAAGTTGCTTTGGATAAAAAGCGTCTGCTAAATGCCGTAAATGTAAATGTGTTCTATACTGCCAGTCACAGGTGAGATTAAGTTTTTTTCCACAAGCATTTAAAATGCTGTACATTAAGGCCTGCACTTGGGAAACAGTGGTGTTGACAAGAGCAATGATGATGCTAAATCCCAAAGTTTCTTAAAAAGACTTTTTAAAGGCAACGTCTACACAAGGGCAGACACCATAGTGCTTTTCTACCAGTGCCAAGGACATTGTCTGTATGGTGCAGTGGTTCTCAGTTCCAGCTCAGCTCCATGCACAGCATCCTTGACTCAACTCTGAGGCTAATGAGCTAAAGTCATTCATGAGTTGAATCAAGCAGGGGAACACCCAGAGTTGTGCAATGAATGAGAACACTGCGAATGAGAATCAGTGGTATAGCTAGATGTCCTGTGAGTTAGATGTTAGGACAAGGTTGTTTAATCCCCAGAGTTTTACATTGGTCACCCATAATGTATGTGATGAGGAGAGGAGCAAATTTGTTGGGCAGCAGCACTCCAACAAGTCTGACACTTTTTGCAAGCATGATTTGCTATGTTGTGAATCCTCTGACAACACTGTGCTTCAGCTAACTGCTATTGCTTATGCTTTAGTGGATTGCCAACTTGTTCTTGAAATCCCCAAGCCCTACAATGAAGCACTCTGTATGTTTTACTGGTCAAGCTAATGCCTGCTTCATCACTGTAAAAGCGATGGCAAACTTTTGCATCTGGAATGGGCTTAGCATGAGTACTGGCAAAATCGTATTTGCAAACCGAAAGAGAGAGGCTAGGGAGTAGAAAAGAGAGAAGGTTATGGAGGGTCAAACTTCACATTCCTTCTCAGACATTCCTCCCCATTTCATCTACACCCTTCTTCAACAGAGTGGTTTCAGAGAATTCCTGCTTTTACCCTGCTGCCTTTGAGGACATCTCATACACCCCCAAACTTAAAGGCCTCCCTCCCCCAGGACCTTTTTCCAGAACACTGCACACATAAACCTCCAGCTGGCCAATCAGGCAACCCCTAGTTTCACCTTCCCGCCCTCTTTTCAAGTGCTGTTGCCCAGGCGATGGTCAACAGTCACCCCCACCAACCCCCTTCATTTAAACCGGCAGTTGTCAAGTGTTTTGTTTTTCTGCTCTCCCCCTCTCTCTTATTCCTGCCCTGACCCTCTCCTGCCTTAGCTGAAGAGTGACCAGGAGGTGGGTGGCAGGCTTTGCGCGTGGCGTCCACTCTTAGGCCGGAAACATACCATGTGCAAGTAGGTAAGCTTGAATAGTTCTAGCTACCCAAACTGGATTTTAATTTGTTTCAATACAGGTGGAAGCATCCTGAGCATTGCAGCAAGGAGGCGCTATCCCTAACTGTAGCCCAGGCCTGGAGAAAAGAAACGTAATACATTCTGTCCTTCCCGTTTTTTTCACCTGTGCCGCACGTAAATTGGCATGAGACTACTCAACTGTTGACATGCCAATTGTCGTAACTATTGGAACAGTAGCAGTTCCTGTTTACTCACACTTTCTGTTTATACTCGGTTGCGCCTTTGGGTTTACAACCCCCAAAGTAACACAAGAACGTACGTTAAACATGCACACATGGACTGTGCACTTGCAATGTTTTAGCTGGGAGTTGTCAACTGTGTTTACATACTTGCCGGGGGATGTTTCTGGCCTTAACCGTCATATGCCTTTGTCATTGGACGCTGTCAATGTTGGGCTGTACCATTCTATCCTGTATGTCTTACTACTTTGCATTGTTCTGCTGTTGCTCTATCTCAACCATGGCGGTTAACGTTATTTTGTACAAGTGATTTTTTTCACAATGTGAAATTCATGGCGAAATAAACATAAGAGTTTTTTCCTCTTGATTGTTAAAAAAACGAGTCTTACCAAGTCTTTGTTCAACATTACCAAACATACCAAATGTGACAATTGGAATTTTGATGCACATTCTTGAGCTGACAGCTTGGATTCTCTCTCTCTCTCTTTCTTTCTCTCTCGCTCTCTCTCGTCCTCTTTATCTTTTTACTTTCATTCCTAGTGACACGTGCGTGCACACAAAATACACACACACACACACACACACACACACACACACACACACACACACACACCCAAAAGCATGAAAAGTGCAACAGTTGTCCATTCCAGCATGGCCAAACTCATTAGAGCATTTCTCAAATATCTGCTTGGCTTTTCGTTGCAGGAGCCCTACTGTCTGCTGAAAACATTAGGATGGGTGTGTGTTTTTAAAGGCTTTGCTTAAATGTGTAGGAGAGGCCCAAATCATCTTATCTGTGTATGCCCGTCTATGTGTGAGTGTGTGTGGCATCAGACGAACCACCCCTACACGGCCCATCAGATACTTTCCCTTTAACACTGGCGTTGCCGTGGCAACGCTTCCCTTTATCTCTAAACTGTGGGGGCTGATTTGGAACAGGAGCATTTAAAAAACCTCCCTCACTCATTCTCTCTGTTGCTTCATCATGGTCTCTCTCTCTCTCTCTCTCTCTCTCTCTCTCTCTCTCTCTTTCTCTTTCGCTCTCTCTCTCTCATTTTATGAAGAATAACCTGTAAGTCTCTCTTTTACTTCTGAGTACTTTTTGTCTCCTTGTATTTTTCAGCATGGTCAAAACAAAGGTGCATTACAAAACACTGCATACACACATTCATTCACTATCTTTCTCTCATGGGAACTCGTTCAGCTACAGGCATCCTCCATTTCCCAATGCAGAAGTGCATAATTTATAAATACATGCACACACAAAAATATATACTAGGTTTTTTGCACACCACAGGTTTTACCACTTGTCCATTTATTTCATAAGCTGCAGATTTACTGGAAAGTTAGATTCACTGGAAAGTTGTTGAATGAACAATATAAATGAAAATATGTCAAAAGTTTCCTTTATAACATGGAAAGAATTTATAACTATATATACAATATACCATGTACAATATAGAGACAGACTTACTGCTATAGGAATGCTCTCAGGCTGATCCACTGTTATTTTACATTTAACATTTAACCAGTAAAGTTACAGTCTCCGTGTCTAGTTTGATAAAGGTGAGTCAAACATGATATTCTGTTTTTCATTTTTGTGTGAAAACCACACACAATCTCTCTCTCTCTCTCTCACAGACACACACACACACACACACAGAGGCAGAGGGAAATGTGCTTCCTAAAGAGATGACTGTTTACATTCCTGTGTTAAAACAACTCCCTTTCAGCAGGTTCTGATACACCAGTTTGACTGGCTCTGCAAACACGACACGCTACATGTTACAAAGCAAACACTTGGCATTTCATGGGAAGAAAACGATTCATTTCACACAGAACACTCACAATGTGGGGTGGCCTATTCAGCTACTGATTAGTAGATAAAGAGAGACCAGCCAATAATGAACAAACAATACCCCTGTGTTTAAATTGATTTTGGAAAAAAACAATAGCGAGTATTAGTTTCTAGACTGCTGAATTGGATTTATTTAGTACTGTCACTGTTGGTTATATATTAATAATTGGAGTGGCCTACTGATTATTTTGGTCAGAATATTCTAAAATATTTTATTGTAAAAAGATAAACTAGAAAAGGCTTAATTGAAAGACTGTGGCAAAAAAAAGCATAAAAATGGGGACGCGCCTCAGATTGTGTTTCTTACTGTAAGAGAGACGAGGAGGAGAATTTAAAATGTGCATTATTCATCAGGCAAACTACAAAGTAACTGCTGCTGATTCATAGAGACGGTAATTTAATCCAGAAGGGACTAAAGGCCTCCAATTTCTCAAAGGAACTCCAATTTCTCTCAAGTCTGCCTAGGCCGTCAGAGAAGGCCTAATGATTTCTGGGAACTTTAAACAAAACCATTTTTACAAAGTATTGCGGTACTACTTTCTGATATCTCTTTATTATGTTTTGGTGAATTACTAATTTGGTGAATTCTTAAAGTGCCCAACAGGAATTTTTCCAATTATTCAGATTTTTGTCTTCCATGGTATCCAGGTAGAATCAGCTACCATTAATTAGACTTGACATGTCACGCTAACCACCAACATAATTAGGAAGTGACAGAAAAATCAACCCATTTTTGACTTTTAATAAATGTGACCAGTTTTATTAGGGAATGCTAAAAGTAATGCCAAGCAGCAGCCTAAACAATGTCAGCTCCATTCCAAAACTCTTTACTAATGGAACTGATCTAGAAATGGTACATAAAAGGTAAAGTACACTATATGGACAAAAGTATTGGGACGCCTGACCATTACACCAACAGGGACTTGAATGATATTGCATTCAAATACATAGACTTTAATTTGGAGTTTTACAGTTCCACCCTTACAGCTATGACTTTACATCTAATTCATAATTCATAGCTAATAAATTCCATCCATCCATCCATCCATCCATCCATCCATCCATCTTCATTCACCTCCGGAGACCTACAGGTTAACCATGTCCGGTAGGCCTCCTTCTTCAGCTTAATGGCTCACCTCACCTCCAGTGTCCACCATCAAGTTCCTGGGTTACATGACTGGCACCGACCACCTTGCAGCCACAGCTCTGCACAGCTCCCCCTACACCCTCAGCACGTGGTTAGCATTCTGCCGGAGGTGTGAGTTAAAGATCCGGCAAACAGGGGCCTCTGCCAGACGTTCCCAGCAAACCTTCACTACACACTTGGGCCTGCTAGGTCTGTCCGACTTTCTCCCCTGCCACCTGATCCAACTCACTACCACGTGGTGATCAGTTGACAGCTTTGCCCCTCTCTTTACCTGAGAGTCCAAGGCATATGGCTGCAGATCAGACAATACGACCTGCGGCCATGTGCATCCTCATGCCATGTGCATTTATGGATGCCCTTGTGCTCAAAAATGGTGTTCATTAGGGACAAACCATGCTCAGCACTGAAGTGCAAAAAAATAACACCACTTGGGTTCAGATCAGGGAGGCCATTCCTCCCAGTCACCCCACTCCAGGGCGCACTGTCATTGCTCACATGAGCATTGAAGAGCGCCTCAGTACAGATGACGGTCAGAGACCTTTCCCCAACCCGAAGGCACAGAGAAGCGACCCTCTCATTCACTGGCGCAAACTCCAATATTAATGCGCTGAGCGGGGGGATCCACCAGTAGCCCCACCCTTGTCTGGCGCCGCTCTTCCATGGCAACTCCAGAAAAGAAGAGCATCCAACCCCTCTCCAGGTGATTGGTCCACCAGGGCATCTACCTTTGACCGCCTCCCGATCCACAATGCACCAGACCTTTCCGGCTTCTCCTGCAGGTGGTGGGCCCACATGAGGATGGTTCTGCGTTACTCTTTCAGGCTGGGCCTGGCTGGGCCCCATGGACAAAAGCCCAGCCACCAGCCGCTCACTCACGAGCCCCTCCCCCAGTCCTGGCTCCAGGGTGGGGCCCCGGTGTTCCTAGTCCAGGCGAGGGTAACGGGAACCTTGGCGTTTCTTCCATAAGAGTCTTCTGAATCGCTCTTTGTCTGACCTCTCCCCTAGGACGTTTGCCCTGGGAGTCCCTACCAGGGGCAATTGCCCCCGACAACATAGCTCCTAGGATCACTGAGGCATGCACCCCCACCACATTAAGGTGGTGATTTATGGAGGGGAGCTTATAACTTATATTAATAATATTAATCTTAATTATAATGCAGTGGCAGCAAAATGAATCAGTTCATTCTTTCTTAATTCAAATGAGAATGACCAACATCAGACGCATGCATGTCTACAAACCAGCCAGTGTACAGAGAGATACGTAAAGCCTACGTAAATTATGATGATATTACTTAGGTTTGTCACAAAAAGTTATTTTGTCTGCTTGCAAAATTCCAGTGAGAAACCAAAACTAACTGTATGTATACAATACAACGAAAACGTGGACTGTAGTGGACTTTCAGTTGTCATGAGATTAAATGAAAGTGAACTGATTGAACTGAATTAAATTTAAATTCTTCCTTAGTAGCTCAGAATACATTCCAATCTGGATTAAGACTGACTTTGTGTGCTTTGGAAAACGCTGTAAGGATGAAAAACACTGCTTAAAGACAATAAATATTCCCACACAGAAACATGCACACACACACACACACACACACGCAAACACACACACACACACACACACACACACACACACACACACACACACACAC
>JBBPCX010000088.1:14529737-14561064 GCA_037974365.1 Hydrocynus forskahlii | reverse complement strand
GTATTTATGTTTAGTACAGCTAAATACTGTATGTTTGAGTTTCAGAGCTGTACATTTTCACTAGTTTGATATGGTTTATAAAAAAGACAACGGCTGTTTATTTTTAGTTATGTTCTTTTCTGAGCACTTTAAAAGATATGTCTTTTGTGTTAATGTTTTCTGAATAAAAATTCCATATACAGTATACCTGCACCACATTTTTCCCACTTTCACCATAACATGATGCCTTGTTCAGTCGTATGACAGATTGAAGGAGAAGATTGAAGGAGGTTCACATAGAAGGACGTTGTATTGAAAATGTTAAAAAACAAACAAACAAAAATACCCGAATGTGAACTAGTTCATTTTTGAGCTGTGATCTTCGTTCAAAATTTAAAAAATGAACTATGAACGTGAACTAGTTCATTTTTATTTGAATGAACTGTATTTTGAACTAGTTCTTCAGTGTGAACTGGCACAACACTGTATAATAATAATAGTAATAATAATAATAATAATAATAATAACATTATTATTATATCTAATACTTTTTATTTATAAGCGCCTTTCATGACTCTCAATGTAACTATACAGTAGTTATAAAAGTTAAATAATAGATATAATAAATTAAGAAGAGTTTATAATCATTTTTAAGAGTAAATTATATTATAAAGAAATGGTTTAAGTCCTTTTTAAAGCAGACAGTGTTCGCCTTAGTTTAGGCCATGCATTAGTTTAGGCCACTCTCCATGGATAAGGTGGGCCAGCTGAATATCTTTAGGCATGATGGTGACTCTCTTGGTGTGGATGGCGCACAGGTTCTTGTCCGCGAACAGATCCACCCAGTAAGCCTGGCTGAGCAGACCCACCAGGTTAAGCCTCGCTGGCTTCCTGCAGGGCCATGACGGCAGAGCTCTGGTAGCGGAGGTCAGTCTTGAAGTCCGGATCAATCTCACGCACCAGGCTCCGGAAGGGCAGCCCGTGGATCAGCAGCTCCGTGGATTTTTGGTAACGGCGGACCTCTCTCAGAGCCACGGTGCCGGGCCTGTAACGGTTTCCTCACGCTGCTGCTGGCCGGAAATCCAGCTGCCTTCTGGGTGCCTTATCACCGGTGGATTTGTGGGCGGTCTGCTTTGTTCTCTCCATAGTTAAAAATAGTTAAACAATAGTGAAAATAAATAGACAACACAATACTACATATTGAAAGGACAATTATTTGCAATAAATCATAAAAGTTATGAAAAATGCCAAATAAAAACATGCCAGACGGAGCAGCGTCAGTCTTGCCAACGTTCCCGTAACCTAGCAACCTGATATATATATATATGTATATATAAATTCTGACCAGAAGACATGAAAGTGATTATGATCTAAGGACCACCAATAAACTAATTAAACTCAAATCATGATAAAATATGGTCTGTGCTGCTAATGAAGACCAATATGGCAAGTTTAGAAACCTTTGCAAAATTTCTCCCAAAGAGCAACAAGGCTGAAGTAATTCATATAATAAATTACAATGAAAATATAAGTTACAATAATAACTCTACCCCTATAATGATCATTTGCTTTATATTTGCTTGGTGCATTCAGTGTGCAGGACAAAGACAAACATGCAGACACTTCCATACGGCTACACACCCACGCAGAATCCAGCCCCCCTTTTCCTCCACGGTAAATCACTAACATGTGTTTTGGAAAAGGGCCGCAGGACGGACATTTTAAAGGCACCCAAACAAACCAACACTCTGCGATTAATCCACCACAGACGGAAAAGCTTCAGCACTCTGATCAGAGAGATCGGCAATCCCTCTAAAGCAGTGCTCCCCAAAGCTGGTGCCATGCGGTCTGACCTGGACCCACACAACTGCTTTCTTTTTTTCTCCCAAAACATCACTGATATGTTTGCCAGTCATTCATTATATGCTGTATTAGACACTTTAACGCAACTAAACAGGACAAGTTAGCTAATGTACCCTGGCATCTGCACATTCAAAGCTTGGTTAACCCCCCAAATGTACACTATATGGACAAAAGTATTGGGACGTGTTTCATGGATTGGGCTATGCCCCTTACTTCCAGTGAAGGACAATCTTAATGCTTCTGCATACCAAGATCTTTTAGAAAATGACATATTTCCAACTTTGTGAATACAGTTCATGGAAGAACCTATTCTATTCTTGCATGACTGTGCTCCAGTGCACAAAGCGAGCTCCATAAAGACATGGTTGGATGAGATGGGTGTGGAGGAACTTGACTGGCCCACACAGAGCCCTGACCACAACCCCATCCAACACCTTTGGGATGAACTGGAATGAAAACTGTGAGCCAGACCTTCTCATCCAACATCGGTACCTGACCTCATAAATGCTCTACGGAGTGAATGTGCACAAATTCCCACAAACTCCAAAATCTTGTAGAGAGCCTTACAAAAAAGAAGAGGGGAAGCTGTGGAAGATGAAAAGGGGACCAACATCATATTAAAATCTATGTATTTAAAGCGATGTCATTAAAGTTCTTATTGACTGAAGTTCCTATTATAAATCAGGCGCCCCAATACTTTTGTCCATATAGTGTATACATTTTTGTACAGGAAACAGTATGTCATACAGTGGCAGAAAACAAGCCTATTCGAGGTTATTTAACAACTTCATGTGGTTTGAGGTAAGTGCTAGATGCACTAATTGGTCGAGCATTAGCTTTTATTGACTTGTAGCTCTTTGGACTTGGGACATTTTGGATGAGTCGACTACTTTTTAAAATAGTGGTTATTTTTTCACTTTAAATGTGTTTTTAATCCCAACCTGCTAAGGTCAGACCATGCAATCGTATGGCTGACCAGGTTACAGTTCCTCAGATGGACAAATTGATTGCAGTATGAAGACAGGCCAAGATATGTCAAGCATAAACTGAAAGCCCATAGTACCACTCTGACCGGAGAATCCTTGTCAAAACTAGTCATCCCATAGTAAAATGCCTCATTTGTGGAGTAACTTTAATTCCCTGTGTCCCATATTGTGAATCAAACACAGAAAACACAAGTAGTTTATCTTCCAAGATGGTACATAAGCTTTGAGACATCTCTTTGTGCATGTAATTTGTATAAAATCATACTTATAAATGTAGCTTCTATAAAATAAATGTGGATTAAAAGTAAATCAAATATGAATGTAATTACCAACTACTATTTTCTACATACCCCAGATATCAGCAGTAACTTTTTTATTGTCCAAATGTTGCTTCTTTAGTTTAGAACTGCAGCTGTGAGGCTCATGTTACTTACAAACATTAGAACCCCAAAGTCACCAAAATGCTCATTTCCATAAAAATAACACAGCAGAACTTTTCTCAGCATGCTCAAATCAATTCGTCATTAAGACTGTCCTTGATGTTTAGGACACAGCATGACTTACTGTGAGCTATGTGTGTGTTTTTGGCATATTGTGTGTGAATTTGTACAGAAAAGCTATTGTTTGTTAGTATATGGTGAATCAAACACAGAAAACACAAATAGTTTAATCTTTCAAGGTGGTACATAAGCTTTGAGACATCTGTACATTTGTACATGTAGTATATATAAAAACATACTTATTAATGTAGTTTATATGAAAGAAGTGTGAATTCAAAGTAAATCAAATAAGAATGTAATCTGTTGTATACTATGTAATGAACTATGGAACGTGAATGTCATTTATAGCAAAACAAAAGTTTTGCTTCTATAGGTTTAGATACATTATGCATGAAAAAACAAAAGCTCAGAGGCATAAATCACTACATCACATAATCTCGAATGAAAATATTTGTTGAGGTTAGCTTCTTGTTTTCAGAGCTGTTTCAGCAAGATTGCAAAAAAAAAACCCAAAACAAAACAATCAAACACAAAACAGCATTCCTAGAGAGCAGGTACAGACCATACAGTTGTGACTACGACAACAAAAGCATTGATGGGCCTGGTATGCCTCTGGGATGTAAAGGCTAAAACAATGCATTTTCAGAAAAAGCAAATCTGCATTGTCTTGTCAATGGAATCTATTCTAAAGTCTTCTGGAGACCACGTCACATGGAAACGTGGTCAAAGCACTTCAGTTTCCATGGGCCCCTGAGCCATGTTGCTTGGTCAGGAGTTTTCACAATAGCAGTCCCATGTTCATTTGAGCCTGGACAGGTATAAATGGGAGGGTTAAACCAGGCAGGACATCAGCTCAGCAGCCAACCATCCAGGCAAGCACTGCTCTGACAAGCGAAAACCGTCAAAATGATGGGCAAGGTAAGCAACAGAAAGAGGTGAACTGTAACTGTAGCATTAGCTTTAGTATTTAGCATCAAACTTGCTTCATGCAAAATCTGCTTTTTGCTTCTCTCCCAAACAGGTCATCTTCTACGAGGACAGGAACTTCCAGGGCCGCTCCTATGAGTGCAGCGGTGACTGTTCCGATATGTCCTCCTACATGAGCCGTTGCCACTCCTGCAGGGTGGAGAGCGGCTGCTGGATGGTCTACGACCGCCCCAACTACATGGGCAACCAGTACTTTATGAGGAGAGGCGAGTACGCTGACTACATGAGTATGTGGGGATTCAGCAACTGGATCAGGTCTTGCCGCATGATCCCTATGGTAGGTTCATGAAATACCAAAACATATTTACTATAGGCTGACTTTCCAGTTTATTAGGTACAGTTGCCTTAGGGCTGCACTGATTGGCCATTCTAACTGAAACATCTAACATATAGTTCTACTGTGTAGGTTTACAGTTACTGATAATCAATCAGCCTCCAGCTCCCCATCTATCAGTGGAAAAGGATGACTAAAGGACAATCATTTTCATGTTTTCTTGCACTAGCACAGTTGACAAATGAAAGCTTTGAGAATTAGCTGATGAATTACGCCAGACATGGTCAGAAAAAAAAAAAAAAAGCGTTTTGTTTTAGCTCAAATGTGACGTTCTGTTGTATTTACCAAACAGTACAGAGGAAACTACAGGATGAGGGTCTACGAGAGGGAGAACTTCATGGGCCAGATGTACGAGATGACCGATGACTGCGACTCCTTCATGGACCGCTACCACTGGTCCAATGGCTGCATGTCCTGCCACGTCATGGATGGCCACTGGCTCATGTACGAGCAGCCCCACTACAGAGGCAGGATGTGGTACTTCAGGCCCGGCGAGTACAGGAGCTTCAGGGAGATGATGGGCATGAGCGGCATGAGGTTCATGAGCATGAGGCGCATCATGGATTCCTGGTATTAGAAACAATGTGAAACTAAGCACCTTTTAAATAAAATTTTTAAAAAAATTAAACTGTGATTTTGGGCTTTCTTTAAATGCTGCAGCTTTATCATCCAGGTATATGTTACCTGTGAAGGATGTTGAACCAGTTCATAATATAGATTAGTATTAGCTTCTCTCATAACAAACACCTGTAGTTTAAAGGAAGGCTTACTGAAAGGAAAACCACACTGGGTAAATTTATAATGACAGTGAGACAAGCTTCCTTCTGGAACATATTAAAGAGCAGATACATCAGATCATCTACATCAGGAACATGAACTCTTAGAACTCAGAGTGTATTAAAAAAAACTTATTTCAACAAATCTAAAATGTGTCAAACAGTCTAAATGAGTGTTTGTAATGAGGGTATGGTTTAAATCTTCTCATAAAGGAGCATTTCCATCTATCTGTATATCCCCAAGCAGATGCTGAAGTGACACATGGCCTATCTAATGGACTTGTTTAATGTAGCCTTTAGCTAAATGCCAAATTAACAATGCTCAGCTCAAGTGTCAACTTAAAAGGTGTATGTAGGTAATTTGCTGACCCTTGAATTTATTTTTATTTCGCAGCATTCTGGCCTAAAAGGACACATTGTAGTCATTTCAATGTTATCGTAAAGGAAAATATCTGTGTAAACCATCTAATTCACTCATTTTCCACTTACCCCAGATATAGTAAATGAGCAGAAACTTTTTTATTGTCCAAATGTTGCTTCTTTAGTTTAGAACTGCAGCTGTGAGGCTCATGTTACTAACAAACATTAGAACCCAAAAGTCACCAAAATGCTCATTTCCATAAAAATAACCCAGCAGAACTTCTCTCCGCATGCTGAGATCAATTCGTCATTAAGACTGTCCTTGAGGTTTAGGACACAGCATGACTTACTGTGAGTTATGCATGTGTATTTGGCGTATTGTGTGTGAATTGTTACAGAAAAGGTATTGTTAGCCTCATAGCTCTACATCTGCATCTGTATCAACTACATTTAGGGAAAGTGGAAACTCGTATCTTTAATAACCTTACTTTTTTTTTTATAAGCAGTCATTAATGGGACAGCAGAATCATACACCCTGCATTATTCTGAAGGCTTGTCATCCTCACATAACATCTAAAGCATTGGAAAAATGTAAAATATGTAATGTATGTAATATGTAATGTTACTCCAGGTCTCTCTTAAGTCTAAACACCAAGCTTCTATAGGTTTGTTGTAGGGTCCATCTACAAATATGATCATCATTGTGAACGTTGTGAAATGTCATAGGTGTTTGCAAGTTTATTATTAGGAATTACATAATCTTGTGTTGGTCAGAGCTGATATGTTACAATCAGCTGAATACATTTACCCATACATTTTTATCACAGAAAACATTGGCTCGAAGTGTATGAACAATGACTCCAAAATTCTGAATGCTAGTGTTTATTCAATTATAAATCAGTCCATAGGCTATGCTTTCATTGTTGGACTACTTACTTTTAATATCTCATCAAAAGCAACAATAGTTAAATTTCTTGTTATATGTATAATTACATTACATTTGTCATTGGGTAGCACAATGAAAACAACAATACTTTGGGTGAAAAAAGGACCACAACCAAAACAAGCAACAAAAAGAATCAAACAAAAACAAGAACCTTACTGGCATGCATCATGAAGCAAAGCTGCAATTATAAATACTGCAAACAAAACAAGACAACAGAATTCTAGAAACCAACATAAGTCGTTTGACCTCATTGCTCAGGTTTCAGCTGGGGTTAGCTGAGTTTATAGGATCCTGAGTGTGAGCTCATTGCTTGTGGAGATTACTTGTGGGCTACAGGGTGGGTAGTGGGGGTGGCTGAAGATTTGGGGGTTAGCCAGGGTAAAAGGGGTTGATTTGGGACCCTATGGGGTGCGTGCCTGAGGCCTCCTCTATGCTGAAAATGTCCTTTGAGGCCGTGGAGGATGTGGACGGCCGGCACCTTCTTGTCATTGTGCGGTTTAATGGGGAAGGTCAAAGGTCCAACTTAACCTCCCCTCTACTCCGCTGCCCACTGATCTGCACTGTCATTTGCCTATTAAACCCCTACTGGGAGGCAAGCGCGCCCTGGATTTGTGAATGCGTTTATATGTAAATGTGGCTTGTCAACATGCTAGCTTTTCATTCTCGTCACACACACCCTGGAAACAATCCTCCATCCCCCTTCCCTGATTCCACTTCTCTGTTACTCACCACTGCCATCCAATGGTCCATGACCAAATAATAAGGGGTGCCTTCACTGCCCCTTTCAGCTTGATGGAGGAAAAATTATAATGAAACATTTGTGTCACATGGAAAACAAAGAAAAGGAATAAACCAAATGAACAAGAAGTTGGTTAGAAAAACACAAATGAAACAACATATGCAATCACACAAAAGAAAAGAGGAGTTGATAGCAGAAATGAAAGTGATTTGGTTGATTTCAAGTGTTCTGTGATTCAAGTGTTCTGTTGCTAGGCTGGACAAGCTTTACACAGGGTTCGTAGAAATGATGGGCAGTCATTTCTGGATGAAGTTCTATGTCTAAAGAAGGAATGGAACAGTTAGTTTCTATATCTAATGACACAGCACTTGCTTCTCATCAGACCTTTCTCCAATTTTCTTTCCTTTTGACCACTGTTAGAATATGATTGTTACAGGTGTGCTTTCAGCACTGAAATGAAAGAAAATGGTGTATTTTCAGTTTATTCCTTTGTTCAGCCAACCGCATGTGCCCCATGCTTTTGCACCGTCACTGTGTTGTGCCGAATGAAAAATCATATGAGACGAATAATACTTTAGCTATGTGGTAGATCTGTTGACAAAGTGATAGGTTGACCATTCTGCAAACTGTAGTTTTTAATTAATGCATTTGTGGGCAGAGCATGGGTAGGTCTGCCAAGTTGGTTCACCTGAAGAAGCTAATGTTCAGTGTCTAAGAAGTAAAAGTGATTTGAATTTGATGAAAAGATATCATTGTGTCTTGTTTTGCTTGTTTATGCTACGTATGTGAAGGTAAATGTAATTCACTGAGGAAATACTCTACAAAATACATATGCTACATACACCTAATGCTGGGATATAAATACTATAGATAAATAATGTAAGTGATTGTGTAATTAAATGCATAATGACAGTTACATTTGAATACATTCGTCGCAAAATGAACTCATACACTGTTAGATATTAATGGATTTGCACTGACTCATGTTATACTGTTACTGTGTAAAACTGCACCTACACTTAAATCTAACATTAATCGTGACCTTAACCTCAAACAAACCAATTTTTCTGCTCATTTATTCAAAAAAATTTGAGTTTGTGGTGAGAACAGCACGCTTCCTGTTGAGGTCCTACGAAATGTACATATTTTCTGGAATTACTATCATCATGACATTTGGTCCCCACAAAGGGATTTATCCAAGACGAAATACACACACACACACACACACATATCGTGTCATTCCAGGACACCCTGCTGTTAACCTCCGATATCTCTGTGCCAGGTTCTATTCCTTAGCAATCTTTGTTCAGTACAGACCCTGAATGAGAATTAAATTTTCTGAATTCATTTGAAATTGAACAGAAAAGTGGAAGGGATCCAAGACACACACACACACACACACACACACATACACACAGACACACACAGACACTCAAAGGCAGCACAATCCAAGTGTGTGTGTGTGTGAAACTGCTGATAGTCTCTGCTATCAGGATCTCTAAGGAACTCTTCCCATCCTTTATTCATAAAAGCTAACTTCTGAGGTTAAAAGGCTTGTGTTGGTCCAAGCATTTCAGAAGTGCTTACAATTGTGTGTATGCATGTGAGGGAGAGGTGAGTAGAACATAGCCTATATGTTAGCCTACATATAGCTTGGAATGGAGGCTAATGTACACATATTTTATTCCAAGCTATTTTGAGCCTGTTCTTTAGGTCTGTTTCTCATGCAAGGATGATATTTTCAAATTATGTCAAAAATGAAAAACTACCAAATGCATTTGTGTATATTAATGCCAAGTTTAAATATGTCTAGGATAACATGTGCATGTAATAAATAATCACAGAGGTCAGTGTGTCATGGGATACAGTGCTCACTGTTAAAATGTGGGTGGTCCTCTTTAGCTTGGCGACCCCCACGCAAGCTCCAGCAGCACTTCTCCCCCTTAGTGCCATTAGCTTGTGCTACCCAGTCAGCCAGAGTAAAGCTTAACGCTAAAAGCTAATCTCCATTAAAGTTAGGCCCCTTGCCTTGTTTACTTGTTCCCTCTTGTGTCTCCGGGGGTCACAGGAGATTGAGGTCAGACGAAAAAGAACCGGGCCCGCTGAGCTAAGCAGCGAACGCTATGCTAACTCGCCTTCCTCGCCTCATTATCTGGTTCAATCCGGGTCGGGCCAAGCCGTCACGATCTGATCCGGATTGGGTTCCCTGCCGGAGTTGGGTGGCGTGTTTTGACAGTGGATAAGATTGCTTTTCTCAGGGTTTATCAAAAACACATTTATCTGGCCTGTGAAAGTAACGCTAGCCAGGCGGGGGTGAAAGGGAAAATAAACAAAGCAGCAAAGAAAAGGCCATAAAAAGTGTGTGTATGCGTAGGTGTGTGAGGGCATGTGTTCAGCTCTTTGTGGGGTTATGGGTTTTTTTTGCAGGATGGTAAAACATTTTGACATTGTTTTGTAGAATAAAACCAGAAGATTTCTCAGGTTGGGTCAGTGGAAAGACATCGTGCGGGTAGGAATACAAACGAGTGGGAGTGTGTATATGCTTGCGTGTGTGAGAGGGAGAGCGAGCAAGCGAGAGCAATGAAACCCAAAAAAGCACAAGGCCGGAAGATAAGGATTATGGTAGGTAGGGGGAAAAGAATGTGCAATGAATCCCCTCACAGCTATAAATATTGTTCATAGCCCTTGACGTTTTCCTGTAAGCGAAGGAAGGAAATGGGTTTCTTTGACGTTGTCCTCCTTCTTAAAACACACAGTTCAAACACTTCCCCTAAAGTAAATGGGAAACGATTCACAGTCTGCTAGGGGTCTAATATGAATGTCTTCAAACATTCTTTTTCTCACTCTTGTCCCAAGTGGATTGCAGAACTAATCAGCCAAAAAACAGTTTAAATAAATACTGCTGCAGACTGGGCCCATTATTAGACTGGCATACCAGAATGATGCATTCTCAGAACGGGTGATGCTCAGGGGTGTAAAAACGCCTCTGTATCAAAGCTGCTATTTAACTGCATCGGTTTTGGAATGTTGTCATTGAATATGAAAAATCAAGTCATTATCTGAGGTTAAGTTCTCCAGCTTTTTTGAATGTAAAAATACAGGTCAAGTCAATGTTATATAACACATTATCATATACAAAAGGTCATTCAATATGCTTTACAGGAATAGAATGAAAAATAAAGCAAAATAGAATAAAAGAATACATAGAAAAGCAATAAAAGATAATTGAAAGTGCAGATATTTAAAAGAAGGTTGACGAGAAAAGTGCAGTCATAAGCAACTTTTTAAAACAGGCTACAGATTTGATAATGATGGGCAGCTGGTTCCAGCAGCGGGCAACATAGTGACTACACACCATTCCATGTTAAGTTTCGGCACTTTTCACCATTAGCTGAAAAAATGTTTGATTGTCTTAGTATTTCTACTGTATAAACTGTTCCTCCAAATACACCACATGTTTTAAAAAATGACCAAAATGAAGATACTTCGTGCAATTTGGGATTTTATAACATACTGAATGGTTGGTATAGCTGACTGGGGTTCCTCGCTCAGGCGAGCACACCATGCTACACATGGGCGGGATAGCTTGGTTGGAGATTGGTTGGAGAATATATATGTATATGTATTGAAGTAGTAATAAAGTAATTTCCATAGTACTTTGACAGCATTGCCATCCTCCCCTGTGGCAACTTTGTATTTTATTAACCTGAAAGTTAGTCAGTATTGTCCAGTGTCATTTGAATATATTGTGCTAGTTTGGACTTGCTTTGCTGGACTAGCAAAACATTTTTATCATGCATCTATGCTACCCATCTAGTATTTTTAAGTAGTCCAAATACAAATAAGTCCAAGGGGCTGAGCCCATCTGTATCTGCGGAATCATATTTTGAGTAGGAGGTGCAGCATATGTGGTTTACGTATACACATAAGTAGTCCAGGCCTAGTCATGTCTGTTTTTCTGAAGTGATTTACACAATTGTTTTGCCTATATTGGATAATGGTGTCTATGTTCCCAGCTACTACACAGTGGTGAAGCATTCTGAGAGCATTTTGAGAGTGCAGCGACAATTTAGTGGCAAACCTCTTGAACAGCGAGTGTGAATGCCAAGTTATAGGGAGGCTTGATCACCCTCCATGAGAGGCCATTGACTTCTCACAACAGCTGCATGGCACTGGGCCAAATTTCTAGCAAAAAGCAAGGTGCTAGAATAACAGTGATGATACCAGAAGAATGAAAGAAAAGAAAGCAGGGAAAGAGAGAGAGAGAAAGAGAGAAAGACAGTGAGAGCGAGAGAGAGAGAGAGAGAGAGAGAGAGAGAGAAGGACTGGCTTAAGCATCTTGTCCAAAGGCAGTCAGTGGGAAATACTAATATGAGCATTAGTAAGCCTTGGCTGCTTCTCGGGTCTAAGCTTTTGGTATTAGTCACTCTGCTGATCGCTTACTTACCCTCCATCCTGTCCACCCAGCAACCTAGACCCCTGCAAAAGCCATTCTGGCCTGACCAACATTTTCTAAACACTTTGTAGTGGCATATAAGCATTGCAAGAATGATTTAAAAAAGTTCTGACCAGGCTGGCCCCTAAGCTTACATTAAGCCTGGTTTCTGTTTTGAACCTTATGCAGCTGTCTGCTCACGAAAATGATCAAGTGTTTTGTGTGTGTCTGTGTGTGTGTGTGTGAGAGAGAGAGTGTGTTTGCAAGTAATGAGCCGACTTACTTTTGAAAATTGTAGAAAGTGCCCTTGATGAGGAGAGGAAACTGCATAATGTAGCTCATCTATCAGGCGTTAATGTACCAAGTAAGGCAGCATGGTGGAAAAGATCACTATCTTCTGTCATTGTCACTTAAGAGAGCAAAGTTATGTGAGAAACTGGTAATGAAAAAATCGATGGATTCTCAGTTTCTTTAAGAGATCCTCTCCGTCAGCTAGCTTAATAAAGATCTAAGTGGAAATGCTATCCATCCAAATGCAAAGGTACATTATATGAACAAAAGTATTGGGACACACCTCTTATTGCATTCAGATCGCCCTTTACATCCAGTCTTCCAGGCTGTCTTAATGTTTCAGTGTAGCAAGACATTTGGGACAGTGCTTTGCTTCCAGAATGTCTTGCTTCCTCTACAGAATTGCAGTTTTGTGGAAGGCCCCTTTCTATTCCAGCAAGACTGTGCCCCAGTGCACAAAGCAAGGCCCACAAAGACATGGTTGGATGAGTTTAGTGTGGAGGAACTTGACTGGCCCACACAGAGCCTTGACCTTGACCACATTTAACACCTTTGGGATGTACTGGAACGGTTACTACAAGTCAGGCCTTCTCGTCCAACATCAGTGTCTGACCTCTTAAAAGCTCTTCCAAATGAATGAATGGGCACACATTCCCACAGAAACACTCCGAAACCTGTGTAAAGTCTGTGTATTTGAATGCAGTGTTATAGTGTGTCTTCTACATAGTTTGTATAAACATGCCTGAAAAAGTCATCCACTCACTCAAGGAAATTTTGTCTTCCAGGGTTTGTCTGTGGAATGTGTAGAATTTATAAGGGAGATAAGCAGTGAGAATAACATTCACAAAGCTATTCTGCTATCAGGAAGGCTGGAGGACACTAATGACCAAAAGTTCATATCCTGTTCCTGGCTCAAGGTCTCTTCTCGGTCTTGGGAATGCTCCGACAGCTGTGAAGCAATGATGAAGACAAATTCAAAATTTCTCCCAAATTTAGTTGATCGCCCAAGGTTTGGTTCTGTAACCATAAAGCTAATGGAGCTAACAAGAAATGACATCTTGCAACTGCTAGTTAGCATCATCCAAAATACATCCCTTATATCATGATATTCTTCCCTTAATTAATAGCTATTCATTACATTCAAATAGACGTGCTTATACGGTTTCTTACACCATACTGTTATTTCTTAAAATGCCCAAAATAGTGCGCAAAGCTAATTGAAACTATGGACATATTCCAATACACAAAGTATTTGAATCTGAAAACTGAGAGTGTTGGTACCAACAGGACCTAGGAATATTCGAGGCTGTCCCCTTTTGGTAAGACTTATAGTTGAAGTCAATGATAAATTAATTTATTCTTCATTTCTTAGTGAAGATAAGGTCACCAACTCAGGGGGTGGGGGGGTGGCTGAAAGACTTTTTGGCCCAGTTGGGGGCAAGGGTGGAATGCCTTTATAATACTTGAGTGACAGATTATGAAAAAATGCAACCATTTTCTTGTTAATGCCTTGATAGAACTGAAGATACCTTTATAATATATAATTACAATGGCATAAACTGCAGGGAGGCCACATGCACAAACTGTGACTAAAACTCATTCCTCTAAATGAAAACAAAACTTTATTGTTGCTATGTGTTTTCATGTTTTGACCCCTCAATGCACCCACATGGATGGCTACTTGTCCCTTTCCTTTGGTCACTGGAATTTAAATGAGTGAGTGAAACTAAAACTGAAAAAGTTTCTTGCTTTTTTCTCTTCAGCTCCACAAATTCGTTTTCAATTATTTCTAAAGTGCCAAGCCCTATTGCATGACCAATAAGTGGATCAGAAAATAAAATAGAATGGTATATTGATGTGTTGATTTCAGAATTATTACTTTGCTGAGAGTATACTAAAGTATGCTACTCATACTACTCACACCATTAACATTTTGCTCATATTTACACACTCATAAATAAAAAGTTTTGTTGGATTCCAAATGACTGCATGTAATTGCGGACAATTTGGTGACCATATGAGTGTATTTAAGCACATTGTATAAGCCCAGCTCGTTAGCAAAACATCAGAACACTCTACAGAGGACTGAAGCATTGTTTGACTCTACACATGAAAAATGCCAATAAGTAAAGCTAACCAACTAGCAACATAGCTAATAAGCCAGATTGGTTGCTTTAGAGTGGTGATGGCTCCAGCTGTCTCAAGCTGGTGGAACATAAATTTGAACTAGAGTTCCTTAGACTTGTTGGTTGGCTCATGTTAGGGCCAGTTCTTGTTTTAGATTACGTGATAAATATTACGTGATTACGTGATACATAAATATGCAACAAAGCTCCCATCACTTGCACTAGCCTCAGAGTATAAAATTCAAAAAGCAAACTTCAAACACCAAGTGTTGCTTTGTTGATCCACTATATTCAAGGTAAGGAGGGAATTAAATTAAGTGTTAACAATATTACAGTAGATGTAAATGAGAGTTTTGGCGAAACTGTTTAATGAAGGGCTATCTCTCTCCCATTTGAGGCCATTATTGTTTGGTTTTATGTAGCATGCTCTTTCCTTCCATTTGCTCAGTGAAGTGTGCTCTGGTGCGGACTCCAGCCCATTCCAGTATTCTCTAGAAATAGATTATGCTGCATGAGTATTAGGCCCCCCCATTTACCCAACAATCCCCCCTCGCCTGCCTCCACCTCAACATTCTTTCTAATAAGTGTCGTTCCAGATTTTGCTGAGGCAATACAGTTTGCAAAATGTGTCATATACTTCGCAGTACTTACCAAATGTAATTAGTGCTTTTTAAACAGATAATTATCTTAATTCATAACTAAGTGGCAACTAACTCCATAGGCTCGTTTACATACAACAAGGCAATAGGAATGTAATTCACAAAGTTCAGTAATTTAAGCACTGAAGAGAATTTCAGCCTGATAGAAAACTGCCCTAAGCATTCTACCAGGATATTTTCTGTCCTTGGGAAATGAACGTGTTTGACAGTTCTTGTTTCGGACAGTTAAATTTTATGATTGTCATAAATTGGAAAATGTCTGCCAATGGATAGGTCAGACCATCTACAATCTAGCAAATTTTCAGCATGTTCATTATAGCACTACCCCCTTGCTTGATTTACTCTTTAAAACCATTTCTCAATTGATTATGGTCAGATGAAAACCTAAAGGTCTGATGACAGTTATTTTGATCATTTTGACAATGTCACAGACACACACACACACACACACACATGGATGACAGATTCACACACGTATGTGTATATACATATATAACCAATGTGATTATTTGTAATAATAATTTTATTTGCTTGTATGTGCGTGTGTGTTACTATATACATAAATGAAACCCCCAAAATGAGCAGGGTCTACAGTCCAAGAGCACCCGTGAATTGTGAAAAAAAACAAATTTGTGATGTGGTAAAAAAAAAAGAAGCCTATTTTTATAGTCTACAAATATTATGCTCACAAAACACTTTGATTTAGTTTTAAACTCAGCTTAATACATTACCCTTAAAAAATGGTAAAAAGGTAAACTCGAGGCACACACAGGAAACTGTGATGATGCGGGAATGCTGGCCTCTATCTGCCAGAGATGGGTCACAGGGCAGCAGCCAATCAGCAGCAAAGAGAAATGAATAAAGCTCTCAGATTGGCTGCTTTCAAACCTCCTGCCTCTGAGTACCGGGGTATTTCACCATCCCAAGATGTATACAGTTCTAAGAAAAATAGGCGAACGACTGAGGCCACAAACTCTAAACCGGTTTACTTTACACACATATGTATAGTAGTGTATTGTGCACTTTTATTTTAAAATTACTGCTATATGAACAAAAATGCATTTGGTTAAACAAACAATGAGCTTTTTAACAGCAGTGTTCACTTTGACAAGATTATGCATATTATTTGTCTATTTCTCATCATTATCTGTATAAACTCAAAGGAAGCATTTTTACACAGGACAACATGAATCGTCTCTGCTGTTGATTTGCGCTATGGTAGCATTTTTCAACAAGGCATATACACACACACACAGTAATCCCTTGCTTTTTTTGCAAGGGTTACATTCCAAAAGCACCCGCGTATAGTGAAAAACCGCGTTGTTGTGTTTTGGTTTTTAAAAAAAGCCTAAAAATGTCTATTTTTATAGTGTAAACCCTAAATATGCCCCAAATATGCTCCCAAAACAGTTTAATTCCAGACAGCATCTGACTAACAGTCAGATCCGTTTTAGTGCTGGGATGCGGCTCCGGCCCGAACCCAGTCTGCTGACGGCGGGAACAAGAAATTTTGATGGAATCAAAACAGATGCGGGCCGGAATCGTCGGAATGAACGTTGTTGTAAGGGTCCCTGAGAGACGTTGGTGACTGCTGAGGCAACTTGGTGAGCTCAAGCGATGGACAGTGACAGTGGAAAGTTTATTCAGAAAGGACTCCTAAAGTAAGTCACATATTGTAGTCAAACCTCATTTGAATTCAAATTAATGTATTTTTGATTGTGAAGTTAATTGGTTGTATGCTGAGATGATTAGAGAGTAATATTCAAGCCTAATTTTCTAGTTTATAGCCAGCAACTGGATCGATAATGCTAACAAGTATGGGTCGGTTAATAAAAGATTGTTTAATATCATCACACCTTGAAATATACTTTAATTTCTGTAGACTAGCCGTCAGGTTAGAGTTTATTATCTGAAGTTTAACAGCACGTCTTTCTCCACAGCATCTGTAAGAGGTTTTGTAGTCGACCATTTACCTCATTATTCCGTATACCTGTTAATTATACAATATAATTCTCAGTTCGTAAACCTTCCCGAAAAAAATTTAATGTTGCTTTTTGTCCTTGTGAGTTTATAACTAATAACTTTCTTCTTTTGTTTGCAGATGAAAAGAAAGAGCGAGCTGTGGATATGTAGTGTTCCAACCAGACATGTATATAGTTCTGTTAATTGTATGTTCTTTTTTGCTAATGTGCCAAAACAGTTCAGTTGTTTTTGTTTATTGTAATATTTACAAGAATTTTACATACATTTTAAAGTGAATAAATACTGTTATAACAAAAGTGACTGAATTGTTTTACCTTTAGATCATCAGATCGTAATTTTACTGTAAATTAAATTAAAATATTCATTACAGGAAACCATTCATTAACAGATAACAAGCCATGTTTTAAATATTTATTCATTTTACAATGTAATAAAGTATTTCTTGTTATTACATTGAAACATCTCTAGGTACAGTCATTTGGTATGTAAATTATTTAATTTCCTTAACTTGTATAGCTAAAGAAGCTTTGTATAAATGTATACTAATATTCCTTGATTTAGTTGTACTATTTATATTATTCACAAAATGAGCTGGTCAAGATCTGAACCAGACTTAACCAGATCCATCCCAAATGTGGGCCAGATTCAAAACAGAGCTGTGCTGGATCTTGCCCAGATGTGAGCCATATCAGCATACATGCCATGTCTGGGCCGGATCCGGCACAGCTCTGGTCTGGAGTTGGCCCAGTGCTGGGCCAGATAAGAAAAAATCTATCCATGCCGGTATTGGCCCGTTGTGCTAAAGGACACTGGCCCAGTTCTGGCCCGGATCTGGTGCGGAGCCATCGTAAGATCTGGGCCAGATCTGTGTTTTTTGCTATCTGGGATTTCATTTCAAACTCCGTTTAATACATTACCCTTAACAAAAATATAAAGGTAAGCCCAAACAGACGTACTGTAATTCATGCACGGGCATTTTCTTTGGTATGCGCTGTCGCTTTCTTTGGTATAAACAGGTAAATAAAGTAATACATTTGTGTAATTTTTAGTAATAAAAATACAGTACAATGTAGGGGTAATCGCCAATAATTTTTACATCAATAATTTACTGTTCATCAACGGCGCGTCTTATTCAGGGTTCTTCAGGAGGAGTACTGTATTGTAGAGACCTGCCGGTTAAAGCAGACATTGGATAGCGACTGAGCTCAACAGCCTCTTTTAATTTACAGTAATATTTACAGTAATAAAACTACTGGGCTTTAAGAAGGACAAAGGGGCGGACTGGCAATCTGTGTGTTCTGGAAGAGAACGTCTGTCCGATGCCAGAGGTGGACAGTAAGGAAGTGCATTTACTTGAGTACTGTGCTTAAGTACAGGTTTTGAGGATCTGTACTTTACCTGAGTAGTCTTTTTTTGGAAACTTACAACTTTCACTTCACTACATTTGAAAGACAAAACTGTACTTTTCACTTCACTACATTTCTATCAAGGTTCTCGTTACTCATTACCTTCAGTTCTGAAAGTGGGTGTTGTTGTCTCACTTTTTTAAAACGTGATTGTTTTTTAGCAGATGACAGCCTATCAGAAATCACCAGTAGTCAAGGGCGTAACTTTGTGCTGAACATTGGGGGGGATCAAGATCTCTGTCTAAATAAATAAATAAATAAATAAATAAATAAATACATACATACATACATTTGTTTTAAATGCCAGAGGACCACCGGCATTTTTGCTTGTCGGTCTCCGCTGCTGTTTTGCCAGATAGCAAAAATACCACACGGTGACATGTTTAAACTCTGCTTATTTATGTATGTATTCAATCATTTGCTTTTGTAAAAGCCAGGTTACTTTGGTGTTCCTGTTTTAGAAATACATTGTGATACTTTTACAGTGATTTACTTAACGTAGTTGCAGCTGTGTCCTTGACTGTGTATGCCACAATGACACAGTAGTTAATTCCTATTGTGTTTAAGCACTAGCTAGCAGGACCATGGAAGCTTCCACTCAATTGATTGTGTGTGTGTGTGTGTCCAATATCTATGAAAAAATCAAAAACTTTAAGGATTAATCAAATGCATCGTTGTTTTGACACCAATAAACTATACACAGCAAATGTCACAATTCATGACAACGCACAATACATTACACAGGGTGGCACATTTGAGTATAGCTTGTACTTCTATTCTGAACATGGCAAACTGATTTCACATACTGGTGGGCATCACCAGTTCAAACTAGCAAAATCCAAACAAAAGCATGAAAATACAAAAGTATGCTATCTGTGAACCACATATTAAGGTATGTACAACATATTAGTCTACAATTTAACACAAATATCATACAATGACAAATATTTGACTAAAATTAACAGGATGTCATACCGATGTCAGGTCAGACAACAGACTATAGATATTTTTGGGCAATTCAGATAAAAGCACCAAAAACCTGTTCGCATCTCAGTGTAAATGAAATGAACTGTGTACACACTGACTTCTTAGTTAAGAGGTCCAATTTGTCCTGATGGATGTGACACACTGCAACATGGTTCAGCCTCTGCTGTGTCATAGTTGTGCCTAACCAAGTCTTTAATCGTCTACTGGGGGTTTTCCACTGACTGGTACCAGCTCGGTTCGATTCAACTCTACTTGCTTTTTTTTGCTTTTCCATAACTAAAATCTGGTACCCGGTGCCATTCTTGGTACCACCTTGGCCAAGGTTCTAAGCATGCTGAACCTATAGTAAATGATGACTGTTGCTGGTCTCTATTGCTTATTATGTCAGTGTTGTTGACTGAACCCAGACAAGCCACCCGGCATTTTTAAAGTACCTCAGGATACTACTTTCTCAGCCTCAGCTTTCTACAGTGAGTGTTGCGTCTGAGACTTGGACTCGAGTTGCACTTAAGTCGCACAAAGAAAGATTTGTGACTTGACTTGGACTTGGTAAAAATGACTTGTGAACATCTCTGGTGTTAGCATCGGGAAACTTCTGGCAGAACGGAAGGCTGTGCCTGGTCAAAGCGGAGCTGGATGTGTGTTTACCACAGCAGCCCTCCGCTTGGGAAACGTATTAATTATGGCAGAACGGAAGGCTGTGCCTGGTCGAGGCAGAGCTGGATGGGTGTTTACCACAGCAGCGCTCTGCTCGTGCTAGAATGTTATGTTTGGTCGCTATTACAACCAGTTACATGAAGGCAATACTTTAATTGTTGTGGAAAACTTCATGTCCGAAACCAAACTGAACAGAGTAGAACCGAACTGACTGGTACCAGCTCGGTTTGGTTCAGTTCGGTTCTACTCTGTTGTGGAAAACTTCATGTCCGAAACCAAACTGAACAGAGTAGAACCGAACTGAACCAAACCGAGCTGGTACCAGTCAGTGGAAAACCCCCATAACAGCACTGAAGCTTCTCTTGGTCTCGACCAACGATGAAAAAGTGTCATCTGTCCGCCTCTTTTCATGTCTAATGTCTCCACAGTTCAGTTAGCAAGCATTTATTTAGCACCAGCGACTGTGCTAACAAACGTACAGCAAATAGTGAAGGCAGTGAAGAGAAAGTGGGTAGTATTCGGCGAAGGGTGGGGGTGGGGGGTTACGTTACCAGATGATTAAACCTGCAACTATTTTGCTGGCAATAATTGAAACGATTAAAGAAAATCAACAAGCTATTTATGCAAGATAATTCATAATTTTATTAACTGGAATGATGTGATTATATTGGAGGGGGGGTTATATTGGCTGGATCTGATTACTGGGGGGGTCATGACCTCCGTAACCTCCCTGGAATTTACGTGCCTGTCAGTAGTGTTACGTCACATCTGTACGCTGTAACACTGCAACGCCAGCATTTCTTAAACACAGTCAATCAGTGGCGGGAGAATCAGAGATGGGGACATGAGTCTGAGACTCGAGTCACACTTAAGTCGCACAAACAAAGACTTGAGACTTGGTAAAAATGACTTGTGAACATCTCTGGGGAGAATGGACGGAGACGGAGTCGGCGACCCTTCATGTCCGCATCCATGACCATATTTAGAGTCGATCTTTAAGTTTACGGAAAAGATAAAAAATTTGTATCATTTTAAGGGTGTGCCCTGTTTGCCTAAAACAAACTATATTATTAGCCGTCTAACATTCTGCCTTATTCCTTATGCTACATCTTCTACAAGCAAGTTAGATGCATTAGGTGTTGTAAGTGTGGTGGCAATAAATCAGCAATGCAGTGAAATATGTACTTTTAATACTTAAGTATTTTTGGAAGCAATTTCACTTAAGTGAAATTTGACTGTATGACTTTCACTTGTATTGGAGTAACATTTGACTAGTGGTATCTGTACTTTCATTTAAGTAATGAAGTTAGGTAATTTGTCTGCCTCTGTCCGATGCACAGCGGCCGTCTATTATTCTCTGAAAACTGTTCGCCTCGCCAGCGTGCTGTCCCAATACTTTTGTCCCGACATTCCGAGCGGCATAGCTCCGCGGCGCAAACACCCAGACACTTCAGACTTCACAGTTAGATACATCCCTCATTTGCAATTTTAACTCCTGTAGATCATGAGTTATTTGCCAGAAACTGTGGGACCCGGAGCGTGTCCCTCTTTAAAAACCTAGCACCGTGCACGGGAACCAGTACAAAAACATTTATACAGTTATATTTTATATGGAAATGTAGCTGGATTTCCGTTCATATTTGTGTTACAAAATTAGTACATTTTTCTTAATAATTTAGAAGTACAATGCCTAAAAATACATATTGCCATGAAAAAAGCAAAAAAAAAAAACATGCAGAGAATATCTGCAGGTTCCGCGTTATTGTGGGGATGTCTGCGTAAAACAATCAGTTAGATTCTCAGAAAAAATCCGTGTGTGACTGAATCTGCAACTCCTGATCCGCGTAAAACTTGGGGGTTACTGTATATAGATTATCATTTTTCTGGAGAATCTTAATAGAACCTTAAATTACATGCAATTTAATGAGGAATTAAGAATCTACAGAGGACCATTAAAATGTGCCACCAATATATTCCGACCCTACTGTCCTGTTAGTGTCTGCAAGGTTTCCAGTTAATTCTTGAACAGCAGTAAAGCTATCCTGCATGTCCAGTGCAGTGGTGCACATTATACTGCAATGAATCTCAGTAAAAGCTTTTCTTGTAGCTCTGCATGATCGTGGGTGACCAACAACTTATCATGCAACGACATCCCACTGTGTACCACATGTCCTTGCAGTCTTAATGGTGGTCATACATCACTTAAGCATGCATTAGGTTACGAGTGTAATCCTCAAGCGTGGGTAGTGTCACCCAGCCATTGTATTACACTGGTGTTCCTGATGTAACATGTACTGAACATTTGACACTAAATCTGCTTCGAAAGTATTTGGATGAAATTTAAAATCTTTGAAACACTCACCCAGTGTGTATATATGTGCGTGATGAAGAGACATTGAGCATGGAGAGGGATGTTATTAACAAAAGAACTAAACGAGAAACTAACACTGAACATAGGGACTAACAAAAAGAAAATAAGGTAAAAAGGGTAAAATACATAGACAAGAAGCACATGCCAAAACGCATAGCAAAATACTAAGCAAAAACACAGAGCAAAAGGAACAGAGCAGAAACACCATAGTAATTTTATATAGTACGAGCCTGTGCAAACCTCTAGCCTATACATTGGGAGCTAACGGTCTTAAATTTAAAAAAAACTTATGAAACCCAGGAATCAGAATCAGAATTTCTTTGTTAGGATGTCACATTATAATTTATGTTGCTAGGTTATATTTTCACTTCTCTTGATGAAAAGGTGAAATTCTGCAGCAGCAGAATCCAGAGGGATGTTATATATTAAAAAGACTAGCTAATCTTGCTAACCTTTGGAAAAACTAGCAAAATCTTCACCAGTAAAACAAGTTTTAAATAACCAATGTACAAGTGAATTCAAGCCCCTAGTTTTTCTCTTTCAGTGGAACATCTTCCTGGCTCTAAAACATCAATTTTAAGCTCATGATAGGAAATGTGAAGTGTGGGGAGGACAAAGAACAGGATTTAGAAACACTGAGGGAAAATTCAAAGACTGCCGAAAGAAAAGAGACAAAAATGATTAATTTAGCCAAAGTGATAGACATAATAAATCTTAAGGTACATGTTTTGCTGGATGTATTTCTGATGTCCCTTTAATTGAACCCATGCGTGTATGTGGTGCCGAGAGTCATTTACATAGATCTAGAACCAGTCTCCCTCCAAAACCACTTGCTAAGCTCCCAAATATCTTGCAAAGCCACAGCTTCATACCACAGACACAGTAGAAATGCTATTTTTGGATGTGTTCCGCTTTTCGGTAACAACGTCTAAGATCAGAATGTACCTGCTCTCATACCAGCGATGACATACAGGCCCACTTGTGCAGTATATCCTCAATGATGGCACCATCACTAAAATAAATTTGCACTTATGCAACTCTTCCGATAAGTCTCACAATAAAAGCGGCACACATGAAATGCGGCTCAGCTTTGGCAGGTGAAATGGTGCCCTTAGGTGTGATTGTGTGTGTGTGTGTGTGTGTGTGTGCTTCCGTGTGTGTATGTGTGGAACCTTGTGGGTGTTATATTTCAGATTAAACCTCTTATGGCCTGCTCTGTCATGACAGTGAAGAGCATATGAATGATTTATTGATCAAGACGGTAAAAAGGCAATGGTACTTTTTTGACATGTGGCCAGCAGCTTTAGTCTGCCCTTAGGTGTATCCATTTATCGTGGGTGAGCACGGCTTTAGGAGGAGAAAGAAAGATAAAAAAAACATTCACTTTATTCCCCGTATACATTTAGGAAATCTATGCCCTAATACA
Source organism: Hydrocynus forskahlii (assembly GCA_037974365.1). NCBI lineage: Eukaryota > Metazoa > Chordata > Actinopteri > Characiformes > Alestidae > Hydrocynus > Hydrocynus forskahlii. Next base: position 14,537,253 of record JBBPCX010000088.1, on the reverse strand, counting down.
GATGAGAAGGATAATGATGACTGACAATTAACATCTTCTTGTGGTTGAAAGTGATTTCACTACACAACTTTCTTCTATTAATTCAATGTGTTCTAAAACTGGCTTACGCTATAATCAACATCCGAATAGCTTTTAGTATCACTCTCGCTTACTCGTCTGAAATCTAGGAATGATAATCAGCCATTAAAAAACATAACAGTAAAGTTTACTACAAACAATAACTTCCAATAACATCGTGGTCTTACTGGAATCACAAGCAACCAAAACCAGAACACTCCTTCTTTATGTACAAAGCTTTGAATTGCAGAGCTCAGTTTCTGGTGGATGCTCCAGTACCAGATTTCTACCTTAATCCATTTTATCCTGTCAGTCACAGTACTGAAATACTGGAAAAATGGTGCTGTAAAAATGTTTAAATATCTAAAAATGTTTGTGATATATCAATTGATTTCGAGCAAATACTGAAATGATGAATGGTCTCAATGCAATATGTGCAGTGTCACATGTTTAGTGTAAATTGTCACATGACCCTGGCTGTTTAATTTGCATCAGATGGCTGCACTGAAGCTCCCAAATGGCAACAGCAGTGACTGGTTAGTGCATCTAAATTTACATACTTATACATGTGGCCAAAATGGATGCAATTCATTAGAGGTAAAACAATCTGTTTCAGTTAGAAGCTAAAGAGCCTCGCTTCCCTCTGTTACACATCCGCACAACAATCAGTGCAATAGCCTGATGCTACTTTTCCCAGGTTTAAATCACTATTAATATGTGCATCACTATGTTACTATATTACCATGTGCAATATTGTGCAATGTTCTTATCATGATGTGCAAAACCTTACCATGCGAATATCACTACATATGTCAATATTACTGATCTACTACTGAGCTCTACTAAGTGCAATAACAGACTTTTAAATACTATTTGTGTTATAAGTAATTCACTTAACTGTAAGGTATAATATTTATACCTCAGCATTTGTGTATATAGCATAGTGTATTTCACATCTGTGTTTTTTTACAGAATATTTTATTTATTTAGACTTCATATTTTATTGTTGTAGCATATGCAGTTTCCTCCGGAATCAATTTTTTTCTGATTCCAATTCTTACCAGTGGTGACGTGTATCATATGGAGCGATATGGTGGATCCTCTACTCTCCCTCCTGAAGCCTGGTAAGGTCAGGGACCCAACGCCTTTCTCAGTCGTGCAGAGTAACCTCAAGAGTTCTTTCATGACAACCTCGTCACTTTGCTTGCTCTCATAGATGAAGTGAAAGAAAGAGGATTTGGGAGCTCTGGAACGATGAGGCAAAATCATCTGATTGATTCAAGCCACAGAAGAACCTCATGAAGCTACTAAGGAGACAAATTTCTAGTCCACTGGAAAGAAAGTGACACTGTCACAGATGCAGCAAACATAGAGGAAAAATTCAGTGAGACCTCTGTCAAGAGCGGGAATTAAGACATGCCTTTGATAAAGTTCCATAACCAAAATGCATCTATGAATGCATTTCCTGATCAACAGGTTTTAGGATACCATATCTTGATCAGGTCTAAGAAGTAATGGTGGGACATCTTGTTAGTGGTCTCTTTGGACCTTCTGCCTTCTTTGTGGCACAGTATATTATGCAAAAGTTTGGCACAAAACCATTAGATCAGGGAGGAAATCTCGACTATTGCTGACAATTAGGCAATATATGATACAGCTTGATACAAACGACATGTTGTATCGGTTCCAGAGATGTTGTCATTGTGACAAAGGCAGTAAAAAGGCACGAAATACATGCAAAACCCCATTGCACATAGGGTGCTTCAAGAAATACCATGGACAGCAGAAAAGGAGATAGCTGAGACATCTAATAAAAGAAAAATATTAAAGGTCAATAAACTGTATGGTACAATGCAGTACAAAGGACTCTGGAAAGAAAGGAAAAGTCAATGAAAAAGGGAAAAGACAATCAAAATGTTTTTACAAGGTCAGTTGATTCAAAACATACTGTGTGAAAGCAGGTCTGACTGATCATACTGCAAACTAGCGATGCACAAACTCATTGTGCCCTTGGTTCTGAAGTCTGCCTATTTTTCTCAGTGTGTGATACTGTCATTTTTCTCAATGTGTGATACTGTCTTTCTGTTATTCAAATTAATAGTATGAATTCAAACCAACGAGACAGCAGTTTTGTTTAGAAAAAAAAACAGTACTTGATATTTTGTGAGCTGGTGAGGAGAACATAGGTTTCGTTCTAGATTTCTCCTCCGGTTCTCCAGCCGTCGTTGGAATACACTGATGTACTGTACATACAAATACACTATTTACCTATATTCTTTTTAGTTTTATTTATTATATTTAGTTATATGAACGATAAAACACTCACTGCACTCAATAAACAATATTAAATATTATTTTAGCAAGTGAATAAAACTTTTGCACAGTGCTGAACAAATGAAATATGTACTTTATGTTCAGTGTGAAATCACCCAACTGCTGGACAGTTGGTAGTTGTTAGTAAATGTTGCACTACAATGTCACAAGGAATAAAGCTACAACTGACATGTGGGCGTGCCAAGGAAAGGAGGGGCAGATGCAGTATTCCATTGCACAATCACTTAACTTAAACACTGGCCGGCTGTGGACATTCACCCGGCCGGTGTACTACCACGTCAAAATAAAAGTTCCCAACAAACAGATAGAGCGGCCTCTAGCGACTGCTGACCATGGACATGACAACTATATTAATGTTGATAGACGTTGCTCTAAAGTAACAAAATTACAATGCATCTTACAATAAACATGTTGAAATATGTTTAAGGTTACTGTTGTTTTGTCTTTGCTTTCATATTCATATTGGAGTTCATGATGTTAGGGTTTTACATGTGGCAATAATCCATTATCCCACCTGTTTACCACATCTACAGTGTAGTAAAGGTTACATTTTTAATTTTGTCATTTTGAGGGCTAGTCTATTAATCTTTTAGTTAACAATATTTTTTTAGATGGTCCATTGGAGGTATTGTGATCAAATGAATGTAGGCTTTAACCACAGAACTTCAGAAATTCTGAGGATATTCAGGTTAAAATGCATCTGTTTGTTTGCCATTTAGATAAATTAGGCTTGCATTCTGGACTGAGCCACTGTAGTAAATTTATCAGGCCCTTAAAAACTAGTTTGCATTTCTGCAAGAAAATGTGAAGTGTGATTGCATGGCTGCCATAAAACCAGTATGGTTTTGGAAACACCCAAACATTGGTTTTGTGGCAAACAAAAGTGTGTGTAATAAAAATTTTGCTCACAGTGAGGTATCAAATCGGCGTATTTTCTGACTCTTTTCATTCGGTGCAATCCATTTTACTGCTGAACAATGGAGGGGTATTGACTCACTATCTACTGCCAAGCCAATTATGCTTAAGAATGGTTAAAATCACTCTCAGCCACATTAACAGTCTGATTATTTTTTATTTTAATATGTTTTTATAACTGACCTTAGTGTTTTGGGGTCTGTTTATGAGTCTGCTGCAATTTTTTACTCCACAAGATTGATTTGTTGCTCCGTGTTTTGTCACTCTCCACTACACACACAGGTTACTCACCCCTCCACTTTCTCTCCCCATACATCAGGGTGATGACTGAACCACAAAAATCAAATTTTTAATGATCAATACTTTGCCCTATAAAAAGAATAAATCTTAAGAAGAACAACAGCGTAACCACTAAAAATGAGTGAGAACATGGTTACACTGGGTACTGTGCATGTGTTGTCTCAATGGCACATGAATCTGTCCCTTAACTTGACGTTACCAAAGTGTGGACTTGCAAGAAGGCCAAAGGGCTTAGGTTGCCTTTAGCACAAGGCACCCCCCTCTGTGAACTCCCAATGCAAAACAAATATCCCAGCATCCTCTGCAAGGCTCTAAATGCATGCTCTTCTCATGTCCATCACATTCTTGTGACTAGTCATTAAAAAACTCCACAGTGAAGTTTCCCTAGTATTTTAGCTATTATGTAGGACTGTGCCTTTTAGTGCCTGAACTCCAAAATGTATCTCTGTCCTATGAGGTAAGGTGTAAATGGATTTCCATGGCAACTCAGTAATAGGTGGTGTGACATCAGAGCAGTGCATAAATAGCAATCCTCGCACCTCCAGCTCAATATAGGAGTGAAGACATTGGCTTGCTGATGTAGTCCACAGATATATATATCACAAACAAAGTGAATTCCCATGGTGCTGTTCAGGAAAAAGTAATACGGTTTTGCAGAATTAATTTGAATGTTTGTAAACACAGCAAGAAAAAGTGAATGAGCAGAAAATAAACAACCATGCAAAGCAATGACCCAGTGGGGGCTGGATGACATACAGAAAATATTCAGCTTGAACCAGAACTAGCACAAAAATCAAATTTGAGCAGGAATTAATGGCAAAACAGATCCTACATATGTTACAGGACTTATGGACTACTGTCATAATGTGATGTAAAGGAACAGGAGAGTCAAAAATCAACAAAATCAGACCAGTGTGAATCAACAAAATCAAAAATGTGCATCAATAAAATCAGACCACCCCCACACACCCCCAATAAAAACAATAACCAGCATTTCTTGGGTGGTTAGTATCTACCAAAAGACGTCCAAACAAGGACAACCGGTGAGCTAGGGGGTCATGGGTGATGCACATGTGGAGCAAAGGCTAGACTGTCTGGTCCAATCCCACAGAAGAACAACAGAACAGCAAATTGCTGCAACAGTTATGTTAACAGGTAGAAAGGTGTCAGTACACACAAGATATCAAAGCCTGGTGCCTGAAGGGCTGCGTAGTTGCAGACCAGTCAGAGTGCCCATGCCGACCCTTATCCCTCTAAATGCTTATGGGTGAGCTATATTATAAATGCTTATGCTTATGGGTTAGCTATATTCTTTTATTTTCATTACTCTAAATTCAAAAGTAACACTTAGCTTGTGTGTGGCTTCATTTATTTTCAAATAGTAGCCACACAACTTTGCTTAGTAAGTCATAAAGTGCGAGCATTCTGAAAATCCCAGAACCACTGTGGTTGTTAGCTCCTAGTACACACACACACACACACACACACACACACACATCACACACACACCACATATAAATAGGTTATTGTTGGTTATGGACCACTAAAGATTCAGATACCCCAGGAATAAAGATTTAAAGAACTAGTCATGTGGAGAAAAAATTGTGAAACGTGACATGAGACATAAGTGGAATGGAAAATAATGAGGGTGGAGAGAAAAAAAAGTAAGAAATAAGATGTGTGTGTTAATCAAATGATTTCTACTCCAGTGCAGCAGAAGAAAAAGCAGGCTATAAAAATGATAGGTGTGCAGCTAGAACATACATTATACATACTGGAGCGGGAGAGAGAGAGAGAGGGAGAGAGCAGTCGAGTTCTAATTGGGTTTTTGTTATTACCTCTATAGATCACTGCTGCTAACTTAGCCAGGGCTAACAACAAATGTTCAAAGACCCAAGCCCAGTGAGAGTGTGTGTATCTCAAGAGACGAGAGCAGTGTATAGTGTATTAAAAGATCAAGCTGGGTCTCACACACATGCACATACATGCACACACACACACAATTTTAATAATGCAATGCTCAAACTGTGCTCACATCCACTGAAGTACGCAGACATTGTCAAAAATTGTGGGATTTTCCAATAAGGACAGCATAATTTCACAGTCAACGCATCTATTTCTGCAATACAGATTAGGATAGCTGGGATGGGTAAATATGTCCCCCACTGGAGCAACCATCTGAGCTCTGGCCTTATTACTCAGAGTTTGTGGGTTTGATCCCCTGTGATGCTACAGCCATCCTTGCTTGAAGTCCAAGAAAGCATATCTTCCACTCCTCACTTTATGCATTACCATCTGTTATCTGACATAACATGGAACAATGTTAGCATAACAACAATGTTGTTATGTTAGCAAGATGTGATGGCTGGCTTTCCATAAAGACGGCACAAGCCAGCTTCCACACTCCCTGTGCTGGTCAGCAATGTGTAGCCCTAGCTAGTGGCTGGGAATTGACATAGATTAAATTAGGAAGACAATTAGGCAATTACTGTCTATGCCTAAGAATAGGAAAACAGTTTCAGCCTGCCTCAAGAAACTAATGTTGGTTTGTTTATATAGCTGGTGAATACTGATGATCAGAAAATTAATTCAACTGCTGTCGAAACAGAACGTTCCCAAGTCATTTTAGAGGAGGAGGAAAAACATTCTTAACTTGCAATGGAAGATAATTGGCATGAAATTTACATAGTTATTCTGGACCAGACTGCTGACATTTCTCCTAATTTTTAAAAAAAAATATTGCTCTTTAAAATATAATTTTACATAGAAATAAGTGAAATTATGCAGTGTTTACAGAACTTGAATAATTATTGTTGCCAATAATTACCTTTGACATATTTCTAGTAGTGTTCAACTGGTCACATTGCAAGAGGAGAGTGTTGATTACAATACTTTTTACAATACTTTTCCTCATTAAATAAGATTTTATTCAGGTGATCACTGATCAGTACCTCATAAAGCAGAATGAGGCACTTGTGTAGGAATTTAACAGACACTAGCATGGAATAGTTGTTATACTCATAGAGATGCCAATTTAAAAATAAATAACAGTGGTCTCTAATTTTTGTTCCAGAGATGTTTACCTTACCAGTCAAAAGTTTTTGAACATCACAGATTTGTACCACTTATCCATTTATTTCATAAACTGCAGATTTTTATTAATGTTAAACACTGGAAAGTTGTTGTGTGAACAGCTATAAATGAAAATACAGCAAATAAAACAAGTTTCCTTAATAAGATGAAAGAATCTGTAACAGTGCATGTCTAACATCCTATTAAATGGTTGCGTGATGATGCAGAGTCAAATTCTAGACTGTCCTTTAACTTTAAATGCACTCGTTGTTTCAACTGTTTCAGCCTTTAATAGCTCGTAAAAGATCTAACAGTTGTCTGGTGATTCACATTGTAATTATTATTATATTAGGTGGCTTTTTGTATTTTAGATAACCAGGTAATGGTCTCAGCCTACAGTCTCTTTTCAGTCCTATCTTTCAGCTGGAAAACATCTTGCTTGTAGAATCATCTGTCATCAAACATAATGAATTGTAAATAATAATAAATACATAAGAATGTACAATAAATTACATAAGTGTAAAAACGAACCACTCTCACTATGACTCACTCTTTGTGGTAGAGCTGAGTCTTTAACACTATAACTGCTATGTGCATTCAGTGTACAATAACCTTAAAGGACATTTTTAATTTGAACTGCGTTTTAATTTAGTAAGCTAAACAAGATCCATTTCAGTCACAGCCTGAGTACCTGAACTTTACTCAGCTTTACTCAGCCTCTCCTACATCTACTGTAAAAAACCTTGGCATTACCTTAGACCCTGATCTTTCATTTGACACTCATATAAGCAATGTTACAAAATTAGCTTTTCTCCATTTACGAAACATTGCTAAGCTA
>JBBPCX010000088.1:14510293-14529637 GCA_037974365.1 Hydrocynus forskahlii | reverse complement strand
TTGTTGTGCTTCTCAATTTGTTGTGTTTCTCAATTTTGTTGTTGTTTCTGAATTAGTTTGTGTTTCTCAATTTGTTGAGAAATACTCCTATATCAGACACCAACAAAACTACTGACTCTTAACTCTACATACTCTGTAAACCGTAGACTGTGCACAAAGTCCTTCTATTGTTAGTTCTCTCCAAAGTGACTCTCTTTCTCACTCTCCTGGTTGACCAGTTGAGGATGGGTTCCTCTTTTGAGTCTTGGTTACTCCTGAGGTTTCTTCCTCCAGCTTTAGGGAGTTTTTCCTCACCTCTGTCACCTTTGGGTTGCTCACTAGGGGCTTGGACCTAGATTCTGTAAAGCTGCATTGTGACAACATTAGTTGTAAAAAGTGCTATGTAAATAAAATTGGATTAAAATGAATTTAATTGAATAGAATTATTTTCTTTCAGTGGGATCTACAGAAATATAACATCACCATATATAAAGGAAGGCAACATTTGAAATAAGGCCTAAATCATTGAATTTAATAAATAAATCATGCAGTCTAAACACTAAGTTGTGATAGATCTTTAGGGGATAAAAAGAAGCCTGGTCATAGAACTGTTTTTAGTGTCAAAGAGAAAGTGAATGTAAGGAGGTGTTTTAACCTCCAGGTGTTTAACCTTTTGAGGCCAGTCAGATACTTCTCTGTTCTCCACCCAAATGTTAAATAAAACATGACTGACAACATGTAAAGGGCAGCTGCAGCTGTCAAATGGTGAAAAAAAATCTGTATTTTCTCAGCATATCATACTTGTCATGTTCAAGGCAGAGCTGCTGAACATATTTTTTAACATCATCGATCCAAAACTTTACAGAAAAAAGGTTTTATGGCAAGTCATTATGGACCATTTATATTGGTGCAATCCTGATGATATTTTACCGCACTGTAATGGGCAGCTGATACATGTTGCCATGACAAGGCCATTATTGAAAGACTGATGAGTTTCTGAACAGTATCCGGGCTGCCCTCATTTTCTAAATTGCTCAGCTACAAAATGCTTGACCTTGTGATCCAAGCAATGTCAAATGTGGAATGCAAAAAAAAAAACAAAAAAAACAAAACAAGGACTTTCAATGTCCCAACACAACTTTCATGACCTTCCAAGGCCTTAATTATTTTTGTTCACAAACTAAGCACTTTCCAGGACTTTCAGGTACTTTCAGGGGCTAAGGTAGCCCTAGGGAAGGAGACAGAGAGAGAGAGAGAGAGAGAGAGAGAGAGAGAGAGAGAGAGACCTAGAAAAATATAAGGAAACAGAGGATAAAAGGGGCATCTTCCTGTTTCTTTTTTATGAGTGTGCGCTTGTTCGGCTGAAACTGTGGTGTGTTGGCAACATAAATCACAGCACCATAACTTCGGTAATGAAGAAACTACCAGCAGGGGGGTGTGTGCTGGGGGGTGGAGGTGGGGGTGTCCATTTAACAGCAAGGACGCTGCAGCAGTGTGTGTTTGTGTGCGTGTGTGTTTGTGTGTGTTTAGACAGTCCAGTTGATTTATGGGCTCAATACCGAATGGTCCTTGGCAGTGTAATACATAAAACTCTTATCTGCAGTGTGTGTGTGCTACTGACTGTGAGTGTGTGTGTGTGTGTGTGTGTGTGTGTGTGTGTGTGTGTGTGTGTGTGTGTGTATGTGTGCCTCTCTCAGTTTATCCTCCTAACGTCATGTGTGCAGATCAACTGATCACAAGCCATAATCATAATCCAGAAAGCCCACTTTTCCACTTTACACCCCAACAGAAAGGTTATGTCTATCAGACCAGTGCTAAATGCGAACTATTAAAGATCAAATCATAATCTCTGTTCTAGCTATTGATGATTAAAGGATAAGACCACTTAGATAGAGTAAAAAAGGGATGGCTTATACACAGAAAGCATTCTCCAAAGATTAAGACGATAGTGATAAAAGGAGTGCTAATCTGACTCATCTCTTCTGTACGTCCTTCAAGGCAGATTGTTGAGATTAAGATAATAATTCAATTAAACTTGTACTGATTAGTTTAAATGTCTCTGAGCCTGGAACTGGAATCAACTCTTCCTTTCCGGAGAAATGGCAAGTGAAAAAAAAAAACACATATGAGTGCTAAACCAGTTCTCTTCAGATGAAACCACAGACGAATGAAAAGGAAGAATTTGCTGACTGTAAAACCGGTTCTGAGGCATCTGTTGATTTGAAAAATGAAGGAAATGACTTTGCACTCCATCAGAACGCATAGATATATACAAGTGGGTAGTTTTTCTTTGCCTAAAAAAGGAAAAAATCTTATTTGATGTACTTTGTAAATGCTGGCAAAGTTTCAAAATATCTCATTCATTCACCCGTCCTAGAAACCAAACTAGCTCAATTAGCATTCTTCATTTCAGTAAGTTTATGACTTTTCAACTGGATATATTGTCTTTAATGGTATTCTGTATCCCCTTTCACACCTGGACACTTCATGCAACCAGTATCTGGGTTGTATCTTGATAAGATTTTAGCCACATGGGTTTACACTTGGTAGTCAAATGTGCCTCTGGTCAGCCAGACTGATATCTGATTACTATGTGGCAAGTAATATGCTAATCAGCTTGTATACAACAAACAATTGCCTGTTTTACTCAAAAGAGAAGCACAATTTTACATGACATAGTCAGTGTTTACATAAAGATGATTGTTAAGAATAAGAATATTCCTGTGTCATCGTCATCATAAGCCATAAGTGTGGTAAGTGTGCCTAATGAACTTGTTGGCTCGTCTTTGAATATACATGACAAAGTAGAGTCCCTGTTGCCATGCAGTTTTTTTTTGTTTCTTATGGTATCCAGGCCCTGACAGTTACCATTCATTTGCTTAACCTTCACATATTATTTCACACACGAAGTGTGCAAAAACCACATGTCCATCAAATAAACATCTGTGCATAATGTGTGATCACATGACATGAGAAGATGAAGAAATAATAAGTAATAAGTAATATGTAAAGTATCCAAAAGCTAAATGTGTGTCATTTGCATGTGTGTTCTTTTGAACTAATTCATGAGTAAATGTGTAAAAATACTTTCTTTCTGCAAGTGTATTTCTTTGGGTTAAGTTTTACATACATCATGTAAGGTTTTTTGGTGTAACTTTCAAAATACCAACAGTCCAAAAACAGTTAAGAAACGTAAGGGTCCAAAGCACATTAAGCATAAAGTGTAACTGCATGACATTGAGAGTGATTGTTAAGAATAAGTATATTCCTGTGTCATCGTCATCAGGAGCCACATGCATTAAAAGAGACAAGTTTAACCAAACTAGTTTTATTTCACTGACTGGCTCATCAAGAATGGGATACGGAATTTCAATTAAATTCACGACAGGAGATGACCTGAAAGAGCAGTGAAAGGGTCCAAAGCACGTTAAGCATAAAGTGTAACTGCGTTCAGGAAGCATTGGTTTACGATGTTACTTTAATATACAAACCTAAATGTCACCTGATACCGTGCTTCTGTGCTGTCTTTGAATATGGCATTGAATTTGATCAGCATCACTTCATAAAGCCATGCTTGTTTAGCCACTGTGCAGACTCCCAGTGAAGATGCTGGTTACCCTGATCGAGGTCTGAGAGGCAGTAGTGATGTGTTTTGTGTCTTTCGTTACTAGGCCTTCTCTGAAGTTTGTATGAATTTTCCCCCTTGCCTAATCTGGAGTCACCTTTGATAACGACTACTGTTGAGATTTTTTAATTGCTATCAAACTGTCTGCATGCGAATACAGTAGTCTTGGATTTGACTGCATTTCTGCAATCTGTTCAGTGTTACAGTTGTGATGAGATGATGGGAACAATTGTGATTAGATGGGGAAAAATTCCCAGGATATTCCAGCACTAATTATACTCAAGTGTGAAAAACCAAAGTCTGTATTTTCTGTTATTTTTCCAGTATTTTCATAACTGTATTTATATATGACTACCCATTCAGCATGCTTCAGTTTAACCTGCACAGTCCTGCAAGTAATAAGGAGTGTTGGTACTGTGCACAGACTTGCTGGAACAGAAAAATGGAGGGAAAAAGATTAAACAGTGAGTGTGTCTGAAATTGCGCACTTACGTGAGTGCACTGGAATGTAGTGCGCAGTGCACACTGAGCACTTCCTTCTGTAGTGCACACTGCCGTGGGCAAGTGTTGTCCGAAACGGAACACTGACGTTTTGAACTTAGCGGAAGTGACGGACTAACATTTGCTTGACATCCCTGAATATGTTAGTCCAAATTATTGGTTTGCACTATCCTTTTCGGCTAGTAAGATTAGAAACAATTTACATATTTCAGTTTCATAAGCAAAAAAAGGATGGGGAAATGTTCATTTAAAATTGAATTACATCTGTTTTTGATAAATAAAAGCTGCCCCATTTAAAAAAAATAAATAAATAAATAAATGTTTCCATTTCATCTTTATGCCTGTCATACAAAACATCTGAAAAGAAAGGAGACGCACGATTTCTTTCCGAGGAAAAAAATGTGGTGGGTTAAAAATGGCTGACATTTTCACCCCGCCGTCATTTCTCTCTGCTTCGCTGCCAGTGGAACGAACGAAGAAGAATGAAAGGATGTGGCAGAAGGAAAAAGAAAGAGGAAGATAATGAAGGGCAACCGTACTCTAGGGCACAGTGAGACTGGAGAAATAATGATTGGCTCCCTCGGACCGTGGGGGCCAATTTCACGAAACAACGTTTGTCGTCCAGCCTGTGTCATCCAGGCTAAAGGCCCGGCTGCATTCGTGGATCTGACGTCCTCTTGACCTGGTTGTGTCAGCTGAAATTGGGCTGTTGTGTGACTCATATGCTTTCTATGTCTCCCCCTCTCTCATATGCACACACACACACACACACACACACACACACATTTACACACACAGTACACTGAGGACAAAGGGAAACATTAAAGGAATGGTGAAAAATCCATGAAAAATCAAATTTACACAATTTTCCACTTTTTCCACATTTGTCCCAGATGTAGCTCATCTCCCAAGACTTGCTTAGCATCTAAATTTGTCCTCTTTAGGTTGACATTGGAGTTATAAGGCTATAATTGTTAACAAGTCAATAGTTACCCTAACTGGTTCCAGAAAAATGCATCACCAAAACTTCTCTCGGTCCATCCAAACCACATCCAGCTCTTTATTAAGGTGTCAGTGTGACTTTGAGCTGTATAAATGAATGAAATTTTACCACTACCGGCAGTCATTTTGGAAAACATCAGGACTGGTATTCACAAAGCAGTCATACTGAGGCCTGATCTTGGATCAGATTTCTCTGCATTTAGAGTTTAACCACAGAGTGACCTTCATTATCATAGCTGTTTTTTTTTGTACAAAAAAAGTGTTTTTGCTTGTACAAAATATTACATGACATCTAAAAACATTTGCAGTAACATAAGCAGTTGATATCTTGTGAGGGTTTTGTTCTCCTTGACATTCCTCAGCCATTGTAGGGATTTGTTGAATTCCATCTACTCCTTGAACCCTACTTTTATTATTCAGTTAAGACTTATCTTAAGACTTATTATGCAACAACTGCTATGAATTCTTTGGTAACTACTTAAGCAACAGAACAAGAGAGGGTGGGTGTGTCACTGTATAATACAAGTACACAAATTCTTTGCTTTAGAGAATTTTTTGAAAGCTTTTAAGAAATAAAACAGATACAAATTCGATTCAACCTAATAAGTGACTGTAGCTCAGTTTTGTCCAAATTTTGAGAGTGTTAATTTAAAATTATATTTCATATTTGTATGACCGAACAACATGCAAGTATCAAGTAATAGTAGTAACTAAGCAAGGATTAGCAAGGGGCCAAATCTGTCACTGTTTCAAAACAAAGTTACAAAGTACATTACAAGGATTAAGGCAATTTGAGACTGAGGCGAATAAAATCAGGGGACATATTGACAATAAATTATAAAAACAAATTGTATGAAGTAATACAGTGTGCTAGATTTAACTGTTGCGTGAAACACCAGATGGTTCAACTTGGACACATTATTAGGGATGAACCCAGGGTCATAGGGTGTTTGGGCCGTACATAATCAGACACCCTCACTTGGATGACCCAATCAGGGATGATCAGTCCCAGTGGCACCGCATCATGGAAAACTCCCAATGGTCCACATTCACCTCTACACTTTTACATATAATACTTTCTTCAACAGCTACGCTTTGAAAAGTGATTTAAAAGAGGTCAGTAATTCAGTAATTAGACCAAACAACATAGTCCATCTTGGCGGGAAGGCATTTTAAACTGGAAACATCATTTTACAAAGATGAACAAAGGCCATTATATTTTCCCATTAGTTTGAATTGGATTTTCACCAACATTCTGTAAAGCTGGTCCAGTCTCATAACAATAACAGTCACATTTGTGGGTGGAACATGGAAAGGCTGATTAAGGGGTCAGTAGGACTTAATGAAATATTGGTTAGCTGAAGCAGGCATTGAGCGGTAACTGCAAACACAATGCTGTCTTGAACAGGTTTAGAAATTATCAAGCCAACACACTGACAGACACAAAATGACAATCTATTGTATTTTTTTAAGAGTTTAATACTTTAAAGTTTCAAAATGTACCATTCACTCTCCAGTCCATAGTGTCCATATATGGAAATTAAGCTGCAAGAACAGCCTATTTTGAATTCACTGCATTTGAGATGTCACAAAATCCTGTGCATTTATGAGATGCATTCATCTACACAGCCTACGGAAGATTAGCCTCACCCATTCACAATGAAGTTACAAGGAATGTTTCAGTCCAGACTGTGTTTTGAATGAGACACAATGGTAGCCAATCAGAATTGATTTCATTTGCATACATACATTTACACCACCTACAGCAGATTAGCCCCACCTATTCACAATAAAATTATGTTTCATTCCAGGCTGCATTTTGAATGAGACACCATACTGGGTAGCCAATCAGAATAGAGTTCATTCATATACATATATTTTTATGATAAATTATAATAATTATTACTTACAAATATTTAAATAACAACCACTACTGGGGTTTTAAAAATGACATCACACATAAAATGCCCATAAAGAATAAAAAGTAATACATTTTTCATGTATTTTAGATCCTAGAAACAAACAAAATCACAAGATCTTTGAACCTGGGAGCACTTCAGGGTTGTCTTCAGCCACATGTGGGTGGGGGTCCGGAAAGTGGCCGAGTGGTGGCACATCGAGAGAAAGAGCAGCCAACGGTGAGCGTGTAAGAGAACAAACACCGGTTTTTGACTGTTTTACACCTTTTATATTTATTAAAATCAGATTTTACTAATATGCTCTGAGGGTTCTAAGGATTGATAGTTTTCTTAGCAAATAAACAATTAATGCGCATACAAATCACTGAAAATGTCATTAGCTCAGGTGACAAACTTCATGCATGCTACCTTTCTCACGGTAATGCAAAGGTCAGTGACTCACGTTGATCTGAATGGTCATAACAATCAGAATAAAAGAGCTCAGCTTCACTGTGTTTGTTCAGCCACAGAAAGGCAGTCATTGTCACCCTCTTTCGAGCATGAGATGAGCTTCCGTCGCTTCACCTTTTCTTCGCTCGTGGCGTGCCAGCGCTCATTATGGGATTAATTCCGTGAGAATCCGTCTCAGATGACTGACCCTTCATGTGACTCTATATCATCGGCCTGCTATGTTTGGTATGTGGCTTTTACTGTACAAATGACTTCTTATTAAAAGCCACTGAGGTTTGGCACGTTCGCCTTTTGTCTTCCCTTACATACCGGTCCAGCAACTCGGGATAATGAGATGCTTTGGGTGGACGTGTGAGAACACAGCCTGCAAGGAGAAAAAGGAACAAAAATAAAAGCACAATGGCAAGCTTTAATTCACCTGTGTGTGTGTGTGTGTGTGTGTGAGTGTGTGTGTGTGTGTAAAAAAGTGTGACAAAAATAGATAGAGATGCATTCCTAAGAAAAAAAGGGTGAGTGCATTCACTGCATAGCAGGCCATCAAGACACTGTTGTATTTCAGTGTTCTCAGGCTTCTCATGGTTCTCAGCTCTTGGAACTGGACATTTCCTGGCCCATGATTACTTTGTAGCTTAAGTATTCAAAGTAATTAATTTTTCGGAGAGCACTTAAACAATAGACATTATTCTATAAAAGCCTTTCAGAAATCCAGGTCCAAACACCTGGATGTAGAGGAAACACTAAGAAGAACCAAGCTCTGTTCAGAGCAAGGTAGCATAAGATAAGCCAGTGGCTAATGTTAAAAGGGCCTGTCTACCAGGAATACCCTAGATGATGGGACATTGCATTCAATCCATAGACTTTAATATGGAGTTGATGCCCCCTTTGCAGCTTCCACTCTTCTTGGTAGACTTTCCACAAGACTTTGGAGTTTCTGAGGGAATTTGTGCCCATTCATTCTGTAGAGCATTTATGAGGTCAGACACTGATGTTGGATGAGAAGGCCTGGCTCACAATTTCCAGTTCATCCCAAAGGTGTCAGATGGGGTTGAGGTCAGAGATATGTGTGGGCCAGTCAAGTTCTTCCAGCTATGTCTTCCAGCCACAAAGTTGGAAGCATTGCTGAAGCATTAAGTTTGCCCTTCACTGGAAGTATGGGGCCTAGCCAAAACTGGTGTGTCCCAGTGCTTATGTCCATATTGTGTATACAAACATAGTATTGTGCAAAAGACTTAATAGTCATTTTGTGCTTCTTATTTTCAGTCCTGTCCCTGAACCTGAGCAGTTTCAGAGGAATGCTTTGTTGTTAGATCATGCAGTGACCTATGCATGAATCATTCAAGCAGAACAAAGACCATCTAACATAAGGCCTGAACCAGTGAAGAAACAGGAGCAGATGATTCCAGATGATCAGGTGGTGATCAGTATACTAGTGGTGCTGAATGCTGAGTGGTTGGAACTCCTTTATCTAGGCTCCTTGTATCTTTAGGCACTTTAGACACCTGTCTCAGTAAAACATTTGTTCCCTTAACTTTTATTTAATCTACTGAACATGCCAAAGATAAAACAGCTTGACAGAAATATAGCAAATAGCATTTTGCACTAACAAGGTGATTCAAAGCAAAATATAAAAAATGAGGGGTGGCTCAATTTTGACCTGAACAAAATTGTTTTAGCATAATTATGTAGGACTTAAGAAGCCAGTAATTTCTCGCTTTTTATGTAGTACTATATTTGATATAATTCATATATAAACAGACAACTGATTCATTACTTATGTATTTAAAATGCTAGTTTTGCCCCAAATAATAATGTTGAAATTAGAAAGTATTGGAAATAGATTTGTGTGTGTCATATGGTCATTTTTCTCTGTGAGTTTGTCCAGTTTTTTAAACAGCTGCTATAAACTGATGCTTCATTATTTCATCTGGTTTCATCTGCCTGTGAAAATGGAGTGCATTGTGAAATATGACACAAAGCAGTCTACCAAATTTCTTTATTTGACCCCACCCCACCCCATCCCTTCTCTCTGTAACTCAAGTCTTTCTCTTTGTTGTGTAGAAGTGTATTACGCACTGGAAACAGTACCATACCATGTACACTAGTGTATGTATTAAGTACTGGAAAAAGCATCATACTGTGTATGCTAGTGTATGTATTAAAGGGGACGTATCACACATCTTTTTAAACAAGTTATAATAGGTCTATGGGCTATACAAAACATCTTCATGAAGTTCTTTACACAAAATCACTTTCACATAAAGAGATCTCACCAGGTCTATTCTTGACAGTTTCAGTCCCTTTCAAGATGAGCCGTTTAAGGGCTCTGTCACTTTTATGCAAATAAGCTGTTGCTGGCCACACCCCATCCATCCTATGCTTACATTTACCACACCTGAAAATGGCAGAAAACAGAAGCGCTATCCAGCCCTATATGTTTGTTTTGCATAAAAAGAGCCCTTTCAATCTTTCAAACTGTGAGCAGAATAAACTGTTCTATAATAAAACCTTGTTTTGCCAAATGTTGTGTCTGAACAAATCTAGTTTATCTCTTCAGTAATGATCTGGGTCTAGTCAGCTTATTGGAACATTTTGTGAGTTCAAACAAGGTGGGTTAAAAAGTGGCAAAGTTGTGGTCCAGCTATGTCATAAACAATTACAGAATACAGAAAGATTTCAGTTCAGGTCAGATTTAGTTTCTTGACATTTTTTCAGGTAGGACAGGTTGCCTCTCAAACCAGGTCAGGCCTACTCACGACTCACGCATCACTATGGCCTACACGGTCTGATTCACTGTCCTGTCTTCATTCATCCTGACTTTACTTGATGAATTCTTCTCTCTGTGTTAATAAATTCAGCACATCTTATCTTATTTTTTCTATTTTCTAAATATTTCTCCACTTGTGCATATAGAGGGTCAAACTGACATCACAGGGTGTTATCTTAGGAATATTTTGTCATTAAAACTTTACATTCACAGGTAAATTTTATCTACATGTACTGTATTTTCAAAATCTGATCTATGTCAGAAATGTACCCTACAGGCCAGAAGTTGGAGTCCACCCTCAGATTAAAGATAAATAAATTTTAAAATGTGCTGCTCTTTTGAAATGTTATTACAAGAAAACATTAGAAATACTTAAATCAAATGCAAATGACTGATTCTGAGGTGTAATGCAACAATGTACACTGTAAGTGCAATTTAATGGATGTGAAAGCTTATCACAGCAGCACAGATTTGCAGCATCTTTTCCAGCAATTTTTTGTAAATAACGTGTGTCCACACCCTGCCAGCACCTTTTCAAGGCTGCAAACAGTTCTGTCTCATTCGCTGGACGCTCATTTTGAACTTACTGGTCCAGCTCGTCTCTGCAGGTCAATGGGAGAAAGATCTGGAGACTGGGGAGGCCAAGACATCAATCTCAAAACCTTCTGCTTTTTCTTTGGAATCATTATCCTGTTGAGGAATTAAATTTTATCCAATGATACGCAGACCAGAAGAAATTGTGATTTGGAAGAATTGTTAATACTTGTTGAAACTTCTTTTTTCATGATCCAGCTCAAAGTGAATCCATCAAAGTGAAGATGGATTTAATATGTCCTCTTCAAAACTAATGGTTTGAGTTTTATGGCTAAATAATGTGCTACTACTGACTATAAATGATTGAAAACCAGTCAGTTATATTTGTTTCAAGCATTTCTTGTAAAAAATGTTGAAAAAGCAGCATATTGTTTATTTATTTATTTTGTTTTTGAAGGTGGGCCCAAACGTTTGGCCTGTAGTCTATGTCAGATTTTGAAGCTGATATTCAGAAACAACATATATGTATCATCAAATTCCTAAATGTTGTTGATAAAGATAAAATCAGGATACTGTGAAGAAAACCACTGAATACACCCAAAAGATCTTCAAAAATAATATGTAAACTGTAGTTTATAGTGCAACAGTTTATAGTGCAACACTTTTTTATCAGTGCATTAATACAGCATTCAGTTATATTGATGCGGTCACAGGTGTGTGGCTCAGCCAATCAGGTTTCAGAACTGGAACTATCCAGTACACAATATCACAATGAGACTGTCTCAAATGTGTGTGTTGTGACACTTAAATCCTGCTCAGTACCAGCTTATTTAAAGGTAGCCCAACATGTCGCATCATGTTTTCCTTTCTAAAACTGCTGTCCACTCTTAAAAATAAAGGTCCCTGGACTTTAAAGATGGTTACATAAAAGACATTTAATCAGTACAAAACTTTTACATTGTCATGGGGTTCTTTAAACCCCTTTGTTACAAAAACTGTTCTTCAAAGAACAATACATTGAGCAACAGAACCTTTCTGACACTTTTATTATTATAAGAGTGTATATACTGTCTTTTCATTCTCTTCCTACCGTCTCATTAAAGTTTCATCACAACTATTCATCTTAGACAAGCCGCTCACTCAGCAGGTTCCACTCAGCCAGCCACCTGCCAGGCCCACACACAACAGACACACACACACACACACACACACACACACACACACACGCTCAAATAGGGTCAGGTAACCACAGACCATTCTGTAATCGATGAAAAGCCTTTTGGGGCACATGGAGGTCTATGAATCCTGAAAGTGCAGAAAGTGCAGAAGAAAGATAGTCAGTGTTGCTGAGAAATCATAAAGTCCAAACATAAAGTGACTCTGATTTATTCCCCCAGAGCAACACTTCACCACAACCATAAAGGCTGACAAAGAGCATCGCTTTTAGTATGACAGAGTAGTTTAGACAATCTCTTCTGTGTTTTCAGGAAAGCTGCAGATACAGCGATTATTATTTTTCACTCCATGCTACAGGTCCGTGATTACTAGTGGTCTTTTGGTAAATAATATAGTGGAGATGCCATTCTTCAAGTATTATTTTTATTATTTTTACCTACACTCACTACAGCATTTACTTCAGACACTCCTTTGAAAGTAGCTTTCAAGATTCTTCCAATGAAACATATGGCCTAGTTGCCTTCTATTGCTTTTTTGTCTGATGACAAGTAACAAATCTACTCTCATTACATTACTTGAGTACCTTTTTCCCCATTACAGTACTTTGTTAAGCAAAATTAATTAATGCCAATTTTACTTATACTTGACAACACTTTACATTAAATGCCAGAAATTAAAGAGCAATTATGCTGCTAATAGTCACTGATTACTCACTGTTGATATATTAGTTAACTTGTAATTAAAAATCAGTTTTTCTAGTAGTTTTTTGAGTAGAATTAATTAACAGTGATTTTACTTTTACTTAACAATGCTTTACATTACGTGCCAAAAATTTCAGATCAATTATGCTGCTAATAGTCATTGATTGATATATTAGTAAGCTATTCATTACAGTATTACTCAGTAAGTAAACAGTAATTACATATTGAGTAAATTGTTAATGGATTGTTTAATTTATCATTAGATCATCATTTCTTAACTAACTGCTGTTTATTACATTGGTAATGAACTAATCATATAAGGAATTAACAAGAAGCAACTAGAATTAATATATTAGTATAAATCCATTATCTATCAGTTGATTAGCATTTTCCTCCCTGTGGTCAGATGTCTTAACCAATTATTACTCTTTACTTCCTTCTTTTTAATCATTAATTACCACATTATGTCTCCCTCCAGGTAAACTGATGGACTTTAATATTGCAAGGAGCTTTAAGTTCTACAGGGGGCCAGACATATGTCAGTGCCAGGCAGCCAGCCTAACTCATTTTTGCCAAATGACTGCCATATGGTGGGGTATCCAGCATCAGGCCTGGAGATCCAGTGTCCTACAGAGTTTAGGTCCATTCTAACCTTCAGGTCCTTGTGTCTTCCTAACGGGTATATGGCACACACTTGAGCCCCAAACCAGAGGTATAGGCTTCACAGTAACAGCACTTGAAGGTCTAATAGATGCTCTATAAAGAAGTGAAGTGAAAAATCTAAGTAAGAGCTCTCTCATGTCTATATGCATTGCTTTATGTCATGATAAGAATCAATCAAGTGCTTTTAAATAATTTCTGCAGATATTGCATTTTTCTTTACAATAATGAAATGGAAGTTCATTATTTTCACATGAACTTCCATTTACACTTTAAAATGTTCTTTACTTCCCCACAGTTTTACCACACTTTGAGCTTTCTGACTTCATTGAATATAAACCATCGAGGGTCATCAATTACCTGCTTTCCTGAGGTGAGGTATAGCAAGCTAATGTATGTGATATGTGATGAAATGATTAAATATATACATATGTGATGACATGATTAAATGAAATAATAACAATATGTATATATGCACATTCAGCCATGCTAAACTCAAGAAATACATGAAAACTGTGCACTTAAACTTTACTGTATTTAATGCCACATTCGCTGCAGAAGTTGAGGTATGAATAGAACACGTCACACAACTAGGGATGTTCAAACTTTTGCATACGATTGTATATTACTGGAAAAACAGGATCTGTACCTCTCTTGTAACACACACACTTCTCATATAAAACAGTGTAAATGATCCAAACATTTTCATTTCCTTCTTTTTACTGCTTGCAGAGCAGGGTGTATCGCTGTGCATGAGTTTCCGGATGTTTGTGAGGGAGAACATGTGAGGCTTCTATTCAAATGAACTTGACAGGATTGTCAACCTGCAGTGAGGCAAATGAGTAATGACCGACCTCAGTCATTAACCCATGCACACCCACACACATCAATTTCAAGGCTTTTCTCTGTCCATTGCTTTGGTTTTCATTATCTATTGGTAACTTCACACCAATTTCTTTCTGTCCCTCTTCCAATACGGGTCTATTTCTTCTGATTTGCCATTCTCTTTGGTGTCTTACACAAGGGATGAGGTAATATTGTATGTGTCAAAAAGTAATGGAATTTGGCTTCATTCAGTCATGATATAATGGCAGGTTGTTTTCTACTGCATGTATTTACCGTAGCTCATCTTTCTCTCTATGACATTACTTGGTTCAATCAAAATAAACTATGATTGTTATTCTCAGGAGGGTGAAGATATGACATTTGTTTTTGATTTGCATGCTGGGCGGTGGAGAGGGAAATATCTATTTCATCCACTTGCCCCAAGACACACATACACACACAAATACACACACACTCCGATCTCTCTCTCTCTCTCTCTCTCTCTCTCTCTCTACAAGAGCAATGTAGTGCAACCAATTTGTGTTTTTGACTACTGTAGTTCCACACCAGAGTATAACCCTACATTTATAAAAACTACAGTGAACTAAATAAAATAGCAGAAACTACAAAACATTAACTACAGAAAAGAAGGCATCACCTACAGGATGCACCTACATGGGGAACTATTGTAATTTACACTACACACAACTACAGAAAAACTACACAAAATCACAGACAGCAACAAACTACACACAACTACAAGAAATTACAAAAAACTCTGGCTAGCTCTTGCTAACACTAACAACAAGGTTTGACTGCCGCCTTTAAATAGTCATGACTGGCCCTGCAAGTTTTAATTATAAGAATATTGATTTCTTATCAAATTTGTCAGTTTATAGTCAAAAGTCCAGTGGTAGCTGTCTTCTTGAAGAGTGTTTTCTGAGCTACATTAAACTGAACAAAAACATCATTCCTTTAAAACATTAATGTAACTTACTTTCAAAGTAAGTTAATGCAAAATTCCACTTAACACCATTTCTTTTAGATATTCCACTGACATTTTGACATAATATAAAAAGGGTACAAAAAACGACAAAAACAAAGAGGTTTTCCAACCATCCAACCGTGACAAAATTATTGTTCTTTAAATATGATTTTAGCTTCTTTCTAGAGGCCCCCAAGAGGCTATTCCACTGGCAGAATGTGGACTTAGATATTTCTAATGAATATAAGCAAATAAAGTACTTATCCATCTGACTTTGTTATTAGGACACTGTTAGCTCTCATTTTGATTGTGTGTTGAGCTGCTAGTGAGCAATGAGTGCCCATAGAGGAACCCTTTGTTGTGAAATTAGTTCGCACGTCTTTATTAAGACACAACTGTGGCTCTCTTCATCCACAAAAACCACAATAAAACCTCATATTTAAAAACAATAAAACACTTCTGAGTGCTTGCTCACCACAAAGACAAAAATCCACTTTGTTTCAATGCAAAAGTGTATCATGGAAAAACATATGACCTCTCTTTGCCCTTTAACCAAATTACAGAGAATGACTCCTCCACATGCCCTCAACAAGCACTTTTTAAAGCATGTTAGCCAAAATGTGCAAAGGTTATCTGCTTGTGATCCATGGTGAAGCCCAATGTTTTAGGTAGCATGTGAAGAATGTAACATATGTGCAACCTTCTGAGTCTTTGGAAGGCCTAAACAGGGCTCAACCTGCTTCTGGGCATTACAGCTCCTGCTTAGTAGGTTAGGAATCCCCAGCATGCAAGTGTCACCAGAACAGTCTGGTGACTGAAGCTTCCAGATTAGCTGCATCAGGGAATGAAGTGTGTTCAAACATGTCAACATGTCAAAGACACATATTTGACTTTAAAAACAGTCTTTGATGGAACTGGGTGGAAAATTTAAAGGCATCAAAACCTGATTTCATTTGGCTTTTTTAATGCCCTACCCATAATTGGGGCCTATCGTAGTTCACACATGCTTCAGGAAACATTAACAAAAATCCTCTTCTACTCAATGGGAATTGCAGTCATTGTCTAGTTGCTACATCAAAACGATTTTGCAGTTTAAGATGACATGATGCTGAGTGAGTGCAGCTAATCAGCTTGGTAATAACAATCATGACAAGAATGCTAATAACTAGAAAGCTAACATTAGCATGATGATGACAGCGCAATACAACCATTTGAAAAGAGCTTAACCTTTCACATATATTTTTCAGAGCTTTAGCAACCCTTGCTACAAAAGACACATCTATGGGTGAAGCCTGGATTTTTCAGTTGATTTACGGATAGCGCAATCAATTAGTTTACCAAACTAACATGGAGTGTGTTCGGCAAATTATTTATGGTTATTTTGCCTTATGCTAATTGAGCATTTTGAATCTAAACACTGAGTGATACTCTAGTCATCTAGTACAAGACTTCCCAAACTTTTGCAACTCATGGCCCACATGTCTGAATGCAAAAGCTTCCATGACCCAGAAGAAGATTTAACTGACCATTTAAGATGCAAGTACAACACAAATAAACTATATAGCCTACCGAATTGACTGTAAAATCACCAGAAAATAACTGAAATACTCCTGTTTGTAGTCATTTGTCCATGTTGGATGAAAAACATTTTATATTGATCTGAAACTGAAAATAAGTGGATGGTCATGCCTTTTTCAAGTAATTTTCACAGTCATTTTGGGCATATTTAAAAGGTTGTTTGACAGAATGTTCATTTATCTTGTCAAGGATTTGCAGTTAAAATAAACAAACAAATCACATCCAAGGGCACCTTAAGAAAAAACAGCAAAAAACAGCATATTCCACTTGTGGGGCCATGAAAAAACACCAAACTAGTGAATACAACTGAACTCTGAACCACTTCTGAATTGGTGGGAAACAGTTCAAATGCCAAAGCAGTGCAAGTCAACACAGGAGGTGCAGGTATGCCAGCCATGAACGGAATGAGCGCTAAGCACAGAAAACAGCTTGCCCTTTTACTGTAAAGAACGAAATGAGGATAAAGTGAAGGTGGTGGCTCCAGTTCAAACTCAGGATCAGGATCGGACGGAGTCTGAAAAAGATGAAGGGAAACAGGGCAGAGAAGGAGATCCAATGGTGGGCAGAATGAGGGATTGGTGAGATGAGATAAAAGTAGAGAGTCGAAAGTGCTCCAAGATGAGCTTCTTTTCATCTTCCATAATAGAACTCCAGTCCTTATCTGATCTCAGGTGAGCAACAGACTCTGCTAGTTCTCAGGAACTCTCTCAGCAGGTATGGCAAGTGTGTCAACTAACAATAAGATATAAAGACAAATAGTAACAAAGAGCAGCATTTGAAAGGCAACAAGACCTATTTAACAACTGACAAAACCCCATCTTAATATATATAAAGGCCTGTTCTAAAAAGCACAAGCTGCATTTGTCAGTTTCAACCCAGAAAGGGTTGGAATGAGCCTTTAGAGATGCCAATAATGTCAGATGTCATTAAAGGTTTATGTAGGTGTCATGTTACTTTACAAGTCCTACAATAAGATATACATACATTACAGGTCAAAGTTGAAAAATCATTTACATTTAAGTTAATTTTATCAACAACCAACAAAAAATGTTACTAGATATCTAGTTTAACAAAATTCCATTGGTTAGCAGCAATGTTCTCTTATTCCCAAACTGAATAATGCCCAAACTGAAATCTTGGAATTAATGACCCACTCAGACCTTTAACTCTGATCAACACACGAACATCCTGTCAGTTAGATAAAAGATACTTTCCAGATCAAAAACATAAATGAAGAACAGCACATTGTTTATATATATCATTTAATTTTTTAAATGATAAGTATCTTTATGAAATATCTTCATGGCCCAAATTTTGGGAAATGCATTATGTATAATACATAATAAACTGGAAAAATCTGCTTCACTCTTTGTTGATTAGTTCACCAAAAAATGTCTTTCTTAAGATCAAATCTAGAGCACTGGAGAAATAAAGTGTAATGTTGCTGTTGAAATAAACTTTCATTTGATCGAAATGGAACCTTCTCCTCCTGAATATGCTGCGATGTTACATACATACATCATGGTCCTTAAAGGCCCATCTGCCGAACAAATAAGGATGTCTGAAAACATACCGCCTTTCAAGCATGTGCCTGCAGATAAAGCTACATTCCCGTGTTCCTGTTACAAGTGACCAAAACACACACATACCCACATGCAAAGTCATGTGCACCATCACTACACATATCTCACACCTACATACACACTCAGACTTGCACTCTTGTTCATTTAGTGTCATCATCCATTTGCATCTTTCAGCTGCAGTTCTTATTCATTGCTTCACCATGGATATGACTTTTCCCTCATTCATCTCAGATTCTCCTCATTCTTCAAGCCATATGCAGGTCACCGAGCTTTCGTTTCCCATTTCCTGGAGAGAGTTACCACATATTTTTAATTTGCATTCTGAACTTGAACTGGTGACACACCTGCAAATGCAAACGATACATGTGTGTGAGTGTGAGAGAAATGTAATCAGCTCTTCTATATGTCTAAACAAACTTTTTTTAATTTAACTTTATTATATATATATATATATAGATATATATATATATAGATAGATAGATAGATAGATAGATAAATGTATTAGGGCTGTCAGTAGATTAAAATATTTAATCACATTAATCTCATGTTTGCCATAGTTAACTCGCGAATAATCGCACCTTTACGTCTGTCCTAAACATACTGTTTTTAATAATCTTATCAACATAGGAGTAGACAAATATGTTTGCTTTGTGCAGATTATGTTTATTAATGACAGTCAATACTATCAACACTTTTTCAAAAAACAAAAGTCGAGTAGTCGACCAGTCGACTATAGAGGCTCGAGTCGACGGCCATTGAGAGCAGTCGACTAGTCGTGTGTTTTTTTCCTCTCTCTCTGCCCTCGCTTGTGTACGCAATGCAGTCTCTGCCTCTGATTGGCTGGCGCTGACACACGTTCCTTGGTTTAACCAATTATTATAGTCCCTTCATAAAAGGGGCGGTACCGTTGACACGTAGAGTGGAATCTAAACACGAAACCACTCCAAGACGAGAGACATGGCAGCAGGGAACACAGACACACATAACATGTGTGGAGATCCTTCACTCTAGACACACAAACAGCACGGAGACCTGCACAACCTGCAAGTCGGTGTTAAAGTA
>JBBPCX010000088.1:14465035-14489267 GCA_037974365.1 Hydrocynus forskahlii | reverse complement strand
TCCTCCCGAGGTTTCTTCCTCCAGCTGAGGGAGTTTTTCCTCGCCTCTGTCGCCTTTGGCTCACTCACTAGGGGCTCGGATCTGGACTTTGTAAAGCTGCTTTGTGACAACCTGGCTGTAAAAAGCACTATATAAATAAAATTGAACTGAATTGAATTTATGGCAGTGTCTGTGTATGTACTGTGTACTCCGCAGGCACTGTTTCTGAATTAACGTGTTTCTATGATACTGTTTGCCAGACCATTTGTTTCAACGGCATGTCTGACAATCCATGTGTTTCTACAACCCTGGTTATATGTGCATTTCTATTGCAATGTCTGTGAATCTGCAAATTATTCTGAACCAGACATCGTCAGAAGCAGTAAAAAGGCGATCCTCACTAAAATTATTTCTTTACCAACTACGTTCTCCCTACAATTTATATGTTTTTGTGCAATTGTTAGACCACCAGGTCTATGTCAGACCCTTTACACTGGTTTATCTCATGGATATCATCACCGACCAATCCTAATACCTCTAAGGTTAAACTAATTCTCATAACTAACTGTAGTTGCAAGTCACAGAACTCAAATGAAACTGTGATAAATTGGAACTATTTCCTTACCTGAACATGCATATTATCATTGCCAGTCCCCGTGCTCTGATTCTGAAGATAGAGGTCCAGGCCTTTCTCTCCTCCTGTCTCTTCTTCCTCACGCTTTGGAGCATCTGCTAAAAGAGGTTCTCCATCAGCAGGCGGAGGAGAAGGAGCAGCAGGAACGGACTCCACCTTGCTGGAGGTGTCAGGCGTTGTCTGCTCCCCTTGTGGAGGCAGAAGAGCTGGAACAGCAGGGGAGGCACAGCGAGCTAATAGAGCTACTTTAAGACTCTCCGCTAGATTGGAAGAAGAAGAGAGGGGAAAAAATGAAACAAACTTTTTGTACCTGGCAATGGTAAAGACCAGACTATCCTTGGGAAAAAATATAACAAGAGTATCCTAAATTTCTCCAAAAGGCTAGTGTGATTGCAGATTTTCATCTTGTACTTCTCAACCAATAACCACTGGCAACCTTTATTTTAGACCTTGGTAGAACTCATTTAACCTGGTAGGACCGTAGGGCATAAATCTGTCCATCTCACCTTCCTTGAGTGCAGCATTGATCAGGACAGCAGCGTGTGGGATCTCATCTGTCCCAGGCCGCACAAGCAGCCTAGGCTCTGGCCCAACATCCCTGTGACCTGCCATAGCTGAGAGCTCTGCATAGATCTGCAGCTTCTCCTCCAGACTGGAGCAGATCAGCTGGTCCTGACCACATAGAGACTCTGCCAGACAGATGGAGACCAGCATGTAGTAAATATCTTCCCTTATTTAAGGCAAAACTCAAAACACACATGTTTAAACAGGTTTACTCGCTTTTCCTGTTGTCAAATCTTGTTTATTGTTTGCTGTTTTAATTTATTTTAATGATTGTTTTATTGTTTTCTCTCTCTGTAAGGCGACCTTAGGTTTTTGAAAGGCGCCCTCAAATAAACTGTATTATTATTATTATTATTATTATTATATACCACAGCCTGTTAACATGATGTTAATATGTCCCAAAGGCTGGTGGATTACCGCACAAGAAAAAATACTATTGGATCTAACTGTGACTGGTTTGTATCAGGCCATAAAGCACAATTTGAAAATGGGGAGATGACAGAACTAGTTAATTAAAGCAATAAGAGACGCAAAGCATCTGTGGTAAAACTGCAACACAAACTGCAACACAACCAGCAACTGCAATCACAGATTACCGTCTATTTATTTACCAGATTTTTGTCCATGTGCCATGATCAATGTCCAAACTGAGCACCCAGTCAGAGGCTTTCTTATACTCCAGCAACAGTTTAGATGTAACCCAGTAGGTCATGCTTTGAGTGGTGAGCTTTACCTTGTAGTTTATGAATTTTCTGGATCTTTGCTTCTGCCACCTTTCTCTCCTCTTCTGATTCACTTGCAATATCGTCCTCCTTCTCATGGCAACTGAGAAAGAAAGAGCAGTATAAGACAGCATTAGGTTGTGTGACAAACACACTGGTATGGGCAACAGTACTATTCTATTCGTATCTGTTTTGCATTTGCATTTTGAACTGGAAGAGTGTGGTGTATGAGGGGTCTGAGGGTCTTTCCTTCAAAAAACAGTTTCTATGGATTACAACAGAAACCTAATCTTTGAAATTAATTTTTTTCCCTCTGATTTGAGTCCGAATAGGGCTGTGGGCCAGACCTATGAGCGTTAGATTTACTAAGGCAATCAAATATATGATACAAAACTTGGCACAGTACTGTCTATTAACTGTGTGCACTTGACAGGCACAGGGTATGAAAGAAGCAGTTAAATAATGATACTGCTGAGAAAATGAAAGTTCAGGTGATAAAGAGATAGCAGTGTTAATAAAATCTAATACATTTCCCAATATAACATATTCCACAGGGGAGTGACTCTTCTCAAGACAATTTTGTAGCAAGTAAATGTGTCAATCTGTGACTAATAGAGTATTTTTGAGTAGACTGAGCAGTCTAATTTTTCTCAATCTTATTTTTAAAGCTAATTGATGTATTAGCATGCAAATAGACCATTTTCTCTCTTTTTGCTACATTTACGTATGTGTATATTTCTGTACGTGTATAATTGTTTCCAGTGGTACTTTTCCACTGACAAAAGAAACCATGTCAAACCATGAACAAATATTTTTTCATTACAAATAAAGTGACTCATACCCGAACCGAACCTGAGTTGCTCGACGGCAGGGCTGACGCAGGCCTCAGCCGAACTGACTGTATCGCTGCTTTCTGATTGAACGAAATGTCATCCCAACATAGAAAGAGGTCAAATAGAGATACAAACTAACAACTGGGAAATCGACAAAGTACAAGCAGTCTTTTCTGTTTGGGCTGAAGATAAATTTCAATGGGAGTTTTCAATGACACTAACAAATTTATCTTCAAGGCTATGATAAATACAAAGGTCTACCAAGCCACAGCTAACAAGTTAGATGGGTTAGGTTTTCATTACATGGCCAAAGAAGGGCAAGAAAACTCAAACAATACTATAAATACTAAAAGACCACAATAACAAAACGGTTCTGACAGAAAAACCTTCCGCTGGTTCGACTCCATGAACGTGGTTTTGGGATTGGCCGTAAACTGTGGGGAGAGAACTGCGCTGCTGACATGTCAGAAATTCCGTAACCAGACTGAGATACACTGGAAGATCAAAGTATGCTGCAAATTCTGTGCCATCGCAGTGCATTTCATGTACAGCACGGTTCCTGCATGACTAAGAAAAAGTGGCTTAAGTTCGTCAAAGCATTCTACGCACATCACCACAGCCTCTCGGATGAGCCTCATCCAGGCGTTGCGTTCATCTTTGGAAGTTGTGTGCACCTCATACATCTCGGGGCCAGCTGAAGAGGCGCTGATGAGGAACATGCCTCTCTCCTCATTGGCCACTTCCCTCACTATCAGCTTCTGCAGGGAAATCACTGGGGGCTTCTGGTCCTGAGAGAAAAAGAGGGATTGAGAACGATTAGAGTCAGAGTGCTTAGTGAATGAATCTCAACTTGCCGAAGGCCAGCAACCCCTGATCTCACTCAACTTTGCTGTAAGTAGCTTAAAGCGTGGAAAAACTTGGTTTTCCACGCTTTAAGCTACTTGCTGAAGTAATTTGAAATGAAGCTACTTGCTGAAGTAATTTGAAATGAAGCTACTTGCTGAAGTAATTCGAACTGAAACACTGAAACAGACAGAAAAAGGTTCCTTTCAATTCTAATCCTTATGTATTATGTCTTTCCAGGCCAAAGGCATTTGCAGTGGATTAATTAAGCAAGACCATGAAGACGTACTACAGCAGCGAAGATGTACTTCTGGTCCTTCTCCTGGAGGAATACCAGCACATCAGACAGCAGAAGCGCCAGCACATCTATGAACGAGCACAAACACTTGGTATAACAATGATTTATTGAACAGTATACGATTGTAAACATGTAAAGCCTGGCATTGAGGCATCTGCCAGTCTTCTATGATATTCAACAACTCGACCACTATAAATAACCATCATAAACACAAACACTACTTATAAAAACTCATTAATTGTCTGACTGAATGTTTGCTGACAGCTGCCTTTGCGATGTAAACACCTGACCCCTGGTTCCTACCACTAATACTGTAAAGAAATCAGGCTTTAGGCCATTTTTCTTCAAAGGATCTGACATGACTGTTTACTTCTCAACCATGATGAACTTTTTGCTGTGTTCTCCTCCTCTCACCTTTCAGCCTCCCTGTGGCGGTCTTCCAGAGCAGCGGGCCATGGTGCAGGAGTGCTCTGCCACTGGCCATGTCTTGCTTGCGGAAGGTGAGGCCGTTTTTCAGCTTAGCTGAGCTTTTATTCTCCATGCGACCCAAAACTTCATTCAGCCATTGGGTCTGCTCATGTTCACTCACCCGCAAATCCACAGCCGAGATCAACTCGCGGATGTGAGCCAGAGCAGCAGACAGATCAGTGTGCTCCTCCGTACCTTCTGAGAAAGAGAGAGCGATAGAAGGTGTTAAATATAGTCAAATATTAAATATTTGAATGTCGCTATTGATGACCTCAGGATGTCCGTTATTGTTACTAAACAGTAGCTTATTTTATCAGGAATGGGTCGGGGCACAATGTGTCTGGTTGGGGCAAAAATGTGCCTGGTTTACAGTCAGGTTTGGGCAGAATTTTGTCAGATTACAGCTGGGTTATTTGTCAGGCTATTGTCAGGTCGGGGCAAAATACTGTCAGATTATAGCCTTGCTAGGGTTACATTTTAGATTAGTCAATTCATGATAAATGTCATTGATTACAATCAAACATCAAACTTGGTCTTGTGGGTTGGGTCAGCCTTGGGCCGAATGATCTCAAGTCAACTGGATCAATGATTCAGACTCAACAGAAGCTGTAATTTTATGCATTAATGTTTTACACCTTTGAGAAAGAATAGAGCATCACTTTGAAAGATCTGGAAGTGTGATGCTACCAAACAGAAAACACTTTGTGTACAGAGACCTACCTTCAGTGTGCTGCAGGATCCTCTCTAAGAGCACAGGGTACTTTGTGATTCGCTGAGTCACTAACAAAATGCACTCTGGGATTTCCCGCCTCTTCACCAGTGAGTTGCTACTCTGTTGCTATAAAGACAACACAGATAGTCAGACATTTTCCAATTCTCATGTACATACAGTACATTGCCACAAGAACAAACTGCAATGGTCACCTATGTATGGTCAATTGCTCAATTCACACCACATGAAGGACTGCTGTGTAGAACAGAGAAGCATCTCTGCATTTACTGAAAACAATATTTGGCTCTAACAGAAGAGAATTATAAATACATCTTACTTTAATAAAGAGCTGAAATCTCTTGTTCTGCTGCTGAAGCTCTTTGAAGAAGCTGACGGCTTCAGTGTGGTGGCTGCAGAACTCCCCATAGACTTGCTTCATGTTCTCAGCACTCTCCTGAGAGAACTACATACACATACATACACTTAAAATTATACCATTCAAGTGACAGGTGAGTTTTATCAAGGGTATTTCATTATGATTCTGGGCAAGAACATGTATCTGAATGATCTTTAATGATCTATAAAGCCCTATTGTAATATGGGATGTTTGGTTGTTTGGTAACACGTCAAAGTCAAAGAAAACTTTACTGTCAGACGAGACAGCGTGGCTCCAAATTTTTAAGGGTACAAAAAGACACACAGAATAAACATATATAAACCTATGAAAATAAACTTTAAAAATTGTCCCAATGTTGATCAGCATTCTGACGGAAAGCAACAATACTGTAATGTAACTGCATGTTTAATATGTGCAAAAGAACAGCAGAGGTTCAAAATAAACTCACACAGACACACGCACATATACACAACCATTTCATTTTAAATTATATCTAAATTTGGCCAGCAAAATATGGACAAAATACCATATTTAAATTATACAGGTACATGATGACTGCAGTTGTGATATACTATACACATACTGAGGCCAGAATACGGTTTGTCCTGTGTTATTTTTTCCTGTGTTATTTTTGACTAAAACTATTTGTGTTACCTGGATCATGTGAGGACCATTATTCATCCAGACACCTAAAGAACATCTGTGATTGGTCAGGAGGCTCACAGTACACAGAACATTGGGCCTTTGGGTAGAGGCTTATTTTAAATATGACAGACTCATGAACTATCAGTAGAGTTGAAAATGTGTCAGTAGTTTATTTTGGTGTATGACATTTTGCCCGGATCTTTGTACTCTCTCCCCAAAAACAGTACTATGTCCAGTTGAAGAAAGTGCCCTACACTTTTAGATGTTTTAGATGATAACACATCTCACGCAACTCAAGTATCTCATGCAACTTAAGCATGGATCAATCAGTAGAGTATTAAGATCAGATCTGAGTGTGTGGTGTAAGGAACCCACTGTGTTGTGTTTGTTGTAAAAAGCCCACCTGCTGCAGGAGGATGTCACCCACACGGTGGATGAGGTAGTTCCTGTCGCTGTCGGGCTGAGCAGAGCTGTAGCGTCTCTCCCTCATAGCAGACAGGAAGTCTCGGTGCAGGAGCAGAAGTTCATCCAAGCAGGGGAAGATCCGACCGATGGTGTCCGTGTCCAACCCCACCTCCTCTCGCATACCTCGTCTGAACACCTCCGCCATAACGGTCAGCGTCTGCAGGTGGTGTAACTCTGTCTGCATGAGCTCTAACCAAGAATAAAACAAACAAAACAAAATATTGGCAGAAAGATCTACAACGTGATTTATATTACACTGTAGTTTTCGTGTGGAATGTGTCCTAAACCCACAATTGCAGTGTAAAATTCCCATTCGTAGTCAATCAAACAAGACAGGTTTGCTGTATAAAACACTTGCTTAAGTTTAGCACTGGATGTGATACTGGAAAGACCATGTCAAATTGTTGAGCAATCTCAAATAATAATAATAATAATGATACATTTTATTTATAGGCGCCTTTCTGGCACACAAGGACACCGTACAATGAAACAAGTGCAACAGTAGAACCATAATAACAGACCAGATTAAAAAGCATATACAATTTATACCACTTAGACAGTGCAACTGAATCAGAGAGTGAAAGCACGCTTGAACAGATGGGTTTTGAGTGCGGATTTAAAGTGTACAAATGAACTGATGTTTCTGAGCTTGGGTGGTAGTGAGTTCCAGAGCCAGGGAGCAGAGTGGCTGGAAGCTCTGATCCCCATAGTGGTTAGACGGGCAGAAGGGACAGTCAAATGGATGCAGGAGGATGATCTGAGGGTACGAGAGGGAGTGGCAGCATGAAGGAGGTCGGATAGATATGGAGGTGCCAGGCCATGAATGGCCTTGAAGGTTAACAGAATAATTTTGAATTCTACCCGAAACTTAACTGGGAGCCAGTGGAGCTGCTGCAAAACGGGAGTTATATGATGGATAGGAGGAATTCCGGTAATGATGCGGGTGGCTGAATTCTGAACCAGTTGAAGTTTGTGGAGAGTTTTGTGAGGGAGACCAAAAAGCAGGGAGTTACAATAATCCAAACGAGAACTAACAAGACTGTGAACGAGGATGGCAGCAGTGTGGGGGGTAAGAGAGGGACGGAGGCAGTTGATATTACAAAGATGAAAATATGCAGACCAGGTAATGTTATTGATATGAGATTGAAAAGAAAGAGTACTGTCGAGGATGACACCCAGACTCTTAACCTGTGGAGAGGGGGAAACGGAGCAATTATCAATATCAATAGAGATACTGTCAGTTTTGCATAATGTTAATTTGGTACCAATAAGGAGAACTTCCGTTTTAACACTGTTACATAGACTGACGTACACTAAGGTTACCCTTCACTGGAGATTAGGGGCAACGTGAATTCATTAATTAAGACCTGTGTCCCAATACTTTTGTCCATGAAGTGCATATACATACACATACACATATATATGAACTGTTTATGCGCACTTTGTGTGGATACTTAATAAAGACAGTTTCAGCTGCTTCCTTATAGGGTATAATGATCAATTCAGTGCTGTGTTTTTCAGCATGTTTTTTTCTTACAAAGGCTCCTCTCCTTTACTGACCGTAGATGACATCCTGTCTCTTAATGGTGTGTTTTTCCTGCCTCTGGCAGAACTGAGGCTCTACGGCCAGACTCCAAGACTCGGCGTCCAAATCCTGCGCATCCACCTCTAATTCGTTCTGTAGAGGAGCATCCACGGTGTCTATGGGAAGAACAGCAGAACAATCAGAGCAGATACTTAAACAATGTTCTCACTAGAAAGAGGGCCACGGTATTTACCTTCCACAAGTGAGGACTCTGTGGAGGTGGAGGACTCCACAGTCTGCAGAAACTCTTCTGCCTGGACAACATTCCTCCATGGGGAGGAGTCACTGTCCACCTCTGGGCTCTCAGCAAGTCTGAATAGAAATATGTTGAAAGGTCATGACATGAAGTTATCTTTAAAGGCCATGAAGTTATAAATCATCTTTAAAGGCCATGAAGTTATAAATCAAGGAATGGTTTAGCAAAAAAAGGTAAAAAAAAAGGGTAAATGTAGTCAGCCACAAAAGTTTTGATATGTTTTGTGGCTTAAGTCTTTATAAAAAGGCTAATGTAGCTAACAAGAAACAGCAATGTCAATCAGCAATGTTTGATCTGCATGTCCAAATTATCCCAGTCATGTTACACTTTAATTGTGACAGATGATCTCCAATAGACTTGTGTATGCAGTGTTAAACATACAGTGTCATCACCTGACCAGGTCAATGTATGACATTTTCTTCCCATGAAAAGAGATGAAAATGTTGAGTGGAGATGAATAAAAAAAAGTGTGCAGTGAATTAAGCAAGCAGTTCACACACTTCTAAATGGTTCAGTACACACTTCTATTACTTTTTGGCTACACACGCCACAAAGTTCCAGGCTAAAGAAGTAACTCTAATATTTAGTGTCCACTGCATACAAATACTTCATCTGTAAAGCTGGGAGTTGATCCCGAAAGCCTCCATTGGTCATGAAAGTTAATTCAGCTAGCATTAGCTCCACAAATGGCCTTGCCTTGCTAAGGCATCAAATAGTCACCATTCATAGGTCCATTCTTCATCTATAAGGTATTCAGTCAACACTGATTAATATACTTCTTTAGTCAATGTCCAAAGTCAATCTACACTTTGGTATATATACACATGTATACAGAGATGAAGCGGCATGGCTCCAGATTTCATGAAAAGAAACACAGAACACATTTATAAATAAATTATAAACTCTAAACTAGAAGTAAAAATGTGCAATTCAGTACAAGGGTAATTTTTTTACATCCTAAAATTGTGCAAATGTTGCATTAGCTGTCAAGTGGAAAGCAGACTTTAATTGTACATTAATTAATGTACATAATTACTAATTATTTTGCAAGATCTTTTCTATTTCATGATTTTGAGGTTGAGAAAATATGAGTGGAAGTCAGCTATTGGAGCTGACTGAATTCACTTCACAAAATTTCTGGAATTAAACAGCCCTAGTAATCGAAATTTTGGATCCCACTTGTTTTTCTGCATGGGATCACGAGAGAGTAAGCAAACTTCTGGCTCTCAATATGCTTTTTTGTGTATTCTTGCCCTCTGGCTTG
This sequence comes from Hydrocynus forskahlii, assembly GCA_037974365.1. NCBI lineage: Eukaryota > Metazoa > Chordata > Actinopteri > Characiformes > Alestidae > Hydrocynus > Hydrocynus forskahlii. Next base: position 14,479,602 of record JBBPCX010000088.1, on the reverse strand, counting down.
ACGTCCAAGCAGCATTCCAATATACAGCAACACGAATACCAAGAATCGTTTAATACACTATTCTTGATCTTCCCCAAAAAACAAGGATTCTTCCATTCATAACTAGAAAGAAACTAGAAAGACCTAAACATCCCATCATTCACTACATTGCACTTTGTGTGGATTAGAGCCACAACAGTAGGTTTGTAATATGCTTAATTTTTCGGTAAACTGCACTCTGTTGAAAAAGAAATTACATTAAAATCTTTGTTTTTTCTGGAACAAGCGATGCCTAACATGAAAATCTGCTCCATGTAGGTTACTAGCAATATACTGGTATATTAGTCTTATTTAAGTTACAACTGGGTAAACTGAAAGATGGATTTTTACTGTTATTCTCTCCTTCAATCATCATATTAACCATTATACCAAAAACATGTACCAACTCCATTCTTTTTGTTTGTTTGGGTTTTTTTTTCAAGGTAGAATCTGGGCAAACAAACTGATGGTAAACCTAAAGTAGATGCTTTTCCACGAGAAAATGCAGAGTGTGATTGTGCGGTTGCTATGAAAGCAGTGTTTGGAGACACCCAGACATGGGTTTAAAGGCAAAAAAAATAATTATACCAATAAAACTGCTGATGCAATCACACTAACTATGGAGTTAAGAAAAAAACACCTTAAGCACAGATTGACTTTTGAAGTATCATTAAGGAGGGGTTATAAATTCTGATTTTACTCTATTATAATTGTTTAAATAGTGGTGCAAATAGTAATTGTATTAAGTCATTTTGGTATTCCTTGTGCATTACAGTTTGTACCTGGTGTTGGCTCCCACCTTTTTGTTCCCTACATTGAAGTTATAGAAAGTGACCATAATTCAATATAACAATCTGAATTTGTGCGCGACTAAACGTGGGCTTATCTGCAATGAAACCCTGGATCGGAGTGCTGCGCAATAGCAAGAAAACAGGACTTCAAATCTTAGACTTGTGTTGTCCTTCCTTTGCCTCTTAGGAGTATGTTCTTACAAGGTTGTTTGATTGTGAATGTTCTTCCCAAGAATATAAGAACATTCTTTGCATCCTTGCTACTGAAGTGACCCCTTATCTCCTAAATTTATGCAAAAGTAGGCCTGAACAACCAGGTAATGTCAATTTATCCAACAATGTGCTTATATAGATTATGTAGATCTGGACGAACGCTATTGAATTAAGGATAATTTGAATAGACAGGAATGTCCTTCAAGCAAAGGGGCATTTTTGAAAAAGCTTCGGGAGATACTGGTGCCATGAACAGTGGACACATATTGTAAAAGTCTTGGCTGTTGACTACACATAGGGGATGGGGAAGGAGATCTGAGGGGGCAGGAGAAAGAGGTAGCAAGATTTTCTAACCGTTCTGGAGCTAAAGGAACACTGCGGGAGAGAGGGCATGCCAGAAGGGTCGTATCTTTCCTGTCCCGTGGGGTCATCACTGGGAGGGAGGCTGAAGTGGACATTGGTGATGATGAGGAACTTTCACGTACTATAAAGTCTATGTGAGAGAGAGAGAAAGAGAGAGAGAGAGAGTTATAAAGTTTCAGACAAAGTGTTCTTTTAAACAGATTACAATTCCCAGTTGAGTCTCCTCAGCACGGCTTAACTCTCTTTCCTGACTGACTGAGCAATGTTTCAATTTATTAATTATGTGACTAAAAACGGATTATATTATTTCTATCTAAATCTAGCTAAATGTACATTTTGAGTGCATTTAGTATTCAATCAACTGGCAAGTTACACAAGTTGGCTATCAAACTGAATATGAATACATTCACCGGAAACATGGCTACTGCATGAAATTATGCATGATTGACAGTTTTACCTGTGTGTATTGAACAGGCTATGTGACATGTGACAAAGTGCTTTTAAATGACACTTTATGTAATGTGCCAGATGTGGAGCTTGACATATTTACAGTTTATCCTTAAATCTGGCCCACTCTTTCAGCTTTTCATCAACTAATATTTGTGTCTGGAGAGTTGGTTTGCCATATAAGTCCTATATTAAATATTTAATTCAACACAAAAATATGTATTTAAAACCTTGTAATTATATTACTAATTATACTGCTGCTACAAATAATAATAATAACAAAATTATTATTGTTATTATTATTATTATTATTATTTGATAATAGTTGAAGTTTTTTTTAGCTTTTAGTGAAAAAGGAATTGATGATAAATATTTATGCACTTAAATAAGTCTATGTATTATGTATTTAAAATGCATACTTATATATACAATTTTTCCCTGTACTTCAGTTCATAATATCATGCAAAATGTTACATGAAAGCTATTACATTATCAAACCCCTCAAACCTTGGTGAAGACAATCTGGTTAAATCACACCAAATAGTTAAATGGATTTCATGAAGATTTTATTAGCAATAATTGAACGTTTGGTGTAACCCCCACCCCTGAAAATTTGTGTATCACAGACGATGGACCTACTCTGAGGGAGGGTAGCCGCTCTGGTCTTCACCATGGAAACCGAATACTTATCCTGAACTTTCTGTAAAGGAAAACGAGATGTCAAGCCTTTCGTCCATTTCTTTGGTGTGTAATGTGAGGACACACAGCCTAGGTGAAACACACACAGACCCCCCTTCACTCATGTCCAGGAATCAGAGTATGTGTTACTGCTTTGGGACTAACCATTAAACTCAAGCTATCTACGAGGTCTGGTTTCAGCTCAAGTGCACACACACACACACACACACACAGTCCTACCTTGAGACACTGTGCTGTGGAGTCTTTACAGCCTTTATGGATGCTCACAGCACAGTCTAAAAAACAAACCAAACCATATTTCATCACAAATACGGAAGTAATAAAGAGTCATATTGTATGAATTTATTTAAAAGAAACGTAGCTCAGATTTAATAATAGAAAAAAATATAACCACAGTTTCAGCAGCACTGGAAAATAATCTTACAATGAGATCCGTTGTATACCAACAAGCCACTTGTTAAACCTAACATTTACACTCACTGATCATTTTATCAGCTTATCAGATATGTGCACTGTGTGGTTTAAAATTACAGCCTGTAGTCTGTCTGTTTCTCTGAGTGGCCAGAACCCACAAAAGAGCACCAGTCAGCAGGTATTATTTGGGCTGTAGATCATTCTCAGCACAGTAGTGATACTGACTTCATAGTGGCAAGTTAGTGTGTGTGTTTGTGTGTTTGAGGCACCAACAGGGAGTGCCCAGGGAGCAGTGTGTGGGGACAGTACTTTGCTCAAGGGTACCTCCGTAGTGCCAATAGCAGTCCTTGGATTCGAACCCACAACCTACTGATCGCAGAGGCATCTCCCTAACCACTAAGCCACCTGCTGCCCCATACAACAGAGTGAAGAAGGTAATTTACAAAAACACTTCAACGAAAATGTTAAGCTGGAGAGACGACGGGATTTGGGAACTTTGGTCAGTAAGGGATGACACTTAAATTCCAAGACAAATTCAATTAATGGTTGGAGTCTTGGGCTGCTCATGACCAAAATACAAACCATCTACGTGACCGTGCCATGTCCGGCCTCCTGTCCGCACTACCCAGGTGGCATCCCTCACCTAAACCTCACACAGCATTTGCAGTAGGTGAGAATGTGGCCAATACAGAGAAACGGTTATGCTACATGTGTGAAAGAACAGCAAGTGGACACAGTGTTTAAAAACTCCCGTGATACACACACACCCACATGTACACACACACCCACATTAACATGCTAATACAGTGTCAATGTCACTGCTGTTCCAGCATACAAATAATATTTGCTCACTGTGGTCCTGAGAGTGTCATGAACACTCATGAACATAGTAAATGAGGACCGACAAATGATGCAGAAAACTGACAAACTTCAATTTGCACATGTATGGTCAGTATAGGTGATGAAATGAACCATAAGTGTCAATAATGAAAAAGTGAGAGTAACCAGACAACCCTTAAGTCAGCTTTAAGGTGCACCCAGTGGATGCAGATTGCAGAATCTCTATAGAAAAGAGATGGCCTGGAGGAACTGCACACAAACCTAAGGTCATCCTTGGTCACATGCTAAGGATCAACAAGAGGGATATAAAGCCTTCACAATAAGACTATGCTTATTAAAGGGTTTATGAATGATATATAATCAGCTTGTTAATTAGGTTGTAGGCAGCTTATAAGTCATTAACAAACATTAAAATTTTTGTCATACATTGATGCAGGCTCACTATTTGGCAAGATCTCAGAACTTGCTAGTTGCTTAGCTTATCTTGTCCCTTTCTAAGGCAGAATGTTAAACTGTGAACTTCATGAAGTTTTGCCAAATAGTGAGCCTGCATCAATGTTTGACAACTGTCATAACTTGTTTATAACTACTTATTAAACTGTCTACAATCTAATTAACAACTTGATAATAAATCATATATAACCACTTTATAAGGGGAGTCTTATCGTAGAGTCTTATTATAGATAAAGTCTTATCTATAGTCTTATTGTCTTATTAACAAAAGCTAGAAGCCACTAAGTTAGCATATCATTCCTCCTGTTAAACTGCTGACTCTCACTTTACCACAGACTGCATTATATTATATTCCTGAAATGGACTGAAACCAAATCCATAGCCGTCTCACTCACAAGTGCAGTGTAGAGTGTCTTTCCCAGCGGCAGGCTTGTCGCACACCTCACACACTGAAGACCCCTGGCCAGGTCCTGCTGTAAACTGGTGTCCATTCCCCTGCTTTTCTTTGGCTTCCCTGTCCTTAGCTTTCCCCTTTGAAAACCAAGAAAGAGCCATGAAAGAGTTAGCGGCCCACAGAGCAACGGCCATAACGGTCCACCGCTTCCATCTGTTCCTTTTGCTCTTGCGTGTGAAAGAGAAACCTAAGCAGTTCTGCCAGGTTTTGGTAGTTTGGGTTCAGGAACTGGACGGAAAGGCAGAGGAGGGGTTAATGATTAAAGCACAAGAGGTTACAACAGTTAGGACTTGGAACTACATGTTTGTTTTTGGGATAGCTGCCTGGGCTGTGGTTAGCTATCCCTTTTTTGGCTTCTGAAATCCCAGGTTTAGGAACATAAGACGAGACAAGACTGTCCCATCCGATGTCAAACAGATGCAAGTGATGTGTGTTTACCTTGTTCTTGCGTGTGCTATACATTCGGCTCTTGATGAAACTGAAGGTGCGGCTGACTTTGTATTTCTCCGACTCAGACTTTGAGGGGATAATGTAGCGGTCCCATTCTTCTTCTTCAATTCTGAAAATGCATTTTCGTTATTCAAATACAGTTAAAGAGAACATGGTTTTCACATAACTGGGGACTGAGCAGGACTATATCAAGCTGGATTTACTGGTGAGCAAGGTTTAGCTTAAGATAACCATATCTTATATAGAGAATCCTTCTATAATTTTATTATATTATTGTGTGCAGGACAGAGGGTCCTCAGAACTGCAGGAGATAAGGAAACATATTCCAAACTGTTCTGAATCAAAGCTGGTGCCTTCAAAGGATCAGTAGGGCCCATTTTACACAATTTTATCATCTTAGAAATGTTTGGAGCTCATCTTGCTTTTTAGTTTAGTACTTGAACTATGAGGCTAATGTTACATCTTTTTGGTTAAAATATTCCCATAAGCTTCGGTCAACCAATTTAAACCAAATCCAGCTCTTCATTAAGGTGGCACAGACTTGTTGACGTGGTTTTTGACACAGCATGACTCCGAGCTTTAAAAATGAATTACAGACTACTACTCACTTTTCACAACACCTTGGCTGGAGAGGAGTGATCTTGGTTCTGATTATTCCACAGTAATAACATCCATAGGCACAGAACTGATTTTAGATCACTACTCCTAATCATGACGCAGTTTGTGTTGTTTAAAGTAGCTGCCCAGATGTTTCGGTAATTTTTGTCATACTGTGTCCTAAACCACAGCGACAAGTCAGAAATGACCTGTCAAGAGGTTAAAAACTGTAAATAAAGCTGGTTTTCCATACAGTTGGTCTCTTTATCCCAAGACAACACTATAGTGTAGACCATAAAAAACACATGGGCAATTGCATATACTGTTAATTAGCAAGCAGTCTTGATAATTTAGTGTAGTAATAAGCAGCAAGTCAGGTGTCAACTAGCAGCTTGATAAGGCTCAAAAAGGTCTTTAGAAAGGTATTATAATGACCCCTTAAACCCTTTAATACCCTTTAAAAGTGTAGCCAAGTATTCCTTGCCCCAATCTACCCAAACCATTTAACTCTTTAAAACCCTGGTACCTTTAAGACCTTGCTAAACCACAAATCCTGCTTGGTAAGTTCAACCTCCTCATCAAAACCTTAGTAGTGTTGTGGTTTGAAAAACACATTCTTTAGTAGTTCATAATACATGTTAGTTTGGTCTCATCAGCAAAAGTGACTCAGGGTAAGTTAGGCATCCAATTATAAATTAGTCATTGCTCTTTCAGCGTAATAAGAGAAGCATTCCGCTTTGGCTCTGGGAACATTCTTGGCATTCACTGCACTTTATGTGCACAGGAAATGACAGCATTAAAGATGTTTCATAATAGTTTTAAGGCATAAAGAGGACATTTACACTCCTGTTCAAAAGTTGGGAAATTTTTTGCAATTTCATGGCAGATGCATGTGTAATATACTGAATCGGAGAACATCCAGTCATTAGTAGATGAATCTAGGATGCTAAACAGAGTTGTTTATGGTTCACTGAGAAAATCGAGGGTATAAAGAAAGTGATATAAATAGACAGCGACCCTGCGTTGTTTGTTACTCAATAACATGATGTTACCAAAACTTGAACATGTGAATATGCATTCTAAAAATCACAGCTAAAAATAAATATATAAAAAATAACATTTAAATTGGGCCTGCATGGCGGTGCACAACAGGTGCCACCTCACTGCAAAAACTATTGTAAAAAGTTACATAGTCTAGTTAGTTAGTAAGTCTTTTCAGGATTTTCTGGCTTATTAAGATTTTATTTATTGCAGTACTCATAACGAGAAGATTAAAGGTTCGATTCCCAGTCAGGGAAGTGGAGTCAGTACGACATCCAAAGACATGAATTGGTAATGCTAAATTGCCCCTGGGTGTGAATGTGTGTCAGCTAGTCCAGGGTCCAATGGTTTGCATAAAGAATAAATGAATGAATATTTAATTTAACACTATCCAACGGATGATTCCGAACTTTTGAACAGTAGTGCTGTTAGTTCAGACTGCTTGTAAACATGAGACCACATAAACATATTTAGACAATTTAGTGAAGTTAGAACAATTAAGTTAAGATTGCATACAATACAGTGCAAAAGTCTTAGGCACCTGCAAAAATAACAGTGGATTTAAACATTGATATTACTAAACATAAAAAAGTGATTTTATGTTCAGTATATATCAGTGTGTTCTCTCTGGAAGTCCAGTATTACTTGATGTTTCCATCAGAAACCTGGTTTGACTCAGTCCTTCATTAATTGAACCAGGAGCTGCTGATGGAATTTCACAAATCCAAAGAACGGCTGGAGAAGAAATCTAGAACCGAACCTGCATTCTCCCCACCAGCTCACAAAATATCAACAACTTTTTCTAAACTGATCTTAATACTTTTTACTGCTTCCTTGTTTGTATGTATTTTAGTGTTAACTTCGACAGCAGAAAGACACACACTGAGAGAAATGGGTGTAGGTAATATGCATGGGTGCCTAAGACTTGTGTACAGTGCGGTAAGTACATCAATGGCAGAGGTGTTGGAGTTAGAGACCGGGTTCAGATGACAGGAGGGTCAGCTGTGTAAGCGGGTCAAGCTGGTGATGACTGTTGGCGCTGAAGCTAAGAACACTGTAACATACTCTTTGAGGAATTCGGAGAGCGTGAGGTGCTGCAGGGAGTCATCCAGCTCGACGCTGGACTCGTCATCAGCTGACTGAACGCGTCTACGGAACTTTAACTCCCTACAGAGGTTTAAATACAGGACTGAGAGGGAATTGGGCTCAGGACATAACCCATTTTTACACACTAGTCATATACAAACCCTCCACCAGATGGAGCAATTGTGCAACGACGAATACAAAAAAAAAAAGTGAGGGAGATTCAGAGACAGAAAGAGAGAGAGAGAAAGAGAGAGAGAGCACAAGAGAGAGACAATATGCTGAGTCGCACTTGCATAATTGTGTGAGCTGTACTGATGAAAGCCAACAGGTCTAATGTGCTTCAAATGCTGTTTTGCACAGAACTGCCAGTTTATCAACCTTGTATCTGCACTTTAAATTCCAGTTTATCAGAAACGCTTACTGTATAGGTGGTATACGTTCACATGAACAAGGACCTCCACTGCAGCATGGCACACAATTCAATAATTCACATTTGACTACTTTCAGTTCATTTAAATGAGTGTGCACCATTAGACTTGTAGGAGTTATTTCATTTCCATTTGAAACTAGAAGTCCCATAAATATTTTTTCTGTTCAACCAATTAACACTTAAGTAAAATATATTTTTTTGTTTGCTATGACTGTTATGTCTGTATTTGATTTAAACTAAATTTAATATTGAGTTGCTGTGTCTTTTTTGAGCTTTTCACTGCCCATTTAGACTTAGAAAATTGAAAGAGCTTATTTTTATCAAACAATAACAGCATCAATCCCCAACTTCTAGCAACACTCTGGACAAATACATGGACTTCAGCCTGACAATGTATTTCTGCCTTCTGGATGTATTTCAAGCTGGAGTGACAAATGTTTACTATTATGGTTAATAATTAAATAAAATAAAACATTATTGTTCTGAAGGGTCATTTTGAGAGTCTGTATTTCAGCACTCATTGTGAAATACCAACGCTGTTTGGACCAGGCCTATCAAACATTGTTTTTTATTTGTGGTTGTATTATTAGTGGTGGTGGTGGTCCAATCTCAGATTTGAGCAGGAGTGGCACCAACATTGTCGTATCATGTCAGTGAGTGTGGTGGCGTGAGTCCATCAGGTATAGCAGTGTGTACAATTTATTAGAAACACCTTCTTGGTACACTCAGGAGGGGTACAGTTAGAGCTAATCTCTTTCTGTTTGTATTAGTTTTCCTACAGCCCTTATTCAGTAGTCAGTTTTCTACCACAGTACTGTGCAAAAGCCTAAGGCACCTGCAAAAGTAATTTTTCAAAACTATTTCAATGAGCAGTGTGTGTTCTGTCACATTAATTCCACTAAATACTGTATACTAAATAAAACTAAAAAAGAATAAATACAAATAACATTATACAGTAAATAGTGCTGTTCTGTGCAGTGTATCAGTATGTTCCTTATGGAAGTCTGGTATTACTTGTAGTTTCCATCAGAAACCTGGTTGGGCACTATCAGTTCATCATTAAATGGAGCTACTCATGACCCAAACAATGGGTGGAGGAACCGAGGAGAACTCTGGAACTGAACCTATGTTTTCCTCACAGCTCACAAAATATCAACTACTTTTTACAAACAATTTTTTTTACTGCTTTCTTGTTTGTTTGTATTATTCTAATGTTAACTTTGCTAGCAGAAACATACTTTATCACACTCTGAGAATGCCTTTAAACAGTTTGCATAGGTGCCTAAGACTTTTGCACAGTACAGTAGGTGTGGGTCACTAGGTCTGGAGGCTTCCATCAACACACACTCGCTCACTTCACCTTTCCCATTAGAAAAGGTCACGGTCATTTTCGAAAAAGGAAAAAGCTATGACCTTCGAAACTACAACAGGAAGCACTCTGTCTCTAGGCAACCGTGTCGTCACTCTGACATCCGAGAATCCCATAATCCAGCTCGCTACCACAAACAGAAAGTGAGAAGGAAAGACATTCCGGACATACAGCTGGGATATTACCTTTTCTCTTGCGGCTGCTCTGTTAAGCTGAATGCACGCTGTTCTGTGAAAAAAAGGCAAGAAAAATGAGTACATTTAATTAAATGAAGCATTTAAAAAAAATTCTATTTCAGAATAAATAAAAAGGTGTTTCCTTTTCTGGGCAGCATCATCTCCCAACCATGTCTGTCAGTGTGACTAAGCTTTTCAAATTGTTTTAAAGAGACCATATAATAAAAAACTGAATTTTACATTTTTAATAAGACTTTGATGTAGTACACTACATAGACATAAGTATTGGGAAACCTGACCATTACAGCAACAGGGACTTTAATGACACTGCCTTCAAATCCATACACTTTAATATGGAGTTGGTCCCCCTTTGCAGCTATTACAGCTTCTTCTCTTCTTGGAAGGCTTTCCAAAAGATTTTGGAGTTTCAATGGGAATTTGCGTCCATTCATTCTGTAGATTATTCATGAGGTCAGACACTAATGTTGCACGAGAAGGTCTGGCTTGCAATCTCCATTCCAGTTCATCCCAAAGGTGTTGGACGGGGTCGAGGTCAGGACTCTGTGTAGGCCAGCCCAATACTTTTGTCCACATAGTATATGTCAAAGTTTAGAAATGTACCATTGGCTCTAAATACCATATATGGAAACTAGGCTTCAAAAAAGGTCCAGTTTGTGACATCACAAAAAACAGAGCATTTACTTGTGTCTGCTGACAGTGGTTTGTCACAAAAAGCATGAGGAGAAGGGCTTTGGTTAGGGTTGTTTTTTGAATGAAGCACAATCAGTCAGCGAAGAGGTCAGTTACATGTATCAATCTGAAAGGCACAGCAACAAAAACAGCCAATTCAATTATTAGGTGTCATAGTTGGCGGCCACTAGAGGCCGCCCTTTCCTGGTTGTAGCTTTGCCGTTTATACTGACATGTTTGAGCACACCGGTTTGAGTTAAGAGTATTATTTTTTCAGCTGACTGGTTTGCTTAGTTAAAGTGATATTTCGTTTTCATTGGTTTGTGGGTTTTGGGGTTTTGTATTTAGTTCACTTTCTGAGGGACCTGGTTTGTCGATCCACCATCATTCTACCTGGACATTCTACTAGGTGTCTGTCTCTAGCGGTCTGGTCTCTTTCACGGCCTGGAGACAGGCCACATCATGTCATAAGGAATAATATGGTTAGAAACGAACAAAAGAGATTGCTGGAAAGGAACTGACACACTTGGCTGGCCCGAAATATAATTTGGGCAGTGAAATTGGCTGATATTAAGGTTGCATGGATTTATTGACATCAGTGGCAATATTTTAAAATGTTCCATAAAAAACAGGAACATGACGCCAATTTGGACATCAACCAAATATGCCCTCCAGCACTGATGGGCACTAATTAATAATTTTGCAAGGGTCTATATTTTAAGCTGATGTGACTTATAATTTCACTTCAGACTGTGAAGTGCTGTTTAAAACTTGACGATAGTCTAAATTCAGCTAATGGACTCCATCTCATAGGAAACCAGTAGTTTTTTTTTTACATAATCAAATGTAATGTCCATGTCCCAGTCCATACCGTCTATATATGGAGACTAAACAGTAAAAACAGTCCACTTGGAATTCATAGTTTTTGTGATGTCATAAACACAACCTGCTTGGATATATCCCGTTAAAATATTTGTCTATTTAGCCTACAGCAGTTTCGCTCAAAAATGAAGGAGTGGTTCATTCCAGACTGCTTTTTGAAAAAGGTACAATACATACCAGCCAATCAGAGCAGATGTTATTTACATAAATGCATAATAAAAACCAGACTGTTTAATTCTAAGGGATGAAGAGAGGTTGGCCAATGGTCTTCCTTAAAAGAATTACAAATGTTTATGGCACAGAAAACAACATAAACATCATAAGGTTGGATATAGACCCTTTAAAACTGGTACTGGCAACAAATTGAGATCAGTCATGAAACACTGGAGCCAAACTGGACATTATAACACGATGTCAATGGAGGTAAATCAATGGTACAACTAGTAAAAGCGCAAGCACAGGAAGCCAGGAGGGGTCAGAAACAATTTACAAAAAACAAATCCAGCCACACCCACACACACAAGCACACCCACACATATACACACATATACACACATACATACAGCCTGCGTGATGCATACATCCTACAAACACCCAGATTTATTGCAACATTGCACAAATAACTCCTTCATTGTTACACCTCTTGCTTTTTCCCCCCATCAACAGCTGGTATATAGCAACACAGAAGCACATCTAACACACACACAAGACACGCGCTCGGAAAAAGTGCCCCAACAGCATCATGCGTGTTATTGGCTGCGTGCGGCAGGGTCGTTGTGGTTTGGCAGTACTTACTAACAGGATTGAGCAGAGACAGAGATTTAGACAGAGACAGAGCCTGTAGGAGAGATCTGCTGCCACTGCTGCTGGAGAAGGCGCCATCTACAGGACACAGCGGACATTACACTACAGTACAGCCCAGAGCTCTAGATATTCAGAGTGAAGGTGGGTGTTATATGATATGATTCAATATGATTAATATGACTTTAATTGAGTAATTGTTCCCAAAATAAACAAATGGTATACACCCACCTAATGGTAAACATCCCTTTTGTTAGTGACTACTGTGTGCGAAGGTCATTCTCTTTCTATTATTAACAACATTCAAAAGAAAACTAGGGATCCTTTCGAGAGGTCACTAGCAAAGAGGATATGATCAAGGCAAGGGTGGATATGTTCTTTAACATGCACAGCAGCTACAGCAGCAATATTTAGACAACGTACACTTCCTCTAAGCCTTGAGTGTGTCTTTTACTAGGCCCATCTTTTTCCAGGGACGCTCTAGACAGGAAAGGGAACTGATGCTATCTTCCCTTTCTCCAGCACTGTTTTCAGAGTCCAAACATTTATGGAGCAACAGGAAGGAAAATGCTGAATCGTTTGAATGACCTACTTGGAGTGCTTAATGGTTTTTTGACATTTTTAACACTGTATATTATATCATGACAAATGGACCAATTGAAATCGACCATAACCACTGTAAAAATTGTGCTCAATTAACTTCTTTTGAATGTTTGCATTGTCTTGCCTGTCACCTGCAAAGTTACTTTTCTGGATATAATGAATTTGTTCTGAGATCACTTTATTAATATATAGTCACTGTCAGAACAAATTTTCAGAGGAAGGCAACTTATAACTGGAAAAAGATGCTTAACAAATAACAAAACTATCTCTGTTGGTTTATTAGTTATTACATTTTCACAAAAAAGTAATATAAGCAGTTGTTACAATTTATATAAAATAGAAAATATACAATTTATATAAAAATAGATTTTGTTCTGTTAGCTAAGATCATCCAGATCAGCCAAGACATTAAAACCACTCTTGAGCTGTCAAAACAACTCTGATCCATGAAGGCATGAACTCCACAAGACCTCTGAAGGTGTTGTGGTATCTGGCCCCTTTAGCAGTGGATCCTTTAAGTCCTGTAAGTTTTAAGGAGGGATCAGACTAGTTTGTCCAGCACATCCCATAAATCGGCGAAAAGGCCAAGCCAACACCTTAAAGTCTTTGTCACGTGTCATTGCTGACCAATGGAAAGGTGCATTATCCTGATAAAAGAGGCTGCTATTGTGACCATAAAGGAGTGAACATGGTCTACGGCAGTGTTTAGGTTGGTGGCCCATGTCAAAGTAACATCCACATGAATGCCCAAAATCTCCCAGCAGGACAGGGCCCAGATCATTACACTGCCTCTGTCGACTCGTCTTCTTCTCAAAGTGTATCCTGGTGTCATCTCTTTCCCAAATAATTGATGCACACACAGCTGGCTGTCCATGTGATGCAAAGTAAATCTTTATAAAACCAGGCCACCCTCTTCCATTGCTCCATGGTCCAGTTCTGATGCTCACATACCAATTGTAGGCACTTTCAGCAGTGGACAAGAGTCAGCGCTCTGCACCTCTGACACCTTTCTCTCACAGTCAGCATGAAGTTTTTCAGCAATTTGTGCTGGAGTGTCACGTTCCCTCTCTCTCTCGGTCCAAACAGCAGGCACATGCGCAGACGTACATGCTTCAAGTTTCTTTATTTAATGAACGAACAAAACCAAAACAGGCTCGAGGGCCTGAAACACTATAGAAACAAAACACATAACCAATAAACAAACACAAGCACTTAACCCACTAGCTAGCCCCTCTCAGGCGTCTGTTAAATTGGCTAGCCCCTCTCGGGCTTCTGTTATGATAGCTAGCCCCTCTTGGGCCTCAGCTATGCTAGTTAGCCCTTCTCAGGCTTCTGGTAGATAAGTTTGCCCCTCTCTGGCTTCTGCTATGCTAGCTAGCCCCTCTTGGGCCTTTCCTACGCTAGCTAGCCCCTCTTGGGCCGGCAGCCTTCTTGGCGCTGGAACTGGGAGCTGGAGCTGCCATGGGGCCGGCAGCCTTCTTGGAGCTGGAACTGGAGGCGAGGTGGTGGCTGCGGTGACCTCTCACTCGGCTGTTGCAGCAACCTTTCGCTCTGCTGCTGAGGCGACCTCTCGCCCTGCTGCTGCGGCAGCCTCTCGCCCTGCTGCTGCGGCGCCCTCTCGCCCTGCTGCGGCGCCCTCTCGCCCTGCAGCTGCGGCGCCCTCTCGCCCTGCTGCTGCGGCGCCCTCTCGCCCTGCTGCTGCGGCGCCCTCTCGCCCTGCTGCTGCGGCGCCCTCTCGCCCTGCTGCTGC
>JBBPCX010000088.1:14438324-14453602 GCA_037974365.1 Hydrocynus forskahlii | reverse complement strand
CTCTCTCTCTCGCTCTCTCTGCCTGCCTCTCTCTCTCTCGCTCTCTCTGCCTGCCTCTCTCTCTCGCTCTCTCTGCCTGCCCCTCTCTCTCGCTCTCTCTGCCTGCCTCTCTCTCTCGCTCTCTCTGCCTGCCTCTCTCTCTCTGCCTCCCTCTCCCTCTCTCTCTCTGCCTGCCTCTCTCTCTCTGCCTGCCTCTCTCTCTCTGCCTGCCTCTCTCTCTCTCTCTCTCTGCCTGCCTCTCTCTGCCTGCCTCTCTCTCTCTGCCTCTCTCTCTCTCTCTCAGCCCACCCAGAAAGAATGCATCTGCCCTCATACTGGACATGTTTGGGAAACCCAGCTTCAGCAGTCTCACAAAGGCTTGTCTGTCTGTTTGTGTGTGTGTGTGTGTGTGTGCGCGCGTGCGTGTGCGTGTATGTGTGTGTGTGTGTGTGTGTGTAAAATCGTCATCCCACACCCAACCACAATGTCTTCTAAAGTGAGCCAAATTCACCCAATGTACCCTAACAACGCTGCCAGACTTAACTCACAGTGACAGAGAAAAGGAGGGGGTGAGTGGACAAGTACAAGAGGGAGAACCAAAGAGGGGTCAAGAGGGGTCCAGCAAGAGAAACAATGTGGAAGAGCAAAAGAATAAAAAAAAACAGGAAACAGGGAAAATGAAACAGGAACACAGACTGGAAAAGATAGCAAAGGAAAATATACTGAAAATATAAAAATTAGGTCAGTATCAATTATATTCAGAACTACTCTAAATAACAGGCTTTAAATAATATTTCCAAACAAGTAATCAAATACTTGCCAATATCATCCTTAAAAAATCATATTTTTATAATTAACCATTATTTTCATTTCTTTAGTCCATAATACATTCAACAGGGGATAACAATGTATTAACGTGTGCTGTATGCTGCTACAGAAACTGTGATTGCAGCTTCTCATTCAAATGTAGAAGTATTGTGTTTGAATTTATCAGTTCAGCCTTTATGATATTGGTAGCATGCACCAATTATTTTGCCTATTAAGAATGTTTTTTTTTGTGTTTGTTTAAGGCCAAACACAAAAAATGGACTTAAAAATAACAAGTTATGAAGAGACTTATTACAACACAATAATGAGGAAGCTTCCTTTAAAAAGTATTAATATGAAAGCCTAGTCTTGGATTAAATTGCCACTGGTAAATGATGTGGATAATGGCTCCATGGGGTACAGAAATGCATATAAATGAGTGTGTCCAATGGACTGTGCACACACACACACACACACACACACACACACACTTGACACTCTGCGTTACTGAGTGCTGTGTCCTAGCCAGATTTCATTTGCTCTGGATTTAAGGTTTTCTTCCCACTGCCCCATGCCCTTAGTTTCAACCCAGAATAGAACATTTTTAATGCAGCCTCAGTTATTACCGGACCGATATCATCAGATAAAGAGTCCAATAGGTCACTGGAGAGTAAATACAGCTTGAATGCCTTTGCCTTCTCCTAATCTTATTATTACATCTGCTTTCTAGTACATTCCTGGTCAGGAACCACAACACTTTCTCTGCTGCCTCATCTTTCTTGGACTAAAAAAGTTATATGTAATATGTAAGTATGGGTCACATGTAAACACGACACTCCACAAAACAAACGACACAGACAACAAAGTTGCCTATTTTAGCGTGTGCCCCTGCCATGTCCCTGTCTGTTATTGTTTACTTCTACTAAGAGTCTCTGGTCCATGTGAGTTTATTGTTGTTTTGGTTTATGACAAACCTTTGCCCTGCCCTTTCATTATCATGTTCACCTGTGTCCTGTTCCATTGCCCAGGTGTTTGTACCCTTAGATCATTATATATAGCCTCGTGTTTGTGTCTACCTCGGTCCGTTCTTCTGTAATGATTGGGTCTGAAAGTTGGATGTATTTGCAGAGTGCAGTTTACTGAATAACAATATACTTCAATGAAATAAAACACCAAGAATGAAGCAAAGAAATAAACAAGGCAAAAAAGACACCAGGCTAACAGAGAACCAACATACGTAGACAAAAACACAAGGGTATATTTACTGACCAGACAATGGAAACACCTGGGCAAGGGAGGAGACAAGAACAAGCCACAGGAGAACATGATAACGAAAGGGCGGGGAAAAGGTGGGACATAAAGCAAAACAACAATAAACTCACATGGACCAGGGGCACATGGTAGAACTAAACATTGACAAACACAGACAAAATGCAAGGAGATGGCAAGGACACACCTTACACCCCTTTTGAAGTCACAATGGTTGTGATGTCACAACCCTGAACACTTTTACGTTCATTTTGCAACACTTCAGCAGAGTTATGGGAGGGGTGACCAATGTACTGTCCCTGGCTGTCAAGAAGCCAATGAGGAGAATGTACTGGCTTCTTGTATATCACAACTGTACATATATGAACTCATATTACATTACATTCATCTGGCAGACGCTTTTATCCAAAGCGACTTACAATTCGAGGAAATGTTCAAGCTTCAGGACAGTGTGAGAACCAGAGGAGAGTACTAAGTGCTACATCTAAGAGTAGTGCTAAATGTAAGAGTAGGAGAGGAGATGCTCTATGAACAGATGAGTCATGTAAGACAGAGCAGAAACAGCCAGTACTTTGGGATGAAAAGCTTCATAAGCGCTCATATAAAAGGGATGATGCTATTCACATATATAATACATAAAAACATTGCCGGTATTGATGATAATACAGGAGCTGGTTTTCAAATGATCATGAAGTCACAAATTAACTTCATAAACCTGCTCCAGATGCCCGTTTTTATATCCTAAAACTCATCTCACCCTGTTTTAACCAACACTGTCAGAAAAAATGGACCTTTCAGGGTACCAATGAGTACCAATCTTCAGTACCTTTATTTAAGAAACCTATTTGTACCATATTCCACTGCAGTTATGAAAAGGTACGATATTCACTTTGAAAATGAATTTAAAGTATACAACTGGACCTTAACCTTTGAGCGTACATTTACATTGTGTGAACTTTGGAGGACCAAAATGTTCCTGCAAAGTAGTATGTACTAAATTCATAAGCTATTTTTATCATTTCCATTCCTGTACTTTCACTCACATTCACTCACTGTACTTTTACTCACATCTTTCACTCACGGTCTTACAGGATTTCTGTCCAACTATGAGTTTTTGCTATGCATAAAGCATGGAGATGTTGAAACACAGCCACTTCAGACTTTAAAGGCAAATCTTAATGTACTAAGTGGGATTATAGAGGCCATGAATTTAGTGGAATCTCACTTAACTTACCATGATTACTTGTATCATCGGGCTGGATCTGTCTGCTTTCCTCAATCTGCTCTGCCACCTACAACACAGCATGACAACCGACAACATCACAAACTGCAAGGACAACCAAAAGATTACTTTTATTATATTGGAATGGTGGAAATCAATATCAGTAAATAAAGACCCTGCAGCTATCAGGAAGAGAGCTGGAGAATTAAGTTGGGGTCTAAAGGGTTAAATATGAATTATCAGAACATATGGAAACAAACACCAACAGTAACAAACAAACACTCAATAATTAGATTTTTTGGGGCAGCCCTACTTTTGTCCTGGTATCCTTCTTTAGTTATGCACCTTTATTCTGGACTAAAGACTGTATTTTGTTGCAAATGTACATGAATTATAAAGATTATTTTTAATAACTACCGACTATTAAAGGGCCCATTTCAATGAATTTTTATAGTTTTTAATAACCATTGTTAAAGCTGTAGTTCACATATAAACACTAAGTTGAATTAAGAGTCTGTTTTGACTTTATTACAGCTGTGATGTCAAAACCATGAACTGTGCAAAAAACTTAAGCACCTATGCAAACTGTTTTCCTTAGTGTGTGATAAAGTGTCTTTCTGTTGTCAAAGTTAACATTAGAATAATTGCAAACAAACAAGAAAGCAATTACAAAGTACCAAGATTTGTTTGGTTTGTAAAATAGTTGTTGATATTTTGCAAGCTGGTGAGGAAAACACAGGTTCGGTTCCAGATTTCCTCTCGTTTCCTCCAGCCGTTGTTTGGATTTGTGAAATTCCATCAGCAATGAAGCACTGATTGGGTAAAACCAGGTTTCTGATGGAGACTACAAGTAATACCGGACTTCTACAAGAAATACACTGAAATACTGACGTAAAATCAATATTTACTGTATTATACTGTATTTGTTTTATTATTTAGTTTTATTTTGTATATCTAGTAATATTAATGTGAAAAAAACACTGCTCATCTAAACAGTTTTTAAATGTTATTTTTGCAGGTGCCCAAGACTTGTGCACAGTACTCTACATATGACCACTAACTGCATGGAAAACTGAACCAGCCAGAAAGCCTCGGCAAAACGTTTTATCATGTCACACGTCAGCAAATAATTAATGTCTTGAATAATGTCTTGATAATGAAGATGAATTAGATTAGTACAGTTAGAGGGTTCATGTCAGACATCCCAGTGTACTCTCACCTGTGTATTCATTTCAGAATCCTTCATTTTTTCTCTAAAGAACCGTATGCTGTTTTGTGCATCGACGTGTGTGTTGCGTTTGATTGTCAGGATGAAGGAGCTGGTTAGAGGGCAGAAACGGAGTAGGTGAGAGTCATCAGTCCAGACTTCCGACATCCACACTGGTCTTGACAGTTTACAAGCTGAAGGCCTGAACAAATCATAAAGTGATTAGTTAAAAAAGCTTGTGTTCTCATTTGATTTACATGTTGATGAAAAATATGAAAAATAAAAAGTAATTAACAGAAAAAAAACAAAACCTCCAAGCATTCTGGAAGCTCCACCACGAAAATCGAACACTTACATTATTTAAGATTTTCATTTATCGGGGCAGAAATATGACGGACTTGACAAAAATAACTATAATTATACCTGCAATGAGTATGAAATAAATGGCACTTTTGAAAATTACCATATCACATTATTCCAAAATTAGGAGGCTGAACATAGCACAACTATTGCCTGTAGGAAAAGTGGTAAATAACACTCCATCTAAAGATTGTACTCAGAGTGGATTTCTTCCAATTAGTTTGAGATTTATTCAGGAAATAGCTTTTTTGTGCTCAAGGCTAAAAACAGTCAAATGTCTAATGATTTGCCTGATACAAAATGTTCAACAGTAACATTATCATTAGATGATAAAGCCTTAATCTGCACTGGACAACTAACCCAACATCATATTATCCTGCAAATCTGGGAAAATGTTAACTAAAATGTTGACTTTCAGCTCAAGAGGAGATTTTTACTAAAAAATAAGCTAACATGAAGCTTGGTTAAGCGACTCACCTGGTTGCTGTGTCGTGTCTGCTTTGGGTCAGGTCTAGAGGACTGTGCTCTTCCCCACAGGACAGTGCTGACATCTCCTGACCTTCAGATTTAGCAGAGAGTCGATAGTAGAGGGTGACGTGATCTAGACCCAAATCCTTGGCTATTTGAAGAGATGTGTCCCCATGATGGAGATCTGAAAGAGAATCAAAAAGGAATAAAATACATGATAAAGAATACGCTTTGAAAATGTTCTAAAATATGTTTCCCCACTATTTCAAAACTACTATAACTGTCACTCTAGGCCTTCTGGAAGTCCTAGATGTGTCACTGACTGAGAATACGATCAGTCAAACTAGGTTTCTATCAGTCATTAGAAATGTCAGACTGCAGAAGCTCCGTGTATGATTGTTTACTGAAAGACTCTTAAAAATGGTAAAACTTCTACATAAAAGGTAAAATCCTTACAAATGTTAAACTGAAGAAGCTCAGTTATGATAATACTGACCGTAAAAATGGGAAAAAGTCTACATAAAATGTAAAACAAAAATGTTTATACCAAGTTTCAAGTAAAACATGAAATGTATTGTCCAAGCATCAAATATTTGTGTTTTGAAATCCAAAAAAATGTCCATGTGCATACCCATTACCTTAGTGCTAAATACTAACAGAATTGTAAATTGTAAATTAGCCTTTTTAGTCCTTGATAGACATTAGGGGGGCGGGTCAGGCGGATTGAGGACAGTTTATTAGAATCGCACAATGTTCTTATCTGGTGCAAAAACATAATCGTTCTGTGCAACAGTTTTACCATGGGAATATCACTACTGATGTCAATATAACTGATCTACTATTGATCTCTGCAATAACATAATCCTAACCACCATTTGAGTTATTAATGATTCACTTTACCGTAAGTTATCTATCATAGCATTAATACTCAGCATTTGTGTATACAGCACAGGATACTTTATAGTTTTTTTTCCTACAGATTCTTTTATTGGACTTATTTCTTCCTAAGGTAAAGGGGCATTTGGGAGATGCCCTTGTCCAGAGCGACTTGCAATCTTTGGATACAAGGACAGTCACCCTGGAGCAAGCTCAAAGACACAATGGTAGAAAGTGGGGGACTGAACCTGCAACTTTGTGGTCATCAAAGGTGTGTTTTAGGACCCTTTCTGATCTTGTTTAGCATTAATGACATGAGGCTAGTTGAAAGGATTTTGTGTCAATTTGACAGCTTCACAAAGCCAGGAGATAAAAATGATGAAAAGGGTTGCTGGAAAAACATGAATGAAGAGAAAAACATGTTAAGCAAACCCATTTTCAAAGTACTTAAAACTGGAAAAACTATTTTCATAAGCCTCATTAAATCACACCTGGGTTGTTATCTATAGACTTTTACAGCACCTGGACAAAAACCCCATACAACACATTAAAACTGGCTTGGTGACTTTGTAAATGAAACACAAACACACACCCAGAGTGAGCAGGTGCAATGCTGATGCTGCTCATATTATCCCCTGTGGCAAAGGCGGTTTTGTATTGTTTGTTTTTAAAAAGGTTTGACTGTCATGAAGGGACAAGAAAGACAGAGTTACCACAGTAACGCCCCACAGGGATTTGTAATAAGTATTCTCTAGGGCGTGGCCCAGACATACATAGATTTTTCTGGAGAAGTATTTTTCCTCTGTATTTTAGTCTCCAGTCTGTTTTGTTGGTTAAACAAAAGCTTTGCGAAGATCTTTGATTAGATAATATTAGCTTCAGTATCCTTATCTTTGTTTTGTTGAGATCTGATATGACTGATTACTGATGAGATCTGACTACATTTTATTGAAATATTGCATGATGTACCAATTATCAGACTTTGATTCAATATAATACAGTGGTGTCTTAACACAATACATAGGCATCTTGACTAATAATAAATAGAAACAATACTTTTTATTTATACAAAGCCTGTCTCAAATCCAAGGTCACTTCACAAATAGATGAGACACAGAACAGAAAACAGTGCTAAACAAACAGTAGTAGACAACAAAAAACAATCAAAATGACACCACCACAGATTACAATAGTCACAGGAAGATCGAAACAGATAGCAGAATCAAGAGTTAGGTGAGGAGGCATAACACTGAGAAAGATACGTTTTCTTTATAATTTTTAAAGAAGAAAGAGAGGAATACTCTGAGGGAAGGAATTCCATGGCGTGGGAGCCACAACACTAAAAGATCTACCTCCCATTGAAGACACACGAAATGTGGGGACTTCAAGCAGGCCAGTACCGGACGAACATAAAGAATGAGTAGAAGTGATGTAATTCAGTATGAGAAGCAGCAGTATGATATGGGGAGTAAGTGAAGTTTGTGGAGAAGATGGGGAGCAAAGGTGAGAACAAGAGGAGCAGATTTTTGCACAGACTGAATCCTAACAATGTTTTTCTTGGGAGGCCAGGACAAAGAGCATTAAAGTGATCAAGATGAGAAGTTATGAAAGCACAAATGTTTCAGCAACCTTGTTGGAGAGAGATGGATGGATGGGTGGAATACTACAAAGAAAAAAGCACACAAAAGCTCATTTGAGGTTTAAATGTCAGAGAAGGAGCAGACAAAACACCCAGATTCTGAAAAGTGAGTTTAAACACTTTTTAAAAATAAAATTGGAGAGCTTAGAAATGACAGCTTTGGTGCCAACCATTAATAGTTCAGTTTTATCTGCATTAAGCTTAAGACAATTTTATGTCAGCCAAGCTTTAAAATTATGAATGCAGGCTGTAAGTGAATGGGGTACAATGGCTGAAGGGGTGGTGGTAAACAAAATCTGAGAATGATCAGCATACAGCAGAAACAGAGCCCTTATAATATGAGGAAGCAGACAAATTATGAAAAGGAAAGGGCCAGGAACAGATCGCTGGGGAACACCGTTCCTCAACAATCGTGCTTCCACAAACTATAGATTTCTGCCTACCAGGAAGATATGAAAAGAACCATGAAAGTACGATGACAGAGTCATGAAAGAAGAATGTTATGATTTACAGCATTGAATGCAGAGCTTAGCTCCAAGAGAAGAAGACTAATAAGGGAACCCCTGTCAGCATTAAGTTGATCATTAGCAACCCAAAGGAGGGCAGTCTCAGTACTATGCAGTGGACAAAAACTGGACTGAAACGCCTTGTAGAGGTTGTTATCCTCTAAGTGAGTAGCCACAACTCTTTCTAAAAGCTTGGAAAGGAACGGTAGATTTTAAACAGTTCTATAGTCATTAGGATAATCAGGATCCAAGGTACTCTTTTCAAGGACCGGTGTAACCGTGGTGATTTTTAAATCACCAGGAACAAGAGAGTAATTAATTAATTGGGAGATACAAACAGAAATGACTGGCTGACATTGTCTATGATGTGTGGGCTGGATCTAACAGACAGGCAGATGAGTTCACTTTCCTAAGTAAATCTGCCCAGGCTAGTGGGAGGGAACTCAGAGAATGGTTGGACAGAGCAATGAAGGGCAGGGTCAAAGAAAAGAGGGGAGGCTGAGGAGAAAAGATTAAATAATGAATCAGTCTTTTCTGAAACAAGCAAAGAAATGAATCACAGAGTTCAGTACAGCTAAAGGAAAGAGAGGAAGTGTAGAAGGTTGAACAATTTGTTTATAGGATTTAGGGCTGACAGGTGCCATTAATTACAGGTGCCATTAAGTCGGGTATGAGGAATAAACCGTGTTAAGAGCAGATCAATATTTCAGCATTTGATCAGTATATGCTAAGAAAACTGTCTAAAAAAAAATGCCCACAACTTTCAGAGATGAGTTCAGTTTGGAAGAACTTGACCGGCTTCACAGAGCCCTGACCTCAACTCCATCCAACACTTTTGGGATGAACTGGCCTTCTTGTCCAACATCCGTGCCTGACCTTCTAAATGTTCTACAGAATGAATGGGCACAAAGAAACTTCAAAAATCTTGTGGAAGACCTTCCAAGAACAGTGAAAGATGTAGCTGCAAAGGGGGGGGGGGGGCAACTCCATTTTAAAGTCTATGCATTTGAATGCAATGTCATTAAAGTTCTTGTAGGTGGAATGGTCAGGCATACCAATACTTTTGTCTATATAGTGTATATTCCTGTATATGTACATGTGCTAAGCGACTGTAGTTTTAAAAATAAGTGAAAAGGGAACAGGGCTTCAAGGGGTGTACAAAGTGGTCAGTATACAGCAATTCACAGGTCTGATGGCTTGTGGGTAGAAACTTTCTCTGACCTTGCTGGCGTGAGTCTGGATACTCCTGACAGCAGGAGCATGAAGAATCTCTGGCTGGGATGGCTGTGATCAGAGAGGATCTGCTGTGTCTTATTCCTAATGCTCTGGAACACAAAGCTCTACAGAGGGAGGTCAGATCAGTGCAATGTATGACCAGGTCTGAACTGCCAGCCTTCCAGGACCTCTACAGACGGCACTGTAGGAGGAAGACACAGTGCATCCTCTCTGATTCCATCCATCCCAGTCATAGATTCGTCATGCTCTTGTCATCTGGCAGTGAATGTTGAGGATTAAATGTGCATGCATAGGCCCGAGAGGCTCAGGTCTAGTATGTCCCTATTTAGTCAAACGATTTTTCCCACATGTATCCCATGCTGAAGCGGTGGAGATTGTCCTCCCTGTTGCTGTGGACTAGAGGCTCTTAAACTCCTCATTTGGACTCCAACAAAAACTACCACTATAGATTTTTAACAGTACCTACTCTGTTAGACACTGACAGCCAATCTGTTCTGCAGTGATCGAGTCAGTACACAGAGCCCTTATATTGTTAGTATCTCCATAGAGACTCTCTTTCTCTCTCTCACTCTGGGTCGATCTCCTTCGCTTGCTAACTAGGGACTCAGACTTGGGTTCTGTAAAGCTGCTTTGTGACAACATTGGTTGTCTAAATAAATACAATTGAACTGAATTGAACTGAAGTGTAGTAGGAGGCAGATGCAGTCAGTCATGCCTGGCAGACCAGAGGGAATTAAGAAAGCTGAGGCGCAATGAGTGATCTATTGTGGTCTGACAGCAGGATGAATATATGTTGAGGGTGATGGGCTATTCCAAGCACTTTGCTGAGATTATAGGTGTACTATTCCAGCCAGGAATGGCTGTGCAAAGCCCGTAACACGGACAGTGTAAAGTCCAATATCATAGTAAAAGAGCAGACTGGTGACCAGAGTAGAACAGAAGAGTAGAAACTTACTCACCAACTCTGTCAACAAGTGCCATAACAGCAAGCAGAGAGCTCACAGAAGGCCAAAGAGGAAGTTGGTAACATCAGGACTAACATGCTAGAAAAATGGAGGAAAGTAATCTAATAGAAAAGATCACTGGCAGTAGATATCCACAGAATCCACAGTAGCGATGAAATTGTTCAGAAAAACAGACCAGCATTCCCCTAAAACAAATGTGAAACATGAAAAGTGCTCAAAGAGAAACAAACAAAAAAAAAAAAGCCTTGACTCAAAACGATGCAGTGGTGTCCTGACTCAACACAATACAGTGGTGTCAAGACTCAACATGATACAGTGGTGCCTTGACACAATGCAGTCGTGTCTTGACTCAAAAGGGTGCAGTGGTATCTTGATTCAACGCAACACAGTGTTGTCATGACCCATCATCACAGTATGGTGGTGACTTGAACCATCACGATACAATGGTGTCTTATATTAGAGCTGGGCAGTATGACCAAAAATTTTTATCATGGTATTTTCAAAATTATACCGGTTTCATGGTATAGGACGGTATTAGAACTCCAGCGGTATGGATCTTTCATATATGGTCATCGCACAGCAGAACAACCCCTTTCATGGAAGTTCTGCCATTTTTTCGTGAATCCCCTTGTCTCGAGTCCCTGTGTCCCGTAGAAGTTATATAAATTTAAAAAACATGTAAAAATACCGCTAGTGGCGATTTAAAGACAGTGTCGCACACGTGTGCAGCTAAACAACAAAAATGCCAAAATTTCTTTTATTTTAGGTGATATAAACAAAATAAAAGTAATGTGAAGCGGGGGGGGTGGACTTTTGAGTTCCTATGCAGAAAGGAAGAGACGTGGAGAAGCAGGAGTCTCGGAGCGCACAGGAGTGGAGCAGCGTGCACGAGCTGGTTTAACACTGAAATCAAATATAACTCAGGGAAAGTTAGTCTAAAACCCAGAGTGAGCATCTGCGAAATGTTGGAGCTCTTTCTCCCCCACTGGAAGACGAAGAAAATATCGAGGACAGAGAGAGGGGGCAGGAGGCAAACCAGAGTGTTACAATGTTTACACTGTGTTTTTTAACTTTCTTTGTATGGTTTGCTGTGTTCTGTATTGAAATGTAGTCCATGTGAAACACTCTGAGCTGCACTCTGACCCGGTATCTGCTATATAAACAAAGCTGTTATTATTACTTGGCTAAAATATTTTTTGCTAATGGATCCACTCTGTCGGACTAAATGCTATATATGTCCGCGCCAGGACATGAAGAGCTAACTGCTAAAGGCTAAACACATGCATGTTTCTTCGTAATGCTGAGATAAAAACGTACTTTTGGGATTATTTAGCCCTTAGTTTGGACTGTCTTTGTCTCGTTTGATCCCGTTGATGTACAGAATCAAACACATATCGCCAAGAATCACATGACCTCGAACTAAACGGCAGGTATATTAATATTACTGTATATGAAAGTAATTTTGAGAAATTACATGCACAAAAAAAGCTAAAAAGAAGAAATTGCACAAAAATGCACTCCCTAAAAGTAATATTTTACGCCCTATAATCCACCCGTTGTTTATCTGACATATCGCGACTCTCACACGGAGCTCAGCGCTTCCTCAAATGAACAGTTCCCATCCCCTACCGGTGCAGCAGTGAAAAGGTCCCCCTTCAACAGTTTCCAGCTGTGCAACTTTCTGAACGTTCTTTGGGCTATTAAAACCTACACTGCGGTATAAGAAAAATAATATAACAATAAAAAATAGTTTTCGATATGAACCAGTACATCGCCCAGCATGTATATATCTTATATACATTTTTCAAAACAGCAAAAATAAGGAGTGGTTGAAAAATTTGTAGTTTGATTTATATAGAATCTTTCTATAACCCAAGGTCACTTTGTACCATAATCGACACAAAAGAACATAAATCAGCATTCACTGAAGCACACTCCCTTACAGACACACACATGGACCTTCCACTGGCAAGAGAACAAATACAGTATAAAGCAGATTTTAATGCAGAGAAGCCCACCATTGTTCTTTTCCTCTGGAGTACAACAACTACATCATCAAACATCAGATTAATATATCAGATTAATTCAAATCAAATCTAAACACTGGTCCAATGTCAACTTTTAAAGCAAATATCTACCAATACTGAAATGCTTCCAATGTTGGGCAACAATCAGAAAAAATAGATATACTTTGATGTCTAGGATTACACTGCGGTGAAGTGGTAATTTCCCTGGGTTAGCACCTTCTAGTGTAGCCACAGTCTTGTGTGTTTTGCAAAACTAGTGGTGGTTATTCAGCATAAATGTCCTTTCTCCCCTCACAGAGGTGAGAATACTATGAAAAACCTAGCCATTAATCAGAGCTGACGCTCTGTTGCACAGGCGAATTAAAGAGACGAGCATTAATTATCTCACACAATTTAGCGCTAACAATAGCTGACATTATGTAAGAGGTCTCATGTGATCTCTTCAGCTAACACTAAAGAGATTCTTTAGATCCTTTCCCTCAGCTCACTCTTCAGACATTCAGACATTAGCTATTGTTTCATGGAGGGAATGGAGGATCATTTTCATTTTAACACTAGAGCAAACAAAGACATATGTAAAATATAAAAAACGTACTGCCATATGAACACGTTGCACTAACATTTGGTTTGCAAACACTTTAAACAAATAAGGAGCTTTATAACAGCAGTGATCCTTTTAACACAGTTATACAGCTGCCGTTCAAATATTTCTTGTTAATCTCAATTTAAACATCAATGTAATCAAATCAAATGTAAAACCAACTGCAGGGCATTCACGTTTTATCTAGTTTGTTATAGAAAAACAAGTTACCCCCAGAGTCCAGAGCATGGGGGGCGGAACCACTATAGAAGCTGCAAAAAGAGACGAACTCCACATGAAAGACTGTGTATCTGAACGCAGTGTTATTAAAGTCTCTTTTGGTGTAATGGTCAGGTGTTCCATTACTTTTGTTCATTTAATACGTACAAAAGTAATGGGAGCGCTGTACGTGGCGGCTGGTTTTTCTCAAACACCGAGGAAATGGTTTGAACTATTTGCATAGGTGTCTCAGAGACTTAGACAGTACTGAATATCTCACGCAAATACATATACACACACTATAAGGATATGTACCGGGTGCCTGACAATCACATCACCATGAGCTTTTGGGAAATCCCATTCCAAAATGATGGGAAATAATAGAGCTGCCCAAGACTCCCCTTTCTACTATTCCACTCTTAAAATTGTGAGGTCAGGCACTGATGGCAGGAAGTCCTGGCTCACAATCAACATTCCATCCCAAAGATGTTGAGCTGGTTTGAGCTTAGGCCTCTGCATAGGTCACTGGAGTTCCTGCACACCTCCAGTGTCTCTATGGGCATTGCTTTGTGCACAGGAGTTCAGTCAGGTTGGAACATAAAAGTGCCTTCAACTCACTGTTGCCACTAATTTGGAAGCAAATACTTGTGTAAAATGACTTTGTTTGCCCTAGTGTTAAAATTACCCAGCAAGCCCAGACTCTGAAAACGTCGCAGCCAGCTATCCCTTTTAAACATACTTTACAGTTGGCACAAGGGTTGCACAATGATCATTACATAATCATTTTCCAACCAAAGAATTAAATAGGAGGTTTTTGTTACTGCACTTTTAAAGCTGAAATATGTAACCGATCTGTTTTCTGATTGGTTGCTCCGTGTTGTAGCTCATTCAAAAGACAGCATGGGGCTGAAACACTCCTTAGAACTCCTTAGCGGGGCTAAACTGCTAAAGGCTGAATAATAAAACAAATGGAAATATGTGGGTTTTGTGACATCAATGGACTGTTTTAAAAATGGTCTGTTTTGCAGCTTAGTTTCAATATATAGCCTTTTTAATTCCAGAAAAGTGATGATACGGGCCAATTAATATATTTAAAGGTGTTACAATCGCAATACGTAGTCATATAATCGCAATATAATCATTCTATCCATACCGTGCACCCCTAAATGGCACGATGCATTCCGTTATGTAGAGTTCTTATCGCAAAACCAGATTCACCCATCACACTGCTCTAGAGTCCAGTGGCACTGAGCTTTAGACCACCCCAGCTGAACATGTGGACACACACCAGGTGTACACTTACCCATCCAAGTCACCTTCAGAAATGCTCTGCAGGGTTAAGCACTTGCCCTGAGTACCATATTTATAGGAAAACTCTCTATATGCCATGCTGTGCAATATTTACACAACACACTGCAAAACAGTCCTTTCAGCATGGAATCTCTTGTCAGCATTTAGCTGTCAGTGATCCATTAAGGGATATAACGTTTTTACCCAAGCCTCTTCGAAAGTTAGGTCGCGTATCGTCACTGTCCAACGAAAATCATTTGTTTTTTCCATTTTTGTTCTTCACTGTTTTAACACAGAGGCTACACTTCATAATGTGTGAAACTTCCTTGACAAATGAACATATATGCTCCAAAATGGCTGAATGGCTTTACGTTAACTCACAAAAAAGTGAAAGAAAGATTTGAAAAGATATCAAGTTATTTTTGACTGAATGCATCAAATAACAAAAAATGTCTTGAGTGCTGAGTACTAAATACATGCTATTTACAAAAATAATATTTCTACATGAACACTGCTATTTGATGAAATGTTCATGATAATAGAAAAAATAAAAGAACAAAAAAACTTTCCATGCATTTTGTAGTACAGGAGTTTTGAAGGTTGTGGAGACGACTAAAGAAGGAAAAAA
>JBBPCX010000088.1:14426288-14438224 GCA_037974365.1 Hydrocynus forskahlii | reverse complement strand
AACTGCAAGCATTTACATTTGGAGTGGATTTCATGCAAAGAGATTTGCCATGATTTTGCAAACTTCAGTGGAGCGTATACTTCAACTTGGGGGAACTCTGACACACAAATTCATGTCGTGCTACTGCATCAGAAAAGCCTGAGCGATTTCTCACACCCCTCACACAGACTTTTCACACCGTTCCCATCTGGCAAACGATACCACAGCATCAAAGCCTGATCAGCCAGACTGTGAGAGAGCTTTTTTCCACAAGCCATTCTATTTATTAACACACTGCCTGCACCTCACCCCCAAACACACACACCTGAACTGTAAATTGACTCAACCTTTCACACCTTTGCACTTTACACATCACTGTTTTTTTTAAAGTTCACATGCAGTGACATGCAAGAAACACAGCCGTTGTCTGTCCTTTCATAGATTGACTGTCTATCTATATTGAACTGCTGCTGATCTTTTGCACATATAAAGCACACAATTACTTTCCAGTATTGTTTGTTCTCCACCTGACTGTTGATGCAATATTTGCACAATTTTATGGATGTTTAAAAAATGACCTTGTACCAAACTGCACATTTTGTACTTACAGTTTCGAGTTTATATTTATAGGTTATTTATATAAATATATTCTGTGTGTCCATCTGAATTCTGTAAAATCTGGAGCCACGTCGTCTCGTCTCACTGTATACGTGTGTATAGTTAACAGAAAAGTTTATTTTGGCTGTGTTAACCACTGAGCGTGTGGCCCTTTATGTAGCATTTTGCAGACACTGAGTTAAAAGCTAATCAAACAATATTATGTACAGGCCTGAAAAAAAAGTAGGCCCAGCCTAGAGTAATTTTCTTACCTTGGAGGTTTTGTGTCTTTTGGCTGGTCCACCCTAAATAAGAATGGTTGTTTGCTAGTGCTTGGGCAATTTTCTTATCAATGTCACTGCAGGGCACGGGTGTGCATCTATGCTCCCTGCATGTGGAACTGTCTATAAAACTGGGACTCGTCTCCTCACTAGGTAGCCATTCTTTGGACTTATGTATGCTTTGGTCAAAAGCAAAAGTGTCCTCTGTTAGCTTTTGGCTGGAGGTCCCAGGTTCAACTGTCAGATCTGAAGTAATCTGCCCACATCGGAAACTCTCCCCAAGACAAAGCTTCCTCTGGATATCCTGGTAAGTGCTGGAGGTCAGGAGGTCTGGTCTGGATATGAGCAGATCAGCTACCTCCTGTACATTGTCCCGTTTGTATTCCAATAAAAGCTCCTCTGATCCAGACAGAAGGGTCAGCTGCTTGCTGTCGTCCTCCCAGTGATACACCTGCAGTGAGACCTTCTCTGGGACATTGTGACCTTAGAAAAAGGACCAAGCAATAACATAAAATGTAATTAAAGTTCACCATAAAGTTCACATTTCTTCCTTTTAAATGTTAGTGTGCCTTTGACAGTGTAGAGGAGAAATGGCCATAACTGTTACTGGATTGAATTCAACAACTCAAAGTGGCAAAAAACATCAATTATTCAGGAATAATCAGCTGGCAGTTGTACTGATATATTGCAACACTCCTACAGTAATTGTAAGAAAAACACATTCATTCATATGCATGTTTGCCATACACTGTTTTATCACTACATCTTTTGAAGGGTTACCTGGTTTATATTATCCTGGTTTATCCTTGAAAGGCAATGAACTGTTGAGCCCACATCAATTGGTTGGCTTGATCATTCAAATAAACATTAAAATAATGGGCAGATTACTAAATTACTAATATGAGCAGCAGTCATAACGCAAATAAAGACTGACTTTCTCAAAAACTCCCATAACATCTATATGGACCACCAGGACAATACTGTAATTTTTGCATGAGAAGAATCAGAAATGCAAAACTAATGTAGTAAGTGTATATTTTTGGTTTTAGCCTCTGCTCCTGTTAATCTATTTTTGGCAATTGGAGGAATTAATGATCATATAGATCAGTTATGCATTTATGAAAAAAAGCATTAAGATGCAGCCCATGTACTATATTTGTGTATTTGTGTATTGTTCTTGTATTATGAGGTCTGCTTTTGAGTGATTTCATGTCATACTTTATATGTTCATTACCATTTTCCAATCTCATCATCCCTTATAATAGAACAGGCTGTTTCGTTACTATTAGACTGAAATACCTATATGTAAATGAGCTGTACATGATTACTAAATTAGGAATGTCATAATCTGATTAACATGATTTACTGATATACATAAAAGTCAACAAGAATGGTTCCTCAAATATAACGACTTGAGGCGGGCTCCTGCTTGGCTCTTATCAAACCATACATCATGAGCTCCAAGTCACCCAACAAATTTCAATCAGATTTAGAACAGATTTCCTGTTTTGGATACAGATATAATGAGCTAAGACTGATGACATGGACTGGCCATTATGCAGGATTACATATGCCTGATCGATAAGACTCACCAGGTACAGTGAAGCTCAGTAAACGAGCCTCTTCTTTCTTCTGAGCTGTGGTAACATGGTGCAGAGACGAACCTTCTAATAACACATAGTACTCAGTGTTCTCCTGAGACTGAGAACCCAGCAGCATTACACAAGCTTCCACCTGACCCTAAAGAGAAGAAAGGGACAAAGCGAGAGAGTCATTAGTAAATAAAAGTCAACGTGAATCAGAAATCATGCATTTTCATTCCATAAGTGACATATTTCTATGTGAAACACTGTATTAGGGATCTCTACTCTGTGAGCGTTTTTGCTCTGAGACAGGTGGGGCTGGTGGGAGAGTGAGGTAAACAATATGACTGTACTGTTTAATAATATCTTTCCCGTTTGCAGGTATGATGTGACAGTCAAAAATGAGAAGAAAAATCAGAAGTTCAGTGGCAGGCTCACATGTTGAGCAACTGAAGTATGTTGCCTTGCAGATGTGTTTAACCCCTTTGGTGTTTTTCCAGCAATTACATGAAGTTTTGAGGAGCTTGTACCATTTGATTTAAACAACATTTATTCCACTTTAAAGTTTTTGATATTTTTTATTGTGGTCCAAACAAAAGCGAGCAACATGCTTCACAGTAGGAATGGTGTTCTAGAAGTGGGAAAAGTTCACACCACACAGATAAGTAGGGAACGGGTTCTTGAAATTGTTCTGTTCAAGATATTTTGAACCTTTCCCAACAGGTGTACAAGAACTGTGCTGTACCTAAAGCATACATAAATTATAATCAACAGAGGGAATTGCACAATGCACAACATGAGTAAACATTAGTAGCGAGACATATCCACAGATGTCGTTTTAGTAAAATGTGTGTCATGGCTGAATATAATACTTTGTGCAACTAAACACTAAGAGATCTAAAAGCATTACTTTAAGCAGAAAACACCAACATCAGACTTTGATTCTTGCTTAAGATTGAGTAAAATCTGATTCTGTGGCCGGTGGAAATGTGGAATGCTTTGGATCACTTTCCTGCTGGAAGGTTCAGGGATGACCCAGATTTAGCTTCCTGGCAGATGTATCCAAATGAACATGTCCAGGAACTAAACTCTGGCTGAAATGCCATGTACCCTAACAAGGTTCTCAAAAGCAGCCACACATTCAAATTTCCCCACACCTCACTGTGGGTTTTTAACAAACCCTCTACTCACAGATAAACAAGAGCACCTAAACACTCAGCTAAATTTAAAAATTGTACAAATACAGGCAGTTTCTTCTGTCTGTCACGTCCCTGGGTCAGTGGCCACTAGAGGCCACTATTGGTTTAAGTTTGTACATTGAACTTTTATTATGAAAAGTGTGCGTTTGTGTCGTGAATCGCGCTCTGTCAGCTTTCCAGCATTTAAGTTAAGTGATTGTGTTAAATGATTGGTGTCTGTCCTTGTCTGTTATGTATTTAAGTTTCAAGAGTTTTGTATTCTGTCGGTCAACCCTCATGCACCCTTATGGATACCCTCGCTCTACTCGTTCCTTGTGTGTCTTCTGTTTTATGTTTTGGGCCCTCGTGCCCCTTTAAGTTATCTTCTGTCTGAGTTTGGGTTTGTTAATAAAACCCTGCAAAGGGAATCCTGCGTTTGTGCCACACACACCACCCAAGCACCCCTTGACGTGACGCTGTCAAACTTTAAGAACAAGTTACTATTTTTTTATTTATCTGGAAATTGTAACTTAACTCATTACAATCTTCTCCAAATGTAACAAAAAATCTAAGTAAACCCATTCACTCCTCAATTCTGATTTTTTAAGTAGCTCTTTGTTTAGTAACTTTTAGGCAACTGGTGTCCTGGTGGTTAGAGCAGTTGTCCCTGTAATCGGAAGATCACGCGTTTGAATCCCGGGGCAGAAGGTGGCACCACTGAGGCACCCTTAAGCGAAGTACCATCCACACACACTGCTCCCTGGGTGCTGTGTCACTAGCTACCCTCTGCTACACTTGGTGAATGGATTAAAGGCGGAAAGCAATTTCTTGCTGTTCACACCAATCGTGAATCTTTATGACCACTTCTGATACCCATTTCTTTGCAGCCTTATCACTAAAGAGAAGGATTTAGAGACCAATAGTAGCTCTTGTTTTGGTTAAATAAAAAAAAATAAAAAAATACAAAAAAACAATTCCACTGTCAATTTGCTCTTTACCTGAAGTTTTTGCATTTACTGGATGCACCATGATGTGGTGAGCAGGCCTAACACGCGCATAACAGAAATACTTTGACTATACAACACAAATCAAATAACAGAGCTCCCATTCATCAATGCAAGCATTTTAAGCACGCACAAAAACACACACGCGCACACACACACACACGCGCGCACACACACACACACACACACGCACACACACGCACACACAGTGGAAAATGACTCACAATGCAGACCTCTGATTTTGTTTATTAGTGCCTGGATCAAAAGACACACCTTGTAAAGGTGGAAGGTGAACATTACTGCAGTCTAGGCGTGGCATGTGTAACACAAGGTTCCTTTCACTTTCCCTGTGTCCCGCACACAACCCCCTTTTATTTTTAAATAAATACTTCTCCAGCCGTCTCCCTCACTTCCTGTCAGGGGGGCCCATCTGTAATAATGGTGAATGGTGGGTAAACAGGGTAAAGAACCTTATGAGGTATGGGAGCAAGGGCTTTCCCCTTTCTGCAGCTCAGTGCTTCAGATGGAGATGAATGACAAGCCCGGGATTCTGCATTTCTCTCGCCGCCTTTCGTTTTTCACCCACTCCATTCATAGCATTCCTCAGTTGTCCTGCTCTTCTTCTCTCCTTGTCACCTTATACCCCCAAGACATTTTATACGTTTTCAGTCCACTATATACACATTCCCACACATCCAGGTTCAACCTGCCTCTAATTTAGAAGGGCACATGTCATGGAAAACCAGTTTTCCTTGCTTATTTGACATAGGAGTTTAATGTTTCAGAACAAACTGTTCACTTCTAGGGACTTACAGTCAATATATAAGGACATTAAGCTGCAAAAACAATCCCTTTTTCAAATTCTATGTTTTTGTGATGTCATGAAAATAAATGCATTTACACGTATCTGTGTATTCAGCCTACAGCAGCTCAGTCCCACTGGGGCCTTTGAAAAAAAGAACAAAGGGTGCCAAAATGGGTTCTCTAGAGTAATGCCAAAGAAAGATAACTTTTTGTGCAGCACTGCTTTACCACATGCTGATCAGCAATGAAATATGACTAAATATTACTAATAAATTCTAAAACTCAGACTGGATACTTGAATCTCAGACTTGGTTATGTGGTGTCTAACACTGTTTTCTATTAAGTCTGAAAAAAGGCAGCTTCAGTCACTAAATTGTCAGAAACCACAGAAACCAGTCTAAAGTGTGTGATTTTTTATTGTTTTAATTTTTGGCTTAATTCATTGCTAACTGGAATTCAAAAGCTTCCATTGTAGCTCCAGTGCAAGACTAAAAAAGCAAACTTTTTTTCTTGGCTGATCAACTATTTTCTAAGAGGAATATTATATAAATCACAATTAAACGAACATGGAATATCATCAGTGGAGAAGATCAGCCATGGGATAAACTTCATCGGCTCGCACAAAAAACCCAGAGAGTGCCCACCCTACTTGTGAACATTACAGAGGCACCCCATACAACAGCACCACTTCTATCTTAAACTGTGGGAGCACATTCAAGGAAAACTACAACCCTATAGTCTATTCATTGCACTCTACAGTCCAACTTTGGTCTGTGGTCAGATCTACCACAAAGTTAAATGCATGCCATTAACTTGCCCAAAAGACCTGCACAACAGTTCATTTCATTTATTTAATTTCCAGTCAAAATTGTCATTTAAGTACAGTAAGTAATGTTCACTCATTTTTTCACTCAAGTATAGGTACAGTGTAGCCAAAATTTTGTTAGAATTTCGAATTCCCCAGTATTAACTGCCAAAAAAGCATCTTCATTACTTTTGGTGGATCTTCTGAGCAAGCTATTTTTATTGTCTATGGGTCTCACAAGTGGTGCAACCATCTAAGTTTTGGGCCTATAATTAGTAGACCACGAGTTCAATCCCTGTTGATGTCATGGTCATCTAAGTTGTGGCCTCACTCACTCTATGTGGGTAAGGTAGCCCCTCCCCCCATCACCCAGGACTATGCTAGCCAGTATGGGGGTCTGTTAGACCAACATAACAGAATTGCAGTTCATATTCTCCAAGCGCCATGAACTGTCCTACGACAATTTTGGGAGAACAGCTGGTTTTCATGTACTTGTATTCAAGGATATCTGCTTAAAATATTTTACAACTGAACTGAATTTCAAACGGGAATATAATTTTAAAGAACAAGCCACATGACTAAACAGCATTAGCTCAAGGAAAAGTGAGAGCTGCCTTCATGTGCAAAATTAAACCTTAGAGACTGTAGAGCCGAAGCATAATCTTCTTAAGAATCTGAAACAGAGCTGCCATCAATGTCCCTTATTAAAGATAATCGCTCGTTAAATTTTCTTTGATCACAGAGCACTTCAGGACAGACTTTTTCTAGGAATCCCACAGACTGTCGGATATTTTAGAAGTACTATTTCTGAAACAGGGCTTAATTTATAGTCATGGCATTAAGGACAGTTCAGATTATTCTTGATGAACAGAGTGTGCAAAGGCCAACAAGAATTAAGTTTTCAGCGTCAGGAAAAAGGAGAAAACGTATTTAACAGAAAACTACCCAGAAGCTGTAACTAAATATATCTGATTTTACAGTATTCAGTGTTTACCCTTTTATTGCCTTTAGTACTGTTTCCACTCTTTTTGAGAGGCGTGCATTCAGCTTTTTCTACATGTTTCTCCATGTTTCTCAATGCTGCATCTTGCTAGCCCTAAACTCCAGATCAGTGTTTAGGAGCAAATAATGTTCTTTTTTTTGCCTGTATGCTTCTCTCAGTAGTGACTTTTTGAATAGCTACATATTCTCTAAGAGCCCCAGTACTGAGCTGTCTTCTCACAATGAAGGGATGGACAGAAATACCTGTAGATTTTTCACATCTGAAATGATAGAAGAGAAAATCAAGCTTCACTCTCACAGAGATGAAAGCTTTAAGTGCTGTTTATCTAATAGTGATGATTTTGGTTATTCAGAATTTCACTCTCTCTGTATCCTTTAATCATTAAACTGCAGTTTTGGAAACTCTTGTTTTTCATTAACTTTCCCCTTCCTCCCTCTCATCTTCTCAGAAATCCTACCTTTAGCCATTTTAGATGCACATGCAAAAGAACATAGAGGCGGCTGGGGTGTGTGGGTAACTGTTTGTATGAATGTTAACGTTTCTTAGAAGGGAAACAATGTCAGTGAGAGCATTGGGAGCAGCTTTGGTTGAGAGGACACAGTTGTAACTGGTTGGGTTTAAGATTGAAAGGAAGGAGGAGTTAAAGTGCAAGCAGAGTGCACAAAATATATATATACCAAATATACAGTTGTAGATTAAATATGTTTAGTGTTGGAGGCTTCTGGTTATTTTTCTGTTAAATATATTTTTTATGCATTTGTCAAAAAAAACCCAAATATTTCATGTGATTATCACTCCCACGTCATATTCAGTTCCCATATACTGCCATTCATTCGAATAGAAAAAACGTAAGGGAACACATACCAACATTATAGGCTTTAAATCACAAAGTAATTACAACAGAGTGCAACAGCTTACTCATAAATCAGACTGGCAGCTGCACTGAACTGCTGTACTACTATAACAAGGAGGTTGGTACATCTGGCATTAGTGTCAATCACCACTTCTCAATTCTGTACACGATAGTGCTGCATCATGTACGACTTGGTCCAACAAATCATCTTGGTAATAATAATAAAAATAATAATAAAAAACGCATCCACTCAAAAACGTGGCCAAAAGCTTGCTAGGGTCTACCTTTTTTTGCTGCTAGAGGTAGATATGTGGGTGTGGATATGTACAGAGGCAGGAGTTTGTATACTATCATTGTAATGAAACTTGAAGACGTTCAGTGTTAACATATTGACAATAATCTGTGATATGCTAATAAAAGCACATTGTCATACTTCATCTGTAGGTTCTAGCTGAAAACAAAGGGGTTAAAATCCCCTGAACAGCTGAATGGAAAATTATTCAATTCAATATTTTTGGTCTTTGTAGTATTTAGGTGAATACAGTCAAACTAGCCCACCCACTGTTCTAGGCCTTTAGGAGCTAGACAGAATGTATGCTTCCAGCACAATTAAAAAGTGATTGTGGAATCAACTACCATGTTTTGACTTCCCACATGTTTTGCTACTGCACTGATTTACCCATGGAGGACATTCACATCCATAGCATGGGGGCGGAACCATTACAGCAGCTGCAAAGGGGGACCAACTCCATATGAAAGTCTATGTATCTGAATGCAGTGTCATTAAACTACTTTGGGTGGTTATGGTCAGGCGTCCCATTACTTTTGTCCATATAGTGTATGTTGACTTTTGGCATTTGTATTGTCCATCATAAGAATTTAAAAGGTTTTAAACATAAGTTCCTTCTGAAATCAGGAATATCATGGGGAATCTGTCCTCTCTTTGCTGCTGTACTCTACTAGAAAGACTACACACTATGATTGGAACATTGTTGTGAGGATTTGATCGTGTTCAGTCACAACAGTAGGTACTGATGTTGGATGAATAGTTCTGGAACATGGGGTGGAACCATTATAGCAGCTGCAAAGGGGGACCAACTCCACATTAAATTCTATGTCTCCGAATGCCGTGTCATTAAAGTCCCTGTTGGTGTAATGGTCACGCATCCCAATACTTTTGTCCATATAATATGGACAAAAGTAATGGGATGCCTGAACCCTGCAAAAACCAGCCAAATCTTAGAGCGCTGCACTCGTGCCCCAATGAGCCCAAAAAGCAATGAACTTTCAAAATAAAAGGATTAAAAAAAAAAAAACTGTGTTAATGTACAATAAAATAATTTTGGCGTTATGTAATGCGTTAATGCCCTGGTCAAATGACATTCTGCTTATTTTCTAAGTGGAAAAAAAGTTAATGCACAAACTTAAATATAACCCATTTTTTGGATAGAATAGAAAAGAATAAAATAAATATATTGGAAGACAGACAGACAGACAGACAGATAGATAGATAAGATGTGCAAAATTTTGGAGACCCTTCCAGTTGATCTAACAGTGTTATTTTTATAAGGTCTCAGCTTATTTGACTCATTAGACCTTAATCCAAGTCAGGTGCAGGCAATTGCAGAACATGAAGTATGTGACCCTTCAGACCCTTCAAGGGTTTTTACGCAGCTGAATGATGACCTGAAAGATAAAGGACTCTTACAAACTAAGAGAAGACCACAAGACATATCCAAAGACTTGTAGTGTGTGATTTCCACTGTCCAAAACGCCAGTAAGAAAGTTAAGGTGTTAAGAAGTCAAGAAGAATGGTTGAATTCTAGACAAGATAAAAAGTAAACGCCTGAAAACCCAGTGATAGACTAGTTAGACGTGCAAAGCAAAACCCCCACAACAATGCTAAGGACCTACAGGAAGATTTGGATGGTACAGGAACTGTGTTGCACTGGTCCACTGGCCACTAGACAGTAAGACCATTAGAAGCTAAAGTTAACCCAGGCTACAAACACCAAAAGCATATTTGGAGGAAAAAAAGAATTTCAACAAAAACACTTGAAAGGGGCTTGATTTACTATTCTTTGGGTGACAACCAGTGGCAAATTGTTGGTGCAGAGGGAAGAAAAGATTCTACTAAAGACCAGCAAATCCTAGAAGCGAATATCCCAGTGAGTGAAGAATCTGGACACAAAAACAGGTTGCATCATACAAGAGGACATTGATCCAAAACACACACTAAAATAAATCTTGACCTTATTCAAGAAACTAAAGATTAAACTTATGAAATATCCTTACCTGTCTCCACACCTCTTTAATAATAAATATTGGTGATTAGATCTTAAACATGAACTACGAATATTTCAGAACTTTATTCTGCAATGAAATGTAGGGAGGAATTAATAAAGAAAATAGTGTTATGAGAAATGTTGTAAAAATAATATTTATAAGAAATGTTTGGAGGCGGTGTTTTCAGCAATAAAGTACTGAGCAAAAAGGTGCCCAAACATATAACTGAGTGACGTTATTTAATATGTTAAATCAAAAAAGTAAAAATTGTTTGTTATATTTAATGTGTTATTTGAGGTAGCATTCACTTCTTTGAGGTAGCATCAACTAAATTGACTGTGTGCATACTTTTGCAAATACAATTGTAAATTACAGAGCATATCTCAATGGTTCTGTCACCTTTTTAGAAAAAAATCTGACTAGTAAAACAGGCATTGCATTAAAAACATGACTTGCTAGAGGTGACTGACTGCAGGTTTGGTGGATATTTATCCAATATTAAAAAGGAAAGGGAATGTACCAGTTTGCAAAGCAATTAAACTTCATTATCAGTCATCTCAAACACTTAAATGCACCTGAACCTTTAAATTCTTATCTATCTAAACATCCAAATGCTTACATGCAAATCCATTTGCCGTCATCATGACTAATGTTTAACATTTCCTAAGTACGCAGTCAAACAAAGTGACATTCACACTGTGCGTTGACGGACAACAGAATGATGGATGTTGATTACAGCAGTTCCTCTACTCCATCTGTTTCAAGTCAAACAGCTCCAATAAGGTCTGTAATGTGATTGCTTTTATTAACAGATTAGTCACAAAATTTCAAATTCAGTGTTAGTCACATGATTGAGGACACTGATTGAGTATACAAGTCAGCATGGCAAGATTTACCGTTTCAAAATATTCAGTATTGTACGGTAATGTATCGATATACTGATATGTTTCACAACACTACACTGGACTGAAATATGCCTGGTGCTTTCACGAATGTTCAAAATGTGTTCAAAAAAGCAAAAAAAGCAAGTTCATAACAATAAGAACATAATCACTATGGTGCCCACCCTTAAATTAAACACTTGTTCTAACAAGATAACAACCAAGGGTAATCATTTCATCACTCATATTGGAGTCTAACGTTTCCTTTTTGATTTGGAGTACGGTGGTCCATAGATCTTTCCACACTGGAAGGGGTCCATTGAGAACAACTGCAATGGAGTTTAGGTTAAAGGAATTGAATTCAGTGTTTAGTTGGTCAGCCTTTCTGTGAGAGATTTTAGAACTTATTCCCCCTTAAAAATGGGGTCACACAGGGATACAGACCAGTTGGTCGAGTTAGGCCATGCAGCACTCATTAAGCTATGCAAATTTAACAGGTAGATAAAGTTACAAGAGAAGAACCCATTCTTCACTTCATTGGACACAGAATAGCCCAACCCTTACAAGCACAAGCAACAAAGAAGGAAACACTTGACCGACTGAAAACTCAAGGACACCTGAAAGCATTTAACACGGCATAGGCCGACCATTTTTCACACTGACACACACACACACACACACA
>JBBPCX010000088.1:14410825-14423065 GCA_037974365.1 Hydrocynus forskahlii | reverse complement strand
ATACAAACGGAACAGGCACACTAGGTAGGGGACAAGGGAACCAACGGAGACTGGACATAAATATGGGGACGAAGGGACACAATGGAAACTGGACATAAATATGGGGACGAAGGGAAAACTAATATTCAGGAGACGGGGAACGAGTTCTATGTGACGGGGACGAGGTGGCCGTCACAGTACCTCAGCTGCCATACACTTTGGAGAAGCTGGAGAAGTTTGCAGATGTTCCATAAAAGGGGACAGTAAAGAAAAATAAGTGAGATATATTATGTATCAGAAAAATTAGTAAAAGTAAGGATCAGACTTTGACAAGGGCCAAATTGTGGTGACTAGACGAGTGGATGCCTCACACCTCCAAGGTAAGGGTTCTGAATCTGGGTCCTGGCCTTG
The DNA here is from genome assembly GCA_037974365.1 of Hydrocynus forskahlii. Taxonomy (NCBI): domain Eukaryota; kingdom Metazoa; phylum Chordata; class Actinopteri; order Characiformes; family Alestidae; genus Hydrocynus; species Hydrocynus forskahlii. The sequence continues at coordinate 14,422,675 of JBBPCX010000088.1, read as the reverse complement.
TGCATGTGGAGTCTGCATGTTCCACGAGGGGTTCCCCGGAGGAAGGTGGGTGCCCATGACCCTGTCGTAGGTACCACAGGGTCATGGGCAACTAGTTTATTGATGCATATAGGGAGGAAAGGCTAATAAAACTGATCCAACCCCATAGAAAAGCTTCTGTATCACAAACTGCAAAAAAAGTTGGTTATTACAGAAGGGTGTCAGCGTGCACAATGCACTTCACCTTGCTTTGCATGAGTCTGTACAGCTACAGACCAGGTCGTTGTTTCTCAGAGGTCATTAAAAAGGCAAAGAATCACCCTGGACAGGTGTTTCTAGACAGGATAAATCTATCACAGGGCAGACACACAGGCAAACACACTCACACTTAGGGGCACTTTAGTATCTCCAGTTCACCTGCCTTTAGTCTGTGGGAGGAAACCGGTGTACCTGGTGAAAACCCACACAAACACAGGGAGAACGAGAAATATGGAATCTTCTTGCTATGAGGCAAGAATGCTATGATCTGCACAACTTACAGGACCTGGGGCAAAGGATCTGCTGCAATCTCTTTTCTGTCAGAAACCACAGAACCCCTTCTGAGGTCTTGGGGAATCCATGCCTCAACCTGTCAGATCTTTGAATGTTATTAGATTCATTTGTTATTTTGGAGACTCTGACAACCTGTTGCATGACCAAAGAAAGTCTTTTAACTGAAAGGCGTGGCAGTAACAGTTTTCAGCAGGGCAGAGTGGCAGTTTCAACCATGGCTCCAAATTCCTAATCTAGACAGGAGTCTATGAAAACAGCTAAATAAAGCAGTGGGAGAGCACAAAAGTGAATGGAGGTGCTTAGACCCCAAAGCAAGATTTTGACAGATTATGTAGAAATATTTGGCATATCCTTGTTAATCAGATTAGAATGGTGCAACTTTGACCATGAAGGGGAAAACTACAAACTGGGTGGATTCATGATTACACATCCAGTCAAGCTGACAAACCACCCACGGAATGGTCATGCAGCAAACCCTAAGCCCTTCCTCTTTTCAAGTTAAAGACTTGAAAAAGCCCTGCAACTGACAGGATTTTTTAACAACCTCTTGTTGTGAAAAAAAAAAACTATTATCATAACAATGAAATCTGTATAATTAGAAAATTAAAGAAGAAGCTGTCACTTTCACAGATTTATTTTCTGATAAAATCAAAAATTGAGTTTCTGGGGCAGGGCCTGTGATTTCTCTATCATTTCCCATTCCAGCATTTCACCAATCCACCATTCACTGGAGCCATGTGTCCAATCAGTCCTCACAAGAAACCTGGCCCTGCTGTTAAAGTATTTACACAGAGTGATGCTACTATCACCATCTAGATCAGGGCTGGGCAATTAATTTCTACAGCGGGCCACATGAAAAATCTGAACTGTTTTGGAGGGCCGAACCAACGATAACCTAAACTTAATTCTGCTCAATATTAATTTTCTCCCATTGTAAAAAGCAGTAAATTATGTATTTTGATATGCTGCTACTAGGCTTGTCACGACACTGAAATTAAAACTTGATACCAGTACTAAGGATGGTGCTTGATACTCAATATTATTTTCTATTCTCCAGCGGGAGAAAAAACAAACACAGGAACTTTAAAAAAAATAATTTAAATTGTGCTCATGGGACTGTCGCGCTGGTTCTCTGAGAAGGAGAGCTTCGCGACAGATGTTGTTCGATAGGTCTCAGGGAGCTGAGGGTCCCTGTAAAATTTCGCGGCGCTAGGTTTTTCCCGGCCAAGCTATGGGGCAAAATGATCCGTTTTAGGCGGTTCAGAAATTGGCATCGCATTTAAATATGCACGACCATTTTTTCCCACATAGAGAACAATGGGGGAAGGTTTTGTGCTAATAACTCAACGAGGGTTCGTTGGAAAGGTATCACGGAGATCTACCGGCATGTCAGGTTTGGCATGGCTGGGTGCTCGCCCCGGCTCAGAAAGTCTGTGCTCACGGGACCGACGCGCCAGTTCTGCGGGGAGGAGAGCTTTGCCGTAAAATGCCCAGGTCTGATCCAGATGGAATGACATTATCTGGCTGCTTTGCTGTGTCTGAGACATCACAGACACACTAAATGTCTAAAAGATGTTTGCAGACAACTGCTCATTCAACATTCCTTACAGAATCAAGATTGTTAACTGTGTTTGAGCACTGATACGTCGTCCTGGATAAGAGGGTGTTTGGTAAATGTAAATATAAAATGCAAATAGGCAAATACAGTAAGAAAAGCCCGCTAATTCAGAATTCGCAGCTACAGTCATTTACACATTTTTTCTTAGAACCAACATAATAATTGTTCACAGAAACCCCCGCAAATTCACAAATTCCTGATATCCCCCAATTTTTTTTTTTGCTTTTTTCGTGGCAGTATATAATTTTTCATATACTTTAGTGCTAAATTATTAAGAAAAATGTCCCCATTTACTTCAGGCAGTACCTCTCCTCCTTTCAAACTGGCAGTCATAGTATGATAATGAGAGGGCCGCAAGGAAGCTGGCTCAGAGCTTAATAAAACACATTTTTACACACTTACACACACTCATGTGGATGAAGTTACCGAGGGTTGCACGAAAGGACACAATGTCACCATGCCCAAAGCTTTGAGTCTATTTTTTTGCTGCTTGAGCCAAATAACATACAACTATAATCATGTACAAAATACTCCAGTTTCTCAGTCCCAAGTGATTATTGCAGAGTGCATGATGATAGAAGTACTGAGCTGGCTAATTTACTATACTAGGACGCACCGACCAGAAAAAAATTAAACAACACGTCAACAACATATCCAAATATATGTTTATAATATTTGCTAATGTGTTCATACTGAAAGTAAGTCCTGAGTGGATTACAAAAGTGCTATAAAGCACTTTTGAGTAAATGTGGGCTGAAAGTTAAGAGGTAATGCCTTTATGTCCTATTTAACTTGTCACTTCTTGTTGGATCTTGGAACTAATATTACCTAACTAACATTGCAATAACTTTTTTTGACACATTTAAAGTTGTTTTTGTTTTAATGAAATTGTAGTGTGACTGCACTTGTCTATAATAGACTTCACTGAAACTGAGGCATCGTACTGAGGCATACTTCAGTGTTACTGTATTATTATTAGGGGTGTCGAATTAACACGTTAATTTCAATCAATTAATCACAGAAAAAATAAACAGACAGAACGGATGATAGGAGTATTGTTTGCAATTCATCGGAGTAGGCCTACATCAGGTCTAAAATATCACCTCAACGCAAAGCGTTTAGGAGTGAACCCATCGGTCCAAGCCAGCACAGCCCCTGATCCCGGACTTGCGACGTGTTGTATGCATGGGCACCGGAACCATGATATTAGGGGCGACATTTAAAAATCATGAGTTTCGTCCCCCCAACCAACGATTTGTATGAGTGAAACACGCGAGACACCAAGTGGAGTGCAAACCCCCCCCCAAACATCTCTCCCACACACCCCACCCCCATTCCAGATCACCACATTAAAATGCTTCTAACGCCCGAGCTTGTATGTACATTGTCTTAAACTGCACCTTATAGATGATCTTAGTTTTATCACTGCTCTTGCTGAAGCATTTTTAGTTTTTCCCTCAGCAGATTAGGTCAATTTCTTATTGTTGTGCCTATTATTGTGTTTACATTTACTTATACAGCATTTTGCAGACACTCTTATCACAAGCGACGTATATCACTGCTTAAGTAGTTCACATCTATTCGTCATACCTGTAAAGCTTAAATCAACATCTGCTTTTAACCAAGTTACTGCCAGCTAAGTTACACACCTTAACAAAGCCCGTCAAACGGTTAATTAGCATCTGTTAAGCTCGACAAAGTAAATATCATCCCTTCCTTTAAAATGAGCAGGAATAAGCCAGGAATTCTAATGAGATCTGAAATTTTACATGCTGAGACATAATTTTTACTGGTAAAAGGTGAATTTTTTTTACCTCTAAAATTTCACATTTTTAATTACATTAATCATTTTTTTCTTGTCAAAATTTCTCATATGCTGGCTATATGTTTTATGCTAAAATGGGGAAATTTTAGCAAATTTAGCACATTTTAGCAAAAAGCCCTTTGGGCACTTACACTCTTAATCCATGCATTCCTTACTTTTGCCTTAATCTCTGACTTTTCTTCGACAGGAGCTGTTTAGGTATGTAACTCAGCTGGCATTAATTTGGTTGAATAGTAGATGTTGATTCAAGTTTAGCATTACAGGTATGAAGAACAGATGTGGACTACTTGAACACTGAGAGGTCGTGCTGGATAAGAGCGTCTGCTAAATGTAAATATAAAATGCAAATAGGCAAATACAGTTTTAAAAAAAGCGAATTCAGAATCGCGACTTCAGTTGTTTGCAAATTTTTCTTAGAACCAACTTAATAACTGTTCGCAGAAACCCCCACAAATTCACAAAACTGCTGATATCCTCCGCATTTTTGTTTAGCTTTTTTCGTGGCAGTATATAATTTTTCATACATTTTAGAGCTAAATGATTAAGAAAAATGTAATTTACGAATTTTGTAACATAAATATTCATGTAAATTCAGCTATATTTCCATACAAAATAAAACTGTACATTTTTAATACTGTACAGAACACAAAGAAAGTGCCTCTTGGGATGGTGAAATACCCCTGTACTCAGAGGCAGGAGGTTCGAAATTGACTGCTGCCTTGTGAGGCCTGATTGAATGCTGCCCTGTAATGCATCTCTGGCAGACACAGTCCAGCATTCCTGCATCTTAACAGTTTCCCACAAGGAGCTATCTCCAGTGTCTCTCTGAACGTTCTTGTGTTTTTCATTTTGTTCTTCTTAAAGCCCTTTATTTTTATTACTGTAAATTAAATTAATTTATTACTGTATTTACCCTGCTTAAACCAAAGAAAATGCACTTGTATGAATTACAGTACAGTCTATGTAGGGGTAACATCAGTATTTTACATTCTAGCACAGTGGGAGACAGCAGTTCAGTGTACCTTTACATTTTTTAACGGTGATGTATTAAGCTGAGCTTAAAATGAAATTAAAGTGTTTTGGAAGCATATTTGGGGCCTATTGAGGGTTTACACTCTAAAATATTTGTGTAATATGGTGTAAAATATAGTGTACTGTACATTCCAAGAGCACCCCCCTATAGTGGAAAACCGATGTTGTGATGTGGGGAGAAAATGCCAAAAAATGCCTGTTTTTATAGTGTAAACCCTACATATGCCCACAAATATGCCAACAAAACACGTTAATTTCATTTTAAAGTCAGATTAATACATCAGATTAATACAATACATTAATGTAAACCCATATTCGTTTTGTACAGTTTACATTGTCTCTTGCAATGCTAGAACATAAAATACCGATGTTACCCCTATACATATTGTACTGTTATTCATGCAGGGGCGTTTTCTTTGGTATAAGCAGGTAAATACATTTATAATTTAATTTACTGTAATAAAAATACAGAGCTTTAAAAATAAATGGAAAAACACCAGAACACTTCAGACGCTCCAGGGGGGGAAATTCTGGACTGTGGCTACGTCAAAGGGCAACAGCCAATCAGCAGCAAGGAGAAATTAATAGCGCTCTGGGATGGGCTACTTTCAAACCTCCCGCCTCTGAGTACAGCGGTATTTCACTATCCCAAGATGGGCTTTCTTTGTTTCCACAGTACCAAAACATTTGTAGTTATTTTTATATGAAAATGTAGCTGAATTTACGTCAATATTTATGTTACAAAATTAGTAAATTACGTTCATAATTTAGTATGAAAAATGATATATTGACACGAAAAAAGCTGAGGTCCGGGCCTTGTTCGCCACGCCCCCTGGTCCAACTGCTGGGTTGTTTATGTTTGGGCCTGGTGCTTAACAACCAAGCACAAGGACCAGGAGGAATGGCGGACCAGACCTGGACTTCACAAAAGCAAAAGAACGAGGAGGGTATCTGCAGTTTGGAGTTAGTGCTAGTGATGGGCACGGCAGTTCTTCTAGATGTACTGAATCACTAGAATCAGTTCACTAAAAAGTTTCCGATTCGTTCACCAATTCACCGAATCCTTCAGTGCTTGGCGGGAGCCGCCTGCCACTCCGACTTCCTGAACTGAGACACGGCTGAACGCTTCAGGTTTCAGTTCAGTTCACGGACCGGGAGATGAGATTGTTGTGGCTGTGTTGCTTTCACAAACACGTTTGTAAAAATAAACTCGTTTATAAATCATGATGTTTTAAGTGTCCTGTCCTATGGTATGCTATTCAACTGGTCTACTCGGCAAATTGGGCTTAGTGAGTGATCCGTTCACTGAACGTATACCCCACAGTACATTCAGTGAAGGATTCACACTGAACATGCACAGTTCCCTCGCAGATTGTCGCAATGACAGTTACGCATTTCCTCAAACTGCGGGTTGTATAAACCACTTGTTACATGCTGTTTCCTATTGTACGTGAGTTGTAGCAGAGTTTAAAAAAAATGTTAGTTTTCTCCGAGGTACACTTGAACACAACACATCCCTATCTTCCTGCGTCGCTCGCTCCTGCCTAGTACCTGCTACAGCTGGTGAGTTTCACTCTCTTCTCATTACTACCAGCCAAACGTTTTAAGTTTGGAACTAAATCTGTTAAAACAACGGAGAACAATGGTCGCCATCAAAGTGTATCCCTCGGAGGAAAATGATTCAGGAGAGTGTAGTACACTGAGTGATTCGTTCATTCAGGCCTTGGCCTGTGTGCTGTGGTAGGTGCGCTGCTGGCAGCTCAACTGAACTGAGAAACGAACGAATCTCTTGAGGAAGTGATTCAATTCAGTACGTTCCCGTAAAAGATTCGTTCTTTTGAACAACACTAGTTAGTGCTGGGGTTTCAGCAAACGAGAAAAAAAATCCGCGACTGAAGATCTGCGTTAAAGTTTACTGTACTGTATATGGACAAAAGTGATTTGATATATATGGACAAAAGTATTGGGACGCCTGACCATTACACATACAATGACTTTATTGATACTACATTCAAATACGTAGACTTTAATATGGAGTTGTAAGGCTTTCCAAAAGATCTTGGACTGTTTCCAAGAAATATATATGTGTGTGTATATGTATATATATGTGTGTGTGTATGTATGTGTATGTATCAGACAGACAGTTAGAAAGAGAGTTAGACAGTCAGACAGACAGAGAGTGGTAACCCAAGGTGCTGAGACACATTTGAAAAAACTTTATTACGTCTGCATTCAGGGAACACTCCGTTTCAAAACAACACCGTCGTCTCTGCTCGGGTTGGGTATTAGTCTGTTTTTTATACTTATTTTTATTATTATCTGACATTACTGGATGACTGGTTATAATCTGGGTATTAATAGTATATCTAATATAATTAGTAAATGTAATAGTTATCATTGGTGCCAGAGGACCAGTGAGAAGAAGCTTGTTAGCCTGCTGGGAAGCGTTAGCTTCATATCTCTGTATGTTCAACATCCTAAATATACTGAATTATTGTACATTTTAATACATTGGTGTTAGTGGTTTGAAGAAAAACTAGTCAATTTCCTTGGCAAACCGTTTGCATTTTAATTTTCACACCTTAACGGGCATAAATCCTGGCTTGACATGTAGTTATTTGGCTAAGCTAACCAACAAGCTAACCAGACATCCACTGGCATTGACTTTTCTTTGTATTATCAGTTTTTTTTGTTCTGTTTTGTGTAATTAATATAGTTTTACTTAAACCTGTACATTTAGCTCATACCTGATACTTAAAAGGCCCTCTCCGCTGTTCTTCATTGAGATTATTTTAACTACACTTTATGGTTCAGAACTCCAAGCTCACAACACATCACCCCTGTCCTCGAGCAACTTCACTGGCTCCCTATCCGTTTCTGCATACAGTATAACGTCCTTCATTTAACATTCAAAGCCCTCCTTAACCTAGCTCCTCACTATCTCACTGATCTCACTGATCTCCTTGATCTATACACACCTTCTCGCACTCTCCGCTCCTCCTCTGGTTCTCTCCTTTCCACACATCACGCCCGTATGTCCACCATGGGGCTCAGATCATTTAGCTGCACTGCTCCCCGACTTTGGAATTCACTCCCACTCGACCTCCGAACCACAACATCCTTGCCCATATTCAGATCTCTACTCAAAACTCATCTGTTCAGATTAGCTTACCCCACATGACTTACTTACACCTCATACCACTATCATCCATACATATGTAAATATCCTTTTGTATGTATATGTATTTAAATATCTTTGTATGTAAATTTGTTTATATGTTTTTCTGTAAAGTGACATTGAGTGAAAGGCGCTTATAAATAAAACGTATTATTATATTATTATGGACAAAAGTATTGGGACAAAAGTATTGAGTTCAGGTGGTCCTTTGTATCCAGTGAATGGCAATCTCAGTGCTTCAGCATACCATGACATTTGGGACAACGCCATGCTTTCAACTTTGTGGACACAGTTTGAGGAAGAATATTTTCTATTCCAGCTTGACTGTGCCCCAGTGCACAGAGCAAGGTCCATAAATACATGGATGAGTTTTGGTGTGGAAGAATTTGGCTGGCCAGCACAGAGTCCCGACCTCAACCCCATCCAATACCATTGGGATGAACTGAAGGAGATTGTGAGCTAGGCCTTCTCATCCAATATCAGTGCCTGACCTCAAAAATATTCTATAGAATGAATGGGCACAAAAAACCCACAGGAACACTCCAAAATATTGTGGGAAGTCTACCAAGAAGAGTGGAAGCTGTTATAGCTGCAAAGGAAGAGCAGCTCCATATTGAAGTCTATGTATTTGAATGCAGTTTCATTAAAGTCCCTGTTGGTGTAATGGTCCCAAAACGTTTGCCCATATAGTGTATATTGAATACATCTCCGTTTGGCAAAACATAAAACTCCTTAGTGGCAGTTAGGCTTCTGTTTACCCCTTTTAAGCCCCTTATATGTCCCAGATTTGTTTCTGTATTTGTTGTTTCTGTATTTGCAGTAATTTCCGGTTATTTATTGTTTTGTTTTGTTTTTTTCTTTGCAGGGTTCAAAGCTGTTCTTCCATGGGGGGCTGAACATTACATGTGCATTTGTCAAGGTCTGATTCATATCAGCTACCAGCACCCTCTCCAACTACCTGGAACCCAATGGCATCAGAAGAAATGGAAGGCATGTGCCCCTTGCCCGAGATGACAAACATTAAGGTGGAGCCTTCTGTTACTATTGGCACGGCAGAGGATGCCAGCTCGCAGAATGTGGCCATGGGCATCAAATTCATCTTGCCTAACCGCTTTGACATGAATGTGTGCTCACGCTTTGTGAAGTCGCTAAATGAAGAAGACAGCAAGAACATCCAAGATCAAGTGAACTCTGACTTGGAGGTAGCCTCAGTCTTGTCTAAAGGTAAGGCCATAAAAACTGCTAATTTAAGATTTTTTCGCGAACTAGTGGTCCCAGTTTTGACTCATGGACTGCATTAATTTTTCTTCTTTTTCTGTCACCAGCGGAGTGCAATATCCAGACTTCTCCTTCTCCTGGGATCCAAGTTAGGCATGTTTACACACCGTCCACCACCAAGCACTTCTCTCCAATAAAACAGTCGACCACACTTACCAATAAACACCGTGGCAATGAGGTCTCCTCAACTCCGCTTCTTGTTCACTGTGAGCCAAACATCCATTCCATTCCTCTGCCATAACTCAGTCTTATAATACAGCTGGTTAAGTTGGTTATATCTAAGATAACATTTTTGCAGATTCTGCACATTGTTTCTTTAGGTGTGTTGGCATTCTACAAATTTCTAATTTTGTGGCATGTATTTGTTTTTGTTTTTTTTAGCTCTGTCAATTCATCAACTTGCTGCACAAGGTGAAATGGTGTTCTTAGCCAGTCGAATAGAGCAAGGTAAAACTTACCTAATTACATGTAATAAATAGCTGCACATTCATAACCTTGTATTGACTGATACTTGTTTGTGTCTCCACCAATCAGAGTCAGTAATAAACCTACAGGATGAAGAGGGCTTCACTCCACTCATGTGGGCAGCAGCTCATGGTCAGATTGCTGTTGTGGAGTTCCTGTTGCAGAGCGTGAGTGTAAAAACTTCTCTCTAAACATTGAAACTATAAAGTGACGACCATCAAATGTTGCTGCTTTAGAAGCCTTAAATAAGATACTATAATTACATTGATTTCTGTACAATACAATCACTGTCAAGGGCAGCTGGTCCATTTAGAAAACAACAGGTAACAGGCATTGAAATTCAAAGTAGACTCACAGACAAAACAGCATGGACTCACTCTACATTGTACAATTTTGGTCTGACAGTAGCTATGATATGAAAGATGACAATCGTGAAACAGCTGTGGCTCCTAAACTGTGGTCCTACATCATACTGTGAGAGAGGCTCAAAGACAGTCATAATTTTCAGCCAATGTCAAAAATTTGTGCTGCTACAACCTCCTGTACGTTGATTGAGCAGCCAATAAAAATTTTACATGAAATGACGTAGCTCTACACCGGTACTCTTTAGATTTTTCTTCACACACATTAACAGCACGATCGCCAAAGCGCAAGTCATGTTGTTCTGTTAGCACAGCACCAGCTCAGACTGGCTGTTCTTCAGTACTAACTAGTGTCATAGCTTTCAGTTCAATAGGCATTATCATTGCCCATCTACACACCAGCATCCATTTACACACCTTCATACACACCATCATACAGCTACACACTTTCACACACACCATCGTACATCTACACACCTTCACACACACTACTGTACATCTAACCCCTTTTCACACACACCTTTATACATCTTTACACCTTCACACACCATCATACATTGACAAACCTTCATTCGCACCATCGTACATCTACACAGCATCGTACATCTACACAGCATCGTACATCTACACAGCATTGTACATCTACACAGCATTGTACATCTACACACCTTCATACACACCATCGTACATCTACACACCTTCATACACACCATCGTACATCTACACACCTTCATACACACCATCGTACATCTACACACCTTCATACACACCATTGTACATCTACACACCTTCATGCACACCATTGTACATGTACATACCTTCACACGCTCTGTTGGACATTTACACTGCTTCACACACACTGTTGGACATCTACACACCTTCATACACACCATCGTACATGTACATACCTTCACACACACTGTTGTACATCTACATACCTTCACACACATTGTAAATCTACATACCTTCACACACATCGTACATCTATACACCTTCATACACGCCATCGTACATCTACACACCTTCACACACACACATTGTACATCTACATACCATCATACACACTTTCACCTACACCATTGTACATCGAAACACCTTCACACAGACCTTCACACACACCATCGTACAGCTACACACCTTCACACACACCATCGTACAGCTACACACCTTCACACACACCATCGTACAGCTACACATATCGTACCTAGATTGTCGCACCGTGTGATTTGTAATGATCTTTAAAGCATTGAACTGTGACACATTCTCTTTTGTGTAGGGTGCAGACCCCCACATCTTGGCGAAAGGAAGAGAGAGCGCTTTGTCATTAGCTTGTAGTAAAGGCTATACGGACATCGTCAGAATGCTCATAGATTGCGGTGTGGATGTCAACGAATACGACTGGGTAAGTTGTTCTGCCTGACTTCAATCTGTAGGGGAGACAACGAGCTGGACACGTCAGATATTCTATCCACGAGCTATGAGATTTTTTTTCAGTAGACCAGTAAGCAATATCAGCGATTTGGAAATATTTTAAGATACAAGACGACAACAGGAGTCAAGC
>JBBPCX010000088.1:14398396-14410725 GCA_037974365.1 Hydrocynus forskahlii | reverse complement strand
CTTCAGGTATACTATTTTTGCTAAGGGTAGGCTTGTCATAAACTGTAGAAGAGAAAATAAAACTGGTCTCCAAATTAATTGCACTTGCACGGACTCCATTCTAAGAAGTATCGGTATCGGTACTCGGTATCGGCAAGTACACAAATAAAAATACTCGTACTCGTATCGTTTTGTAAAAAAAGTGGTATCGGTGCAACCCTAGTTACAGTGATTTTCTATAATATTCCTGATAAACACATTTTCTGCCAAGAACTGTAGTTCATTCAGAGCTGGGGTCACCCACCGTGGTCCTGGAGATCTACTTTAATGCCATGCTTAGCTCTAATCTACATCTAAAATGCTCCCCCCCCTCCCCTTTACCTAACACTTTTGGACTTCTGAAAAGGCTTGATAACCAGAGCAGGTGTTGCAAGAGGAGAAACACCTTCAGGTTGTCATTAGATACTGCAGTCTTTTTTTTTTTTTTTTTTTTTTTTTTTAACTATATATATATATTTTTTGTAATATACTACTAAAATATTTGTCAAATTCAAATCCTTTGCTTTATGAGTAGCTTTTGCATTACAAAACAGGCTGAGCATTACATAAAAAAATAAAATACAGGCTTCTGTATTTATAAATGAATTAAAATCCACACATAATCAATAAGATGCATATCAAATAGGCATGTTTCACATGTGCAGAATTCCATAACTTACACAGCACACTACGTATAGAGTGGGGTGTCATATGAGATGCAGAGTTTAATGCCTCTTAAAGTACCCATAGCTTTCATGTTTCATTGTCCTTGAGGTCCACTTATGATGTTTATGTACCAAGAACAGTCAGAATTTATTTTTACATGACTGTTTCCAATCTGTCAATATTAATGATCTCTGTTCTGAATAGCTACGCTATATTATGACTAATTTAAAAAACAATCCGAACTGCAACGTTCTTTATAACTTGTGTGGGCCTAAACTCCTGTAGACTCAATACGTGGATGTATTTAAATCACAAAAACAGGGTTTTTAAACAAGTTGTTTTACAATCTAATTTGTAGGGATGGGCCATACTGTTTAAGGAATGGGCATTACATTTTGAAACTTTAACAGTGTTTAAAGTACAACATTAAAATTATAGATAAAAAAACAGCAACCATTTGGTTTTCTATGATTTGGGCCCTTTAAGCCTAAGCTAATTAAATAACAGCATGTAAGCATTTTTGCTTCCATCTGTTTCACTTTTATAGTGAATCATATAGTATGTACTTCTGTAATTTAAAGCCTATGGCATTAATGGAGAAGCTGTATTGAGTGTTGGCTATTTTTTGCCTACTCATTGTGCACAAGTCACTGAATGGTTTGGGTCCTGAATACATATGGTATGTTTGAATATATGCTCCTGGTTGGTCTCCTTGATCTGCTGGAACTGCCCAGGTAGTGGTGAAAACTAAACACGGTGCCGAAACTAAACATGGTGAAATGGCTTTAGTCACTATGCATCTCGCTGCTAAAACCAACTGCCCATCAGTATCAGATCTGCACCAACTATAGCATTAAAAAGCTGCTAAAAACTGCACTATTCTCCTCCACCTTCTTTTAAACATTTGCACTTCTATTGCCCTTTGTTTTCTTTTATGTATTCTATTTCCATTATTTTAGTCTATTTTATTTTATGTTCTATTTCTGTAGAGTACATTGAATTACCTTTTGTGTATGATAATGTGTTATATAAATAAACCTTTTATTTTAAATCTGGTTTAAACAAAAACAGATTAACGCTCTGGAATCTTATGAGCAAGGTAACAATAAAAAACTAACTCCATTCAAACTTTTTAGTGAGTTGCTTCGTGAGCATTTTTAATTATATGTATTTATGTATGTTTTATATTAAATTTAGAACTATGGCTTGCTTTGTTCAATAATGAGTTCGACTGATATGCATGTTTGTGTGCTTACAGAATGGAGGAGCCCCTATACTTTATGCCGTTCATGGTAATCATGTCCGTTGTGTGGAAATCCTCTTGGGTAAGAGCGTTGAATCGAGCAGTTGGACAGAGCTTTACAACATCTAGTATGACACAGTAAAAAGTAACAGTGAACTATTTTAACAGAGAGTGGAGCTGACCCGACCATGGAGTCTGACTCGGGCTTCAATGCAATGGACATGGCGGTGGCAATGGGCCATAGACACGGTAACTACAGCTGGCTTATGTATCAATTTAAGATTGATAGGTTGCTGCACATTTAACACATGTATAGACAGCGTTAAATAATTTATTGTAATGTGAGAAGTGTAGTATTTGTGTAATCTAGATGTCTAGAAGTTGTTAGTTTTAAAACATTGTAAGAGCAGGAAAGGCTACAACTTGAAGCGTAGTCTTTAGTACTGTTAACAATTCTAAACTGCTCTAAAACTGAGACCCTGACTGGGGTAATATTCAGTAATGTATACTACAGTAATATGTGAGATGTCAGACTATTATGTGGCAGTGATAAAGGGTGTCCTTCAAACAGCTATTTGTAAAAACAAACTCATCAAATGTACTCATGTTGATAAAGCAGTAGTGTCTTATAAGGGTCTATTAGTGCTGGGCTGTATACGGGTTCATACCGAAAACCGTTTATTATTGTTATAATATGAATTTTTCTTATACCGCAGTACCAGTTTAAAAATTTACGTTGGTTTATGTAACTTTATGTAACTTATGTAACTATTGAAAGTTTATTTAAACATGTAATTTCTCAATTAAATATATATATATAAAGACACACACATATGTGTGTGTGTGTGTATATAAACAAATTATTGTTACACAGAAAGAACTTCAACTAAGTAAACATAAATCAGAATCAGAAACAGAATCGCATGTTTTGTATGTGAGCAAGCACAAGTGTATAAATGAACAATACAATATGATAAACAATCTAGATCTTATGTACAGAATATAAATCACTAAAATTACTGAAATAACAGGATGAACTGAAATTACATTTATGCCAAATATTTGGCCTCATGTATTTTTTTGTGTTTAAATGCAGCCTTATATTGTATACATAAAAATAAATTACTATATGTACAGTATATGTGCCTATGCATCTGTCCATAGAAAAAGTTATATTTTTTAAAACTTTTTTAAATACACTGATGCTATATACATATACATACATACACTGCCACTTTCTTTGTAAATATGTATTATGTATACAGTATGTATATGTGACACTTTAAAGGCGCTCAAAAATAAGGGCAGCCAGCACAGATCGGGTACTGACAGATACATTAGCAAAGTAGCCAAGTAATAATAATAACTGCTTTATTAATTCAGCAGATACCATAGATTGGAGTGCAGCTCAGAGTACTTCACATGGACTCCATTCTCATATAGAACACAGCAAACCATACAAAGAAAGTTAAAAAACAGAGAGACATTTTTAACCCTTGGTATTTTCTTCATCTACTAGTGGGAAAAAGAGCTCCAACATCTGGCATATACTCATTCTTGAGTGTAGACTCATTTTGCATCGTTTCACACTGGGTGTGTCCGAAATTGCGCACTTGCACACTTTTAGTGCGCGATTTTAGTGCATAGTGCGTTCACACTGACAACCAAGCTAAAACGCAGTGCACTGAAAGTACCCGGACGGTGCACTAATAATGGCCAAAAAACGCATTGCAGAGCGATGCACACTACGCGCACTAAACGGACGCCATTTTGACAACGTAGCGGAAGGGGAGGGACATTCTACAAGTTTTCAGAGTTGAATGATGGCTGCCAACAATACAAGCCCAAGCGGAGGCAACTGGTCCGTATAAATGTAAGTAACATTAATAAAATTATTTTACTGACGTATACTACGGTAAAACCAGCAGATAGTTTAGCAGGCTGGAGTATTGCGAGCAAATGTTAGTCCGTCACTTCTGCTAAGTTCAAAACGTTAGTGTTCCATTTCGGACAACACTTGCCCACTGAGTTTTTTGGCCGTTATGAGTGCACCATCCGGGTACTTTCAGAGCAATGAGTTTTAGCTTGGTTGTCAGTGTGAACGCACTATGCACTGAAGTGTGCACGGGCACGTTTTCAGACACAGCGTTAGTTTCGCATGTGTGCAACGCCATCCTTAAATCACCACTAGCAGCATTTTTACATATTTTTAAAAATTATATAACTTTACTTCGACGGGACACAGGACAAGACGAGACAAGACGAGGCTTGGGATGACGTCTGAAGTCTTGTAATTCACAAAAAAACAGTGGAACTTCCAAAGGAGTTTTGCTGTGCAACGACCATTTATGAAAGAACAATGCTGCTGGAATTTTAACACCACCCTATACCGTGAACCTGGTATAATTGTGAAAAATACAGTAATAAAATGTTTTGGTCATACCGCCTTGCTCTAGGGTCTATATATATATATATATATATATATATATATATATCTTTGATGATTCCAGTCTTAATATTTTTGGAACATAAATGGATCGTCCATTCATGTGCCAGGCACCATTTTCTTTTTTCATTGTTTAAAACTATAGTCACTGACAGGCATTATACACTATATTATGTGGTGTTCAAGATCACTGGATAGTTATAATTAAATGTATAGTTACTGGAAGTAAGTTAAATTACATTTGTATCAGACTAACAATTTTTAGCAATAAAGTTTTTGAGATATAATTTAGATGATGTCTTAAGCCCTGAACTCTTCAGATAAGCTGTAAGCTGCACTGTCTGAGATTTAAACACATACTATCATGCCTTCTGGCTTCATCATGTCTGATAATACATAATCATATTTACACTACTGTGAATGAACTATAAACCAAATGCTCACAGAAGGAGCACAAATTCCCACAGAAACTCCAAAATCGTGTGGAAAGCCTTCAAAGAAGAGTGGAAGCTTTTATAGCTGCAAAGGGGTGACCAGCTCCATACTTAAGTCTATGTACATGAGAGCAATGTCGAAGTCCCTTTTGGTGTAATGGTCAAATGTCCCAATACTTTTGGCCATATAGTGTGTGTGTGTATGTATATATATATATATATATATATATATGTATATATATATATGTATATATGTGTGTGTATATATATATATGTGTATATATATATGTATATGTCCCTAGATAGCCACCATACTTATGTCTTTATTTCAAGACACTTGAGATGATGGGTGCACAATATTTTATTTTGTAATGGATACTTACCTAACACATT
This sequence comes from Hydrocynus forskahlii, assembly GCA_037974365.1. NCBI lineage: Eukaryota > Metazoa > Chordata > Actinopteri > Characiformes > Alestidae > Hydrocynus > Hydrocynus forskahlii. The sequence continues at coordinate 14,405,525 of JBBPCX010000088.1, read as the reverse complement.
TTAAAAAGTGTTTTTCTCCATCAGTTCAACAGGTCATGGAAGCACATCTGCTGAAGCTGCTACAAGGAATCAAAGAGTAACTGTTACCGGTGGAGATACCGAAGAATAAATATCAGTGGGGAGATGTTATAGAAAGCAGATGAAATGGACAGTTCATCATCAGCATGTTTACATTACTCACCTTGAAGCTACCTTGGCCATAGTTTCATCGTTTTCTTTTGCCTAAAGACAAATGATACTGCACCTCAGAAGTCTGGGTACCCTGAAGTTTTACGTACTGTTGATATTTATGTAGTTGTGTCTAGTAATATATTGTGAAGGTTTTTCTGTGTGAACGTAGAGTTTTATAATTAATGATTTAAAAAGCAAACACTTTGCATTACATACTTGAAACTGTTCATTTTACAATAAAATGACCAGCAAAGACAACAGTTGTTTCTGATCTTCAGTGAGGAAAGTGCTTTTTTAGAGAAGATTAAGTCCAAAATGTCAATGTATTCGCAAGGATTTGAGGAAAAAAAATTCAGATTTCAGTTAATGTGAGTGAATATTGACATGGCCCCAGAACACATATGGTTACTTCATCTACTTTTTAGCCAGTATACCACTGGTGGACTATCCAGGTCTCTTGACTGAACTCAATACAATATTAGTAATGCTGAGAATATTGAAAGGATCTACTTAAAAATCTTCATTTTAAATACACTCAAATACTAAAAATGCTCCAAACTGACTGGTTGAACAACAAACTAGATCTAGTGTAATCACTAATACTGCAGTCAGATCTAATCCTTTAGTTTTTACTTTTTAAAACATGTCAGCTACCCCTTACATTCTGTGAACATTTTAGGACAAACAGGCCAATAGAAATGGTCCCATGTTATTTGAGATTGTTAGCAAACACTACAGTTAGCATTTATGATGTAAAAAGATCAAGTGATAGTTTGAGTAAACTGTTTAGAGCAGGGGTGTAAAACTCCAGTCCTGGAGGGCCGTAGATTTCCCTGCTCAGATACCCCTGGTTCACCTCGCCAGTTAATTGTCAGGTTTAGTGAATGTGTTTGAGGAGGAGAACCATCAAACTGTGCTTGACACTCCTGGCTTAGATCAATTCTGTGCATACTGATCCATTTATGTGCCTTATAATAAAATATTCAACTAAGGCTTTACCTGTATGTACATTTGGTAAAAATAAAAAGTACACTCAGGAGCTGTTAACCCCTTTCATTACTTCTCTATCTGATCATGACTGAATCTAAACCTTAGTAAAATACTTGGTAAAAAAAAACATTCCCAGCATGCATTATACATAATTTTCTAACTTGGAATGCCATTCTAAACAACTAGAACTCCCTGCCATCCAAGTTATTAGAAACATGAAAGTACAGAAGCAGCTTATGTCTAAAGACTGCAGTTGCTTCATCCAAACAAATATATTGTTAAAAAATAAGGGTATCCTGGCTCCATGTACTCAAAAAACTGCCACACTGCCTAAATTCCCTGTCCCACCATTAGTGACTTATCAATGACTAAACCTCATGTCTGTGTGAAGATCCTCAAATAACTGAATTCCAAATGTGCTATACCAACTGGACATAAGTAAAAATGTAAAAAATGTGCAGAGAAGGCAGTGGTGTATTTAATAAGCATTTAATAGCAAATGTTTATTTCCAGATGTTGGCTTCAGCTAGGCCACAAAGGAGTGAGCCTCAGTAACAGGGAGATAGACGGGCAGGATGCCCCACAGACCGCACACACTCACCACTCTGGGTGAAGCTTTGCACGGTAAACACAATCTCACTCTCAGCCTGGACACAAGGGGGACACAACAGTGCACAAGAGAACAAAGAGGACAAATGTGGATGCAATATTTATAAAAGAAAAGGAAACAATTGCCCAAAAAGGGATTGGGGGGGTAGGAAGAGTCCCACATGACCCAGCTGAGACAGGAGATTCCAAACGTCCGTCCTTCCCTTCAGGTTAGTTAGCCTCATCCTTTGAAGCCTCATCGAAGTTCTCCACAAGATCTACAAAGGACAGAATTTACATCAGTTTTATTTTTTTTCAATTGCGCAGGGACTGAAAGACAATATGTACCATTAAATGAATAGTTAAGATTCTATACTACAAAAACTATATTAACAAAGCGGGATGGCTTATTTTGGTTTTAAACACTTAATTGGTTTCTATTTTACTCTTATTACAAACGTTGCTTTTTATGTAGTTGTGTTAACTGTTTTTACCAGACAGTCTTGAAGACTTAAATAAAATGCTTTTACTTCCCTATCAAATGCGCTATAGTATAAAAGCTATGCTCAAGAGTCTGTGCTGGACTGATTAATAGAACTAAATGAGAGAAGAAAGTGAGAACTCTGAGACAAAAGACTTTCAAACATTACATTATTCAATCAAAAGTGATGGGAATTAAATCTAATCTTTGCTGGAACTGCTAGTGTTTATATGAAACCTGATTCAGGCTATTTTGCTCAGCCTGCTGGAGGACGTCAATTGTCTTGCGCTTGTACGCGCGCACACACCAATGTGTGTGTTCTAGGACGACCCGAAAATGAGCGCTGGGGGACTGGAAAGTCCGCAGCTGTAAAAATGGAAGTGCGGAGGATCAAAAGCAGGTTGCCTTTTATGAGATGAAATCTGATAAATGAGACTTCCACTGTTCTGCTCCAGGGTGTCAGACTCAAATCACTTACAGAAGGGGCCCCCTGATCTGATTGTTTTCAGAAGAGACTGAAATAGGGGGGGAGAAGAAAAAAAAAAAAAAGCAAGACGAAATTCAGTGACGGCGAGACAGCGAGAGCCGTTAACCCCTTGTCATCATGCAAAATGAGCTCATTTTGTAGAGCAAGAAAAGTAATCGTTCGCTACGTTGCCTGGATTTAGGTTGCAGGAAGAAGGTGGCTAGGTGAGAGCGAGAGGGCAACTGTAATGGCAACCTTGTGTGCTGGCCTCACTGGCCAAAGCTTGCTTTCAGAGCTCATAAACAGTTTTAAAGTGTGCTCTGACAGACGAATCCTAATCCCCAGTACAGGCTTGCAGAACTGTTTTGATGTCAAGAGCCGACAGAAGAAGAAAGCAAGCTGTGCTGACATTACTGCAGGAACATCACATATGGCAAACAATCAGTTGCTGTGCAATCAACAGGGAATAACAGTATATAAGACCAACGGGGGGGTAAAAAAAAAAAAAAAAAAAAAAAAACCAGGTGGATAGATACTGTGGTGGAGAACCTCATGAGGTTTCCAAAGAAATTAAAAAGTTAGACCATCCAGTGAAAATGGCTTTACAAACCTGGAACTTCATCATCATCGTCCTCTCCTCCTGCCACTGGTGCCTTTCCATCACCTGCTGCAATAAAAGGCCAAAACGGAGTTAGCAGCAATCACGACACTGCTCTATTTGATTAATACATTAACTGAAAAGCTAATAATCCACATACTAACAAAAACAAAGCTGTTCTTTAGATTTGAAGTCAAAAAGCCTTAGGTCACAGCAGGTGGGCTGCAACCTAAGGCTATTTGACTCCACTTCCATTCTCAATCAAGCCGTGCATTACCCCTTTAGGAAACTATTCAATGACTCAGTCTCTAATTTCTCCATTTGATTATTTTGGTATAATTAATAGGGCTGGCCAAAAAAGTATTTTAAGTACTTTGAGTCATCACTTTTTCCAAGTGAATACTTAGCACTCCCCCTCCTCAAAATGACCCTCAAACATTTGCATTATAATCGTCAGAACGATGTATTCCCGTTACTGCATAAATGCGAAATATATCTGAGAGCACAACAGCGTGTATATAGTCAGTCAAAGCCCAGCTGCTCCCGCACCTTATGTTGGTGTCAAAGCAGCAACTGAAGGCTTTCGAATACAAACTTTGACAAACTTAACTAGAGAGTGGAGATCTGAGAAGTTTGGGGGGGCTACATGCTGATCTGAACCCGAGGAGAACCATCATTGAAGCACTGGCAGAAACTTCATCCACTGTCAACTCTTAGCATTGCCCTCCCCAGACTATGATAATCTCATCATAAATACCACATAAATTGCCCTGTCTGATCATTTTAACCATGCAATTTCTCAGGTATCTGCTTTTTTTTTTTTGCTTTAGCAGCTACATGACTGCACGAAAAACTGCACTGCTTTTGAGGCAAGGCTAAACTAAGCCTATTAAACCCGATCTACTGTTTTAACACTGAATGCCCTAGTAAACGTACTGAACACCAATCTAACAAGTAAATACTCGATTTAGAATTATTCAGTCCAAACCTAAGTAGTATTTTTGAATGCACAACTTTTTGCACAGAAAAAGCCCATACAGCAAGCTTTTTGGATTAAAAAAAAAAAGGACGTAAAAATGTTTTGGGATGAAATGACTAACAGATTAACAGTCTATAAAGTATGCATTCTTAAAATATGGGAAAAGTGGACAAAAGTCATAGTGCTTAATGGCTATGACTCTAGGTAGATTCATGCAGAATATGCCAAGGGGAGGAGTGAGGAAAAAGAGGCAAAAAAACAGGCAAATCAAGTCCTTTTTAGTTTGTAGTTTGAGATTGACAGGTTACAGGACCTCACGAGTCAGCTGCACCCTGACAACTGTCACCCTACCCCCATCCCCTAACTCTCACACATGACACACACCTGTTCACAACTCCCTCTTAATAGCATTTCACAAATCAGTAAGTCATACAAGACCATGTGGAAAATATACACGACCACATAAAAGTTTTGGTACACCCTGAGATTTTCTGCATTTATGTGTGACTCACTTAAAATGACTAAAAAATACTCAATATTCTTTGCTAACAAATTAATTTACAATATGTTCACCATGTGTTCCTTCATTATGCAGAAAATTATTCATCAGTTAATAATTATGTGGATCACCAGACAACTGTTAAGATATTTAATGATCCCTTATGTGACTTAAAATGGGATGAACCTGTTAACAAGTGAATTTAAAGTTAAAGGACATTCTAGAATTTGGCTCAGCATCAAAACACAACCAGTAAACAGGATGTCAGACATGCACTGTTACATATTCTTTCCATATTAAAAGGAACCTTGTTTTGACATTTTCATTTGTAGTTGTTCATGCAATAATTTTCCAATTCTTAACAGGAATAAAAATCCAGTTTGTAAAATAAATGGATATGTGGTAAAAACCTGTGGTGTACAAACCCTTTTGACTGAAAGTGTCCAAGATTCATCATTGCAGCACTTTGATCACTGCATCATCCAAAACTGGAAATGTGCTTAACAGTGACAAACACCATTCTCAAAGAAACACTTAGTGAACATCCAAACTAATACTTACTTCCCTTGGCTTTGTACCATGCAGTGATTAAGCATAATGATTAAGAAGAAACGGCGATAACGAACGAAATTTAAGAGAAAAAAGTAAACCCTACACACCTTGTTTAGGCAGGGCCTCGGCGAGTTTTCGCAGACTGGTCAAGCTGTCAGCGCCGAGCTGGTTGAGAATGGAGGGCAGCATCTCTGTGAGCTGCTTGGTCTCGGCGTGGCCTGTGATGGTGAAGGTGTTGGCTGCCAATGAAGCCTGCACTTTGGGATTGTTGAAGTGGATCACTGTTCCCTGGTTTGTGAACATGTTCACCTGCAAAGTCAAGAAGTTGAAAATTACAACAGTGCAGAGACATGGCTTCTGTTTCAGTTGATCGGTCTCTCCTCACCGGAGGGAAATAATGTTAAAGCCATTTACAAGTGATAATGAGTCGACTGAAACAGTCTTGCAAAATGAAATCACTCCAGACTGATATAAAGTTCTGAAACCCTCCTCGTGCCAGGAATGTTAACGTATTGGGTACACAATGACTATTCTGTTAAAAGCAAAATGCACACATTTAGAGGCATTACTAACATTACTTATTTAAGAAAGAAGTGACAACTGAAATGGGCATATAAAAACATACTGCTAAATTTGGCCTGAAATTGGAATTTTATTTAGAAGCAAAGACAAGTTTACTATATGATCAGTGCAAAGTGATTGTCCAATACATACATGTTCCCAACAAATCTGGAAGAGTGCAAGCATTAAGACATTACAGACTCGCTTGCTTCCTTTACTAGTTTCTAAACTTCCACCTGACTGACCCTAACTATCAAAACTTAGGCAGAATAAGATGAAACATTCAGGAAAGTACAAATTGTGGTGCTGGTAGGGATTCAGGATTTGAGAGGTGGTGTGATTATAAATGCATTAAAGCATTTGTATTTCAATGAATGCATGTCCTACACAGCAGTCCTTTCCAAACACAAAGACATGAGACATTACCTCCTCAATGCCGGAGATGTTATTGACTCCCAACTTTTTCAGGGAGAACTGAAGTTTCTTGTCATCAGCGGTGGCAGTTCTGTGTACAACCTTCTTCTTTCTGCGTGCAGTGCCCTGTTCACAACACACACAATGAGAGTTTTAAGTTGGTCATTATCTGATCTGAATCGGATTTGCGCAATATATAACTGAACTGATTGAATATTACAGAATGTTACTCATATCTGCTGCTGTTCTGTTGCATTTATTGCATTAACACTACCCCACTTTCATAAGCCATTCTGCTGGTACAACACACTAAGTCTTTACATAAAGAACCATGAGTGTTACAGTGCTATTTGTTACCCTCATGTTCTCACCATTGTGTTGCACTACTGTTTATTGTCCATTTTTTATTCACATCATCATGTCAGTTTTGTAATACTCCGTAGCGCTTAAACAGAACTTTGATCAGTCAAACTGGTTGAGAGTCCTCTGCAACACATTGGGAGCAAGAGTATGGTGGAACCACCTTCAAAATGAAAGCGCGTCTCTAACGTCACGCGTAAGAATGCCGGGGAAGGACAAAATCGCAAAGAAATCAAGTGTGCAGAAACAAGGAGCAAAACACAGCACAATCATATATATATACACACACACACACACACACACACACATACATATCCATACATATACACATACATACACACAAATATATATACACATACATACACACAAATATACACACACACAAATATACACACACACACAAATATACACACACACACAAATATACACACACACACACACACACACACACACACACACACACACACACA
>JBBPCX010000088.1:14360288-14382313 GCA_037974365.1 Hydrocynus forskahlii | reverse complement strand
ATAGTATATTTTTCTGATGCAAAAAATGAAGCTTCATTGCATTGAAATTCTTATTCAAATACTTTTAGTAAAAGACAAATTAAGGTTCCTAAATCTTTTAATTTGTACAATGCATTTATTTATGTATAATAATAATAATAATAATAATAATAATAATAATAATAGTAATAATAACAATAATAACAACAACAACAACAATAATAAAAATAATACTAATTATTATTATTATTATTATTATTATTATTGTTATTATTATTATCATTATTTTTCTTCTTAATATTATCATCATTATTCTTCTCATTATTATGATCATATATTATATTGTATTATATTATATTATATTATATTATGTTTTATTATATTATATTATAAAAAAATGCTCAGTGCAAATTAAAAAATTGGGAACCTTCTTTAAATGAAGTGTTTATAACTTTGGTTTACAAGAAAAACTGGAGTTTTAGTAAAAGGTGACTTTGTAAACAGCCTACAATAATATCAATTAATTACAGTCATACTTCAATACATCTGTTGATTTGACTTTGCAAATTCAAATTTCAAATGAACTGGGTTCATACTGATCCCTGAGATCATATGAGTATCACACTCAAACATACTAGTTCTAGTTTAGAAATAAACTCAAGATATAAAGCATCAAATATACAATATATAATCAAGTCTTTTGCAAAGTACTTCGCATATGTAACATGTATGTTTACATTCAAGTTAAAATTCCAAACCCTCAAACTGCCCCATACTACATACACTTTATTTGAATGGGGGTTTGGGCTGTTTGTATTTTCTGCATGTTTTTTTAAAGGAATTCTGAAAAAAACGAGCTTCAGGTGAAGGTATATGACTGAAAATCTATCTTCTTCCAATCTAATCTCCATTACATTTCAATTGCCACATTGGATTTCCTGTGAAAAGTTTTTGCATCCCCTCAACACTAGTTCATGTTCATTAAACAGGGGGTCTGGAACTGCAGCCCATGTTCTCAGAGCTCCAAGTCCTTCTGCCGTTCCACAGCCTATTCTTAAATACCAGTGTATCAATAATTCTTACATATCAATCACATATCTCTGCAATGAAGGTCCAAATTCGCAAAGTACGTATTGACCAGAGCATAGATATAAAACATGAGTTTCATATTGTCATAATTTAAACAACTTTAAAGGCACAACAGTCAGTTAACAGGTGCTGTTGAGCCATCCACTGACAACGATGACCTGGTGATATTGACACTGTCAACATATAAACAGAAATGTAAATAATACACACCGTGGAACACACACACACACTAAAACTTTGATTCGACTCTCCGTTTATAGTTCTTTCATTGAATTCTTTGATAATTGTGTCTGTGTGAGTGTGTGTGTGTGTGTGTGTCAAAGACAGAGGAACGACAAGAAAAAAGAAGAGTAAAAAGGCAGTGAATGCTCTCCATGGGGGGTGTTGAATCCTTTTCTGATCTATTCACATTGTAGCCCAGCAACACTTATCCTCTGTAGCTAGCTGTATAGTGATGAATTTCGTGAGAGTGTGTGTGTGTGTGTGTGTGTGTGTGTATGTGTGTGTGTTTTACGCTCCATTAGCGAGTTTCAGAACTAAAGCCAGGTCTGAATACAGCACCAATTAGAGAGAGTTAGACAGCCCACTAGCACACCAGTCTCTACCACCCAACTTCAGTCAATTACGACTCTCTCCTTTCATGCTCCCTCTTTTCTCCTTCTCTTTCTTTCACTCTTTTATCCTCTCTACTTTCTCTCTTTTTTTGCCCCTTGTCTCTTTTCTGTTTTCCTCGGACAGTCGTATCTTTGCCTCCTTTTCTGTCTCTTTTGAGCTTTCTTCATTTCGCTCCCATGCTGAAACATCATGCCTTTTATCGTTTCGTCCTGTTTTTTTCTGTCTAGAGGATTGTGCCTGGCTGAGGCTGAGGGCACACTGAGGGGATTCCTCTGGAGAGGTTATGAAAATATGACAAACAGGTCCGATTTGCTACGGCCCTTTTGATGCTCACTTTCAAAGCCTGCCAATTCTACACAACATCCAATGAGCTTCAGTAATGGGGTGCAAGACATCACACGCACAAATTGATGTGTTTAATCCCATCCAACACAGCAGCTTGTTCTTTCTGGGGATCTGATGTGCCTCGATTAAAGTTTTGTCACACATATGCACTAATAAACATCTATTTATTACTAAGTGGGGTCATACATTGACTCCCATGTTACTGCAAAAACATTCCCCTAAGTTTATTAGGGGAAAATATGTCGTTGGTTCTTTTGTGGAAAGCCTAATTCCTATAGCATTTAAAGGCCAGTTTGATTAAATGAGTTATACATATGTATAACTCATTTATACTTTTATACTCATATTTCCAAATTTAGAAGTACACAGTTAAAGCTGGAGTGTTATCACTGGATTACAGTTTATGTAAGTACACCTGTTTATCAACTCATGTAATTACACGTAGTTGCATTAGGATACACTTGTGTAATTTCAGTGATTATGAAATTGATCTATTTTGACCTGATATGACCTGATATGACATGTCATCATATATTTTCCCATTTCACTTAGCTAGAGGAGGGTCCCTCTGTTCTGCCTGTGGAAGGCACAATATGAGCAACTGTGCATTTGTACAGTTGGTGTATCTGTTACTATGTTCCAAAGCTTAATGTAGTGATAAATAGCAAATATGAGACAAAAAAATAAATAGGCGAAGTGTTACTCTGCAGGTAACAATCCATATGTATTTAATCAGCTAAGCCTAATGTAACTAACCAATAATGGGAGCTTATATCCCAGCAATTATCACTGTGCATACTGCATGCCTGAACCACCAGACTGTATGACATGCTCTCATCTAAAACAGAACTGAAATTATATTGCATAACTAATAACAGCAGCAATCTCAAAGCCTGTATTTTGTCAGCTAACACAAAGTCATACAGTGTCAGGAACCACATATGTAAGTCCATTTGAGATTATTTAACCACTCAACACAGGGCTTATTCTTCTATTTTCTGAAAGTTTTTTCGCACACATGGTATTATTTAGCCAAATGAAGCAAGCGTGTGATGTATTAAACACACAGTTTACATGATGCTAATTAGTGAAGAATTCCACTACTCGCTAGCTACATTAGCCTTAAAGAAGAAGTGATGCTTGGACACCAAACATGTCTTGGCTAAGGGTAAGACTGAATACATTTCGCTTTTAAAGAAATTCCTCATTTGAGTGGATATTGAGCAGCTAACCCAGGTCCTGTCTTTCTGCGCTACTCGGCTGACCTAGTCTGGTTTCTCCAAACAGCTTTGATTGTGGACGCCAGTTACACGCAATAACGCCACCGGGGCATAAACATTTCAGCATGGCCAGTCGGCCCGTTCATCATACTGACACCGCTGGTAATCCACACCGCAGGTCGCGCAAGATGTTAAACAGGCACTGAAGCAGTGGACCCATAATGTAGACCCTCCAGCTTAACCTGGACACCCAGTGCGCAGACATCCTCTCTTCATGATGTGTGAAGTTTGATATAAATCACAATTTAAGCAGAGAGTCCATTGTTTTTTAACCTGCCTCTGTGTTGCCAAAAAACTCATTACATTTTCATGTCTTTAAAGAAATAATCAAATGCACACAGCACAAATGTAGTTGATCACCCAAGACATTTGGTGCCTGAAGTTTGCCTCTTTTGTTTTTTTTTTTTTTGTTTTCAACTGGAGCTACGAGGTTCATGTAGCTAAGAAACAATGTCAGTTTGTTTCCAGAGAACTAGCATTGTGAAAACTTGTGAAAACTGCATGCATAATAATTTATAATGTACAAAATCTGACAAATCTGGGCAAAAGAGCTATGCAATGTTTGTCTGTTTTTTCCAGCTTGCAGTATGTCATACGATGTCCAAAACCATAGAAGGAAGTCTACTTGAGACTACTTAGCAACTCCACATAGTTTGAAGTGTGTAGCTGTTAGCGACAATAGCTTTAGAGCAAAACTAAAGCAAACTTCCACATGCAATATTTATAGTCCGTTCTTTCAGACAACAGTATGTCATATTATGTCACAAACAACATAAGGAAGTCTACTTGAGACTACTTAGGCACTCCACATAGTTTAAAGTGTGTAGCTGTTAGTTATATTAGCAGTGTAGCTTCAGAACAAAATTAAAGCAAACTTCAGACACTGAACAGTCTTGGCCAATGTTTTGGGTGTTATTTGCCAGTTACAGTGTAAAGCAATTTAAAGACTTTATCTCTACAATGACAAGAAAAATACAGGAGCCTGTGTATGTGCTCATTTAAGACAACACTTCAGGAGAATAAGTGTATTTTGTAGCAAGAGGATAGGGTAGTGATCTGCATGTGTGTTCGTGTTTGCCTGTGTGTGGGTGGCCACGGAAAGCAGCCATTTAGAGTTCCTGTCTATGCTCTCAGAACTTTGGATTTGCATGACGCCCCTGTCAGTCATTCAGAAAAAACCCAAACAGAACAGAAGCAGACTCTCTCTCTCTCCCTCTCTCTCACACGCACTCTCAATTCCCTTGCCTGTCCAAATGGCCATGAGACAGTCATTCCAGCCTGACAGTCATTTGGTATGAAAGGTGATGCGTAACTGGAAGCTCAAGTCCTCCTTTAGTTCCCCTTCTTTTCACAGGCCTGGAAACCTCATCCTTTATTCACACCATCCCAGACCCATCTGCTCCAAACTTTGCTCCACTCAGCTCTTCTAATTGCCCCCCCCTCAATCAGAAAGACAGCCACATCTAAGGAAACCTCCACCAGACTCTGGAACACATTGGAGTTTGGGGGCTTTGATAGTCTGCAAGATAGTGATAAAAAGCTACAGTGAGCACATGGGACTCCAGGGCTGAGAGGAGGAGGACCTTTTGAGGTGTCGAGTGGTTTATGTTAGGGTGTGTTGAAGTGGTTTATTTACAGCATACTCTTAAAAATACAGGTACCATAAGGAGTTCTTTGGAGCGATGCCATCCATGAAACACATTTGGGTCCATAAAGAACCTTTCAGTGGTTGGTTATTTCAAGAACCACTGTAAATTGAAAAATCGTATTTGTAAGAACTTGCGAATCTGATAAAAGTGTAAAGAACCTCTGTACAAAGTAAATTTTTGATACCAGGTAAAGCTAAGTTAACAACCATTATAGAAAACAAATAGAAATTGAAAAGTTTCCCGGGAGAACCTTTAAAAGGATGCTACTTTTAGTAAATTTTTAGTAAAAAAAATTGTAAATGAGACATGAATATGTGAAGAATATCTAAAAAATGTGAAAACCCTTAACAAATTGTAAATATTAAATGTTTTTCCAAGAAACCGTACATCCACGCTAGTTTATGACCCTTTTAAAAGTGCAGTATTTTTGGTCATTTTTGCCACCTTTGGTCTAAACTTTAAAGTCAAAGAGACAAATGAGAAGCAAAATCATCAAATAAAAAAATAAAACAAAAATAAACAAAATAAACATATCTCAAAAACACAAAGACATTACCATGTTAAAAGAAACAATATTAAAGCAAATAATGCATGATGACACCTCTGGCCATTTACTGAAAAACTATACATTGGTTCAGTATGATGGTCATTTCAATCTGTGGTTGAGTCCCATTGCCAAATACATAATCCTGAAGAGTAAATCAACATAATTTTGGGTGAGGCCAGCATCATGCGCAGTACATTCCAAGTCTATAGTCATAGGCCACAAAGGGCACTGGGCAGTTTGATCAATGCTTGAGAGATCAGTCAGCTTGGAAGAAGCAAAACCAAAAAGCATGGACTGATATCTGATTTTTTTTAAAATGGAAAACCTATGACTGCCTTTTGGATCACAAATTAAGGTTTGATTTGGACTCCATTGTATTGTCAAGTTGTGTTTAGTCTAGAACTAGCCTTTATTTCTTATTGTTCCATCCAATTTGGCCACTGTGCTGAGAGTAAAAATGAAAAAAGGATGAATCCAGCTGCAGTCTGTGAGCATTCATTCAGCCAAGTCTGATTCATTCAGTAATAAAAAAAAGTGAGGTGAAATTGTCAGAGGCTGAGTCACTCGCCTAGAGCATTGAAATTTTGTGTTTTCCTGTGTGTGTGTGTGTGTGTGTGTGTGTGTATGTGTATGTGTGTGTGTGTTTTGGGATAGCTCCACACTGCGCCGTGTGTGGCAGAGCCTCCTTGCGGCTGGATGATCCAATCAGGTTGCGCGCTGCTCTTCCCCATCTTTCCACAATAGCATATCGTTACTGTAGGTCTGTCATTTTCCCAGAGTTTCTGAAATTCTTCCCTCTTGCTTCCTTGCCATCATCTCCTCTCTTGGGCTCGCAGATCAGTGAATGAAAAAAGTGATTGAAATCATAGTGATTGAGGTTGCGCTTCATTGTCAGTTAAATGGATGGATATTCATCTCTTGGCCCATCATATATGAGACACAACAGACACAGTCCCAAGGACAACACAGTTACTATAAAACAAAACTCTGGTACAAACTAGAAACCATGATATATATATATATATAATATATAATAAATATAATAAACTGTAAATAACACTGCAAGTATTACCTTTAGAATACATTACATTAGTACTGGTACATTGTATTGTATTGTGATAGACTGATGTATATTGCAAAAAAACTCCCTTACAGTAGCAAAGCCACTTCAGGTGACTCTTATAGGCACAAAAGAACTTCTAAAACAGGAAGGAAATTCTTCCTTCCCACTGCCATCAGAATCTATAACTCCTCCTTCTGTCACACACCCACCCAATAATCTGTGCAATAGCCTGATGCTACTTCGTTGTGCAATTTCTTATTGGGTTTAAGTCACTATCATTCTGTGCATTACTATCTTGCTATTATGTGCATTAGTCTACCATGTGCTGTATTGGGCAATATTCTTATCGGGTGCTAAAACATTATTGTTATGTGCAATAACTTATTATGTGCAATAGTCTTGACCATCATTTGTGTTACTAATTCATTTAACTCTAAGTTACTTATCTATAGCATTAATACCCCAGCATTTGTGTATAAAGCAGAGTATATTTCATATTTTGTCTACACATTTTTTATTGGATGTATTTAGGCTTTATATTTTATATTTAGGCTTTATATTTTATATGTCTTTCTGTCTCTGTGTGTCTGTGCTGTCATAATATAAACAATTTCCAGTAACGTTTTCTGATTCAGATTCAGTTTCTGAATTTCCTAAGTAGGGAATCTCTGTCCTGAAGGGTGAGGAGAAGATGGGTCTTCCCATTATTATGCTGCAAAATGGTCCAGACACACAGAGTCTTGCTGTTGTCCAACAATTCTGCTGTTCTTCACAACACTGCATTTCTCTTCTTTAGGATCACTTTGTCTCTCTCTCTCTCTTTCTCTCTGGGGGAAAAAGTGAGCCAGTGAAATAACATTATGTTTCCCCGTGTAGGCCAGATGAATGCGGCCTTTTGTTTTCTGAGACCCTTGCTTATGCCTCCTTCCGACAGGATCGTTTTAAACGTCAAGAGCAAAAAGGAAAAAAAGAGCCTCCGACCAGAGCGGAATCTCACTCCCAAAGTAGAAAAAGATGGCGTTTGATTTGATACTTCCTCCCGAGACAGCAAGCGCTTCCTGTGTCCTGTCACAACATGGCTGGAACTTGGCCGGCAGTTTGGGGTCTCCGAGGAGACTGGAGGTCGGTGTGCTTCGGGGTGGTCGGTTCAAGCGTGTGTGTGTGTGTGTGTGTGTGTTTGTGTGTGTGTGTATGAGGGAGTGGGGTGTAGATTTTGAACAGATCGCAGCAGGAGTCGGGGCTGGACTTGGCTGGGGAGTAACTGGATATATATGAGAGGAACTGGGTGGTTATTGGTCCATAGGGTTTCTCTACTGCTGCTCTGTTGGTGCTGTGTAAATCTATTCCTTTTACACAGCCCAGCAGTTAGCTGTGCGACCTGTGTTGAAATGAATCAGTTCCACACAATAAGCTATTCACACCTATAAACGGCCATTGACTCACCGTTTTTTTGTACGTAATCACTGTTTTTCACAATCAGAATCAGAAAACTTAATTTATCCTGGAGAAAACTCTATATGTTACAAGTGTGCTTACACACACAGCGGCATGGAGACAAGTACAATATAAAACAATATAAACTCTAAATGAACACATAAAAAAAACTGTTAATCCCTCAGAACCAATTTACCAGTTAGGTGATTAAAACACTACTAACATTGTTAGATATCTATAGCCTTACAGGCACTAATATGTAGGAAATTTTAGAATCATCAGAGTTGTAGATATACTACTGATGATCAAGAAAGCTGTAAAACATTGAGAATGAAAGTAAATACCTCATATTTTAAACATGGCAAACAAATCTCAGGCAGAACATTTAATAAATATTGAACAGAAACTGTATTCATATGTCTTCTAACGTCTGGACTTAAAGTATTTCACTATAACAACAACAATTATTAAAATGACAAGTGATTCTGAAGGTTTAAACGACATTATCACGTCTAGGGACCCTTAACAGTGTGAAAACCCTTAGACCCCCACACACCAACTCTTCAAATGTTAGACACATTAGACAAATATGTAGCTGTGTAAGTAATTATGGTTATGGGTGTGTATTTTTAGCCACACTGCTGGGGCTTTTACACTTGCACCAGCTAAATACTGTGATACCTAGTGTGAAAAAGTTTTCAAGAATTGTGATATCACCCACCAATAATGAGTGTAGAATAATACCTCACGTCAAACTATTAGACTACTGGCTCAAAAAAAAACTAGGTTGGCTTTATTCTGAATATAATGTGGTATCAGTCCCTATTCATGTCACATCATTAAATTGAGGACCTATTGGCTATATTTGGAGCGCACTTTGGACACCATTGCTTTAGAAAACCAAAAGTGGTTTTAATAGTCAACAGCCTTGTACTATTTTACTGTAAAGACATCAAGACAAAATGTAATCATTAAATATATTTTCACTGTTCTATAGAAAAATAAATATTGAACAAAATACATTTTTTGTCTAGTTCATAACACCTAAGTCTCCCCATCAAAGTATTTGTTAAAATAAAAATCATTATTAAAAATCATAATGCCCATTTTTGAAGTAGTGTACCTGCCTGCCCTCCAGCCATACCTCTCCTGCACACACTCACTCACACACACACACACACACACTTACACATACACAGTGTCACGTACATTGTCAGTCATTAATACACCTCTTTAGCAGCACCTTTGCTCCAGTCGGCATTGTCATTTGGGTGTCTCCTCTGCAGGAGCTGTACTCATCTGAGCTTTTAGTGCCTCTCTGCCTTTTTTATTGTAGTCTTTAGGCAGATTGCCAATGAGGCTTTTAGATATTGCAAACACACATAGACAGTGTGTGTGTGCATGTGTGTGTGTGTGTGTGTGTGTGTCTACAGAGAAATATAGAATAATAAAAGAGATTACAAATGTACAATACATGCATACATGCATTACTGGGTACCACAGTAAAACTAAGTATATTATCATCGTAAAAACCTTGTATCTCCATTATTATTTTTACTTTTGTTTGTTTTTGGGGGGATTTGCAAATGCCAGCTGTCCATTACACTGGAAGCAATAGAAAAAGTATGAAACTTTTTACTTGAAAAATAATCTTACCATTAACTCAGATTCATACCGTTTTTCAATCTTTCTAAAAGATCTGGATATACAACAATCTATGAAGGCTGGTCATCAAACATCCAGCGGCTGAAAAGTACGACTTTGCTCCAAAAAACCCTTTTGTGCAACATATTTGGTGTACAGTAACCAAAGCTGGTAAAGCAGTGCAATACATTATAGAGAAATTACATACCGTCAGCCTATGGACATCAAAATCATTGAAGTTCAGGACAATAAGCTGGTATCTGTATCCTTGATTACCTGTGGTGGCCATTTATGTGCTTGATGCATTTACAGAAGAGTGTCTAACCTACATGTTTTCGCTAAAAATGTCTTTTTTTGCAACTTCTGTTTGAAATTTAAACAAACTTGGCAAAACATTGTTAAAAATCCCATTCCCCCCTATGAGAAACTATCACTACGTTTTTGTCAAAATGCAGAAATTCATTGTGTATTAGGATGACTGTTAGGACAGTAATAATAGGATGGTTGCTATTTTGTTGTTGATTCCAACTTGCCTAGATTCTATTCACAACACAGTCTAGGTCAGTTGTGTAGCATTTTGAACGGACTCCAGTTAAATTCATTTTAAAATTCACAGTGTAAAGCTGCCCCAACATTGCCACAATTTTTACAAAATAATGCATTTGTGGGTGGAGCATGGATAAATGTATTATGGTAGCCCCTACTTTTTGTGTAAATATTAGTGAAATTCTATGCTGTGATCATATGCTATTTCCATATTTTGCTTGATCGTGACAAGATCAGTTGGACTTATGAATTTGTTGACAACAAAATGAGCAATGTCCTGTCTAGCTGTCCTGTCTAGTTTTTAACAGTGTGACAGGGTGCATTACTTCCCATAAAGGACACGGATTTTAGGGAGTACTGTTGCCATGAAGGGGTGTACTTAGTCTGCAACAATGTTTAGGTAGGTCAAAGCAACATCCACATGAATGCAGGAACCAAGGTTTCCCAGCAGAACATTGTCCAGAGCATCACAGTGCCTCCACTGGCTTTCCTTCTTACCAAAGTGCATCCTAGTGCCATCCCTTCCACAGTTAAGCAATACACACACAAGCGATATCCACATGATGCAAAAGAATACATGATTTATGAGATGTGGCCACCTTCTTCCATTGCTTTATGGTCAAGCTCTAATGCTTATGTGACCCATGGGGTCAGCAGAGGCACTCTGACCAGTCTGATGACATGACCTTGTCACTGGTTCACCGGTTGTCCTTTTGGTAGGTACTAATCACTACATACTGAGGACACCCCACAAGGCCTCTCGTTTTGGATATGGCAAAGACAGGTGTCATTGTGATGAGATAATCAGTGCTATTCACTTCCACTGTCAGTGGTTTTAATGTTGTGCCAGATTGGTGTAAAGTAGACAATTTGCATCACCAGGCACTGAGGCTGTCAGCCTTGTTTCCTAGAGGTACCTACCTCATCAAATAACAATTCTGATAGTAACAGTTAAGATTTAAGATTTACAGCTTAGGTCAACCATTGTTCCATTTGTGTTGAAAGCAATTAGACCACATGGTGCCCATGTGGTCCTGAACATAATATGTTTTTATTATATGTGGAAATTCAGTCATTTCATACTTCATCTATGTTATAGTAAGAGAGCTGGCATGTTTAGCATGAGAGCCCTTTCCATAATAAGGGAAACAATGAAAAATGGATAGAGTTCTGAAAAAAGAAAAGTTGCAAAAATGTACCTGTGGGAAAAATCAGTGACCGCTAAAATCTATACTGTGTATATTTTTAAAGTTCTTAAAAATATACACAGTACAACTGTTAAATGAAAAGGGAAGCAAGTTGTCCTTTTGTGGTAGAATGATCCATAAGGTTTGTCCTGCCTATGGTCAGATATATTAGTGCTAGTTTATATTTCAAAAATAAAGACCAGCAATTGTACCTCTTCCCTGATAGCAGCATTTGAAAAAATAGAATGTGATCTAGAGATAGAAGGCTAGCTAGCTTCAGCTCAATTCAGTGCACCCACTTACTCACACACACACACACACACACACACACACATACACACACACACACACACATGCACACGCGGTTGCGATTTAGTTCAGTCTCTGTAGTGTTTCTGGCGGGGGGGCTGTGAGGGTGGGCGCTGAGTACTAATTACTGGAGCTGTTCGGTATAATGTGCTGCTCTTTAACCCAACAGTCTCTTTGAAAAGCCCCTACACGCTTGCATTTCCATTCTGTCTTCGGATCTCCCCTTTCCCAGTCCATCAAAAAAAAGCAAAACAACCCAGTAAAAATGGACAGGAATTCAGGCCAGCTATTCTAATCGCAAATATTTAGCTAGCCACGTCTTCATTCATAAATCACCGATTTTGAACCATAGCCGGTTCCCTGACTTCAAACCCTCATCGAGAGTGTTGCTGGGCCCAAATGAAAACAAGCTTGTCTAAATACAAAGCACACCACAGGACTGGCTGACCAAAAAAATGAAAACATTTTCTCTGCAAAAAGACCAAAGTAACAGGGAAGTTCACCACATTCGGCCATACTTCATTAAAGAACAAGAAGCTGAGATGATTCACATGGAAAACAATAGACAGAGTTATTAGTTGTGTTGGCTGTGTTGTATTGCCATACAACTGGAACGATAAATAAGTGCTACTTCTGGATATTTGAGTAGTTAACTAGTTATGACTAGTTTGTTTCATGAGAAATATAAAAGCAAAAATATAATATTTATAATAATGTAACCTTCACATGATGTAAAGCTACATTTTTTTAAAATGATGCTTTAAGGTTTCTTTGTGTGATACTATGAAGGAACCACTTTTGGTTTCCTAAATAATCTTTCAGTGAATTGTTCTTTAGAGAATCATTTTTGTAAATGTGAAGTGTAAAGGGTTCTCCCTTCTCAAAAATGTCTTTTTCAAATGTAGCTTTTTAGGGTACAAAAAGTGGTTCTTCTCTTGTGCCAAAAAAGGTTCTTTGACCCTGTTCTTAAAGGTTCAAAGCGGCACATCATTTTAAAAACTGAAGAGCCATTTGAGCTAGCAAAGAACCAATTAATCATTGAGATTATCTTTTTAGTTGTAATGCTACTACATATATGTAAACATGATCTTTTTCTTGAGGGAACCCTCACTCTAAGAACCACCATTAGAATGCTGGTTCTACCAAGAACCTTTATGTTATGGAGAAGTGCTAGAAACTTTAAAAATTTCTTCACACTCACGCACCAAGTGGTTCTCCAAGAAACCATGCACTAGAGGGTCCTTAAGAACACTAAAAGTAGTTCTTCTCTGGCATCTTCATTTCCAAGAGTTTATATTATGTAATTTGTGATAATTCAGCTATAATTTCTCATTATCTAATCCATATTAGAGGCCGGTACACATGACTTAATTCATCTTCAAATCGAAATAATATTTGTCTAGTGTTTCTGACAGGTTTGACAAAATATCCGCTTGTTCTCGTCTAATGACGCTGCCTTCTCGGGCCCAAGACAACATTCTGAGCTTTGTTTCAGCCGAGTGTTTGTTGTTTTATCCAAGAAATCAGCTAGGCTGGGAAAACGCAACAAAATCCTTTTGCTAGACACGACACAGTGCGCACACACACACACACAAATATTTCGCTTTTCGGCCAAAGCAAACACAGTAGGCTAACAATTTTGGACCCATTAAATGGCACTCCAGGGGAATTCCATTTAGTCAAGTTTCTCCTTTATTGATATATGAATTAACTTATCTATTTTTAACGTATTTATCTTGGACGACAGAAATCAAATGACACTCTCATTTGACCGCAAACATGCACGCAGGCACGAAAATGAAAACTTGAGCACTCTCTCTCTCTCCCACCCACACACACTCAAATCAATACAGTTGTCAGTATGTGTAGGGTGGGGCATCCATTTTCAGGAAACACAGAGTGCATAAAGCCCTATGTCTTTGAGTGTGTGTGTGTTTGTGTGTGTGTGTGTGTGTGTGTGTGATTTTCAGATGCAGAGGGTTATTTTCAACTTCTTCAGTTCAGCATCTATTCTTCTATATTTCTATGAAAATGGTCTTGAGACTCCTTATACACACACACACACACACACACACACCATACATGCACACACACACACACACACACACTCCATTGGGTGTGCAGATGTTGCAACAGACATGAACGTCTTTCCTTTCAGTCCTTGCCATAAAGTCCTGGGATCATATTTCCCAAGTGCAGTGAAAAATCTCTCTCTCTTTCTCTCTCTGACACACACACACACACACACACACACACACACACACATACACACACACACTCATACAGACACAGGAACTCAAGCATTGAGATGTCACAGAGCATTGAAATGTCATAGAGCTGTAAATCCATGCAACGCAAACATATGACTAACCTCGACACAGATCAGGAGGAAATCTGAGCCGCATTCATATCAATTGTTGCGAGGTTGGACAAGCATTATAGATGTCAGCAAGTACCGCATTCAACCTGTTGAATCTAGAACCTAATGTGTTTGCTAAATACTACTTGGTTAACACCAGAGGGGAACCCTAATGGTCTTCTAGGAGGCCCAATAGTTACTTGGAGCTTGAAAATTACCTCTGTAATTATTAGCACATTTTAATTCAGTAGAATCATGTAGGGGTCTCAAGTCTGCAAACACTTTGCTTATTTCATTATTTAGTTTTGAATATAAGCAGTAGGGTTGTATCTCATAAATAATCCAATTAGAATTTTTGTTTATTTTGAAGCAAGGTCCTCCACTTGTTAGGCCTTCAGGCACTGAATTAAAGCCCCACTATTTCAGGTTAATCACGAACAAAATCCAAAATATCCAAAATAACCCAAAATATCACTCCTGGTGAAATGGGTATGGCACAGCAATATATACCTTGGATGGCTGCGAGCGTCAATTGACGTAATGTCATCAGAATCAGAATCAGAATCAGAATTGCGTCTATTGGCCAAGTATGTGAGAGAACACATACAAGGAATTTAATTTGAAGTATGTGAGCGAACACATTCAGGGAATTTGAACACATACAAGGAATTTGATACAAGGAATATCCTGAGCAATATAATATACAGTAATATACAATCTACACAATAATATACAATAATATACTGTATATATATGTGTGTGTGTGTGTATATATATATATAAATACATTCATATATTTATGTGTATGTATGTACGTAGGTATATATATACTCCTATGTACATACATACCCACACATATACACATAGTGCATAAACATGCATAGTATAAATATACTAAACATGCAAATGAATTAGGCTACATAACCGAGTCACAATAAATCAAGTACAGTAAACTATCTGAAACTTATGTAAGATAACACGATACAGTAACTATGTCTTCGTTGTTAATTTACAATACAAAGTGACCTATAAAATATAATATGTTTATAAATACTATAAATATATTACATGTGCAAATAATACTTATATACATTTGTTAACATTTATCTTTATATTTATAAATATAAATCCATATTAAATATTCATATTGTAGATTGTACATTATTGTAAATTATATTGCTCAGGATATTGTTCATTGTATCTTTATATACTGTTGCTGTTTTATTCTGTTGTGCTTGAGAGACACCATCAATTGGATTCAAATTCCTTGTATGTGTTCGTTCCCATACTTGGCCAATAAACGCGATTCTGATTCTGAAATGGCGACTGGAGCTGTACGATGGGCTCTGGGTCCAAAGTCCACTGGATAAGATTTGTGAAAAATGTCGCTAGATTTGTTGCTAGGCGCTTTTTGGAAAAAAAGTCATTAAGGGTGTCTAGAAAGTTGTTAGAAATAGCGACAAAGTCGCTAAGTTGGCAATACTGCCCTCTATGCACCAACTTTACCGCCCTTTTTATGAAGTGACTGTAATAATTGGCCAAGCAGAGGTAGAGACTGCATTGTGTACACAAGCGCACAGAGAGAGAAAAAAACACATGACTTCTTGTTGACTTGTGCCTCTGTCGTAGACGCGTCGACAAATTGGCTTTTCTGTTAATGCCCTAAAATCATCACATTTGCTAAAATCATCACATTATACAGTCCAGTACAACATCGGTGCCATCACTAATAAATGTGTCCACTACTGAGGAGACTGTTCAGATCAATTACCCCTCAAAAGAGTTCAGAAACACTAAGAAAAATAACTAAACATCACACTGATTTATTGGTATACTCAGGCTTTAGCAGAAACTTTTTTGGAAAGAAACTGTTTGATAAGTTATTCTTAAGACTTGGGCATCTCATTTGCAACACCCCATGTGTGGATAATAATAAACTAAATTAATGGTATTTCTATATGCACCTCAACTTCACGGCCTACCCCGGTACGAGACTACCCACCCTCTGGACCATGGGCGAGAGACAGACCTCTGCGTATACGGATATGACCTCTCTACATATTTCCATTCAATCTATCCTTACAGTGTGACCTATCACATAAAAATATATGCTAATAGTAACACACCCTGAATCTCTTTATTATGACATAAACTGAGTGTACCTCCATTTCTTATTATGTTTAATGGGGTTTAGGAAAATGTCTGTCAAGCCTGTCCAGCCTTAAAGTTAGTTATGAAAAACCATTGACTGATTTTTTGCCTGGCAACCTCAGTCTATTAATCACAAACTACTTGTTTGGTGGAAGAAGTTTCCACTGTGATTAAAAACAAATTATTTATTTGTTAAAAACTGGCATATTTTATCTTATTGTATTTCTGTTGTTTTATAATACCATAAAAAGGCCTTTGCTCCAAGCCTAACAGATTCCCTTACCCACAGTAAAGTCATTACAGTGCACGGCCTCTCATGGGTTATTGCTTTATTCTAAGTGCCTGTCAAGTCATTAATGAAATATTCTTATTTGAATTTTATTTGGTTTGGTTCTTGGTCCTGAAGCAGTTTCTGCTGGACTATGTGTATTTGTAATGTGTTGAGATTTGAAGTGTATTAAATGCATGAACAAATCAGTTCAATAGTGGAGTCCACTCTTAAACCGTAAGGACTTTATAATGTGTTTTTCAGCATGAGCAAAAAGGACCTCAGTCAGAAGAAGACACACCGACACACACAAACACGCACACGCACTCACACACACACACACACACACACACACACACACACACACTCACTTGACCCAAATCAATGTGGGCCATTCATGCTTTGTTTTTCCAAGGCATTCTCCTCTGGGACGAATTATAACCTACCACAGTGTTATGGACTTGCGGAGAGAGAGAGAAGGAGAGAGAGAGAGAGAGAGAGAGAGAGAGAGAGAGAGAAAGATTTCCACAGTGGCAGATTACATGCACATTCTCCACAGTCAGGAGCAGATCACTAGTTTTCTCTGACCCTCAAACACTTCCATCTTTTCCAGTCGGGACACGAGCACCGCATAGGGCCACCAGTCCAAAGTCTCCTTTGTGTGAAGTCTCGTAAAACTTGAGGGTGTAAGCAGTGTGTTCAAGTCCACTTGATGGGGCAAACTGTGTGCAACCACAGCTTTATGCAGTGTAAGCTCTGGAGTCCACCAATGTCCAATAAAGCTTCCAGTGTGGAATAGAAGGAAATGAATTCGATCACTATGGTGCACCCCAACACAACTGCGCATACATAGTCAGATTTTCCAGAGGTAGCACTGCACCACACTGCATGGCCGATGACATTTAACCTGTTGAGTCCAGGGGCTGGACGACTTCCTTAAACTCACTCCAACATCCACAAACATCTGAGTGAGTTACACCTCTGTGCTCCCCAGGGGAACGACCTCCCATACTCCTCCCAAACACACACAGAAAAGGAAAACGTGGGAAGAATTAGAGACTTCTCATGCCTCCTCCTTGAACGTCGACTGGAGAGGATGAGAAGAAGACAATTAGATTTGTTCTGGTTCATCCAAATGGAATTGTGTGCACATAAAGTTGAATGTCTATATAAAGCCTGGGGACAGTAAGCCTTTAAAACTTGTAATGAACATGTTTAATATACTTTAACTCACTTTAAATCTTAAACTGTGGAAGAAACATTGGTTGGCAGTTACTCTACAAATGAACCGACTACTAATTACACATTAAATGCAATGGGATTAGCAATCTCCCTACCTAATGCATTACTTTGTTCTCCCTGAAACCCACAAATGTAAACATACAAGAGTCCTTAAATACGCTTGGCTAAACTTATGAACAACTGGTCCTATTTGGCAGCAGAAACATGGCTGTTCCTGAATGAAATCTGAGTCTGTTCTGTTCCAGTGAGGCTGGGACTTTCTCTTCTCCAGCATGTGGATCTTTATCCATCAGTTTTATATTATTGTATTTAGATAAGATTACTTTTCAAGTGTGCAGTGTTTTTTGGGCTGAGGCTGGATTGCTCATATTTATAATCAGAGTTGACACATGGGTGCAAATTACATAAAAGGATAATCTATACAGATAAAGTATATGTTTATGCATTGCACAGACATAAAATCATTCACAGACATGTGAGTAATGCAAGTAATGCCTTATTAAGTCAGCAATGTAATAGTGACAGCAATGTAATTGCAAAAATGTTAATTGTGCTGCACTATTTGGTACAGGAAAGAACAGAAATCATGTTATTGTAATGCATTGCAGTTGCACCATGTTAAAACTCTTTTCAACTTGGAAAACGCACTGAGAGATGAAAGAAAACACAATGGGATGCAAATGCATATAATATGCAAAAACAATGTTAATGGGGTAAGCACAATTCACTTAATAAGATTATTGATGTAAGAAAAATAATGATATTGAAAACACTGAAAAGTATGTAATTAAAATGATCCCATTTCAAAGCAATAAATCCTATTTTTCCTTGGATTTTTTTACCTAATTTGAGCATCTACATCTCAAAGTGTTTCCTAGAACAGTGGTAGCTTTTGTAAATTGCTTAACGCAATTCTATGTTGGCAACAAAGACCTGATGACAAACAATGGATGCTGCTTTTCTTCAATATCTCAGCATATTAAAGAATAAACAATATCACAATATATTTATAAAACTGTGTGTATGCATATATTGCACATATGTGTGTATCATATATGCTTAAATATCATTTTGGAAGCTTGGCAAAAATTCAAAAGAAGGCAACGCGGCCCCTCACCTTTGAGGGGACGTATTTTGTGTATTTATACTGAGAGTTGGGATTAAATAAACAATTTACAGAAAATACAAAAGGGAGAACAAATGAAAGCCGCAGATCAGTTAGTATTAGCTCAGCCACATAAGGCTAATTGCAAGTGCTGGATTTAATGAATTGTTAGCATTGCAAATTTGGACAGAGGATGGTAGACTTGGTGTTACAATCAAGTTATTCATAC
This sequence comes from Hydrocynus forskahlii, assembly GCA_037974365.1. Lineage (NCBI taxonomy): Eukaryota > Metazoa > Chordata > Actinopteri > Characiformes > Alestidae > Hydrocynus > Hydrocynus forskahlii. The sequence continues at coordinate 14,363,272 of JBBPCX010000088.1, read as the reverse complement.
TTCTTATACTTTAGTACACAAATACAGCAACACTTCTACTTCACTTTCTAAGTTTTGGAGTCCCACTGTTCCCAGTGCTGCATGTGAAAAATAATTTTCTGATATTTACCTATTTTTCCCCCTTATTTTTTTCTTTCTTTTGACCCAATTAAAACTCTTTTAACTTTGTTGTAAAGGTTTAATTGGCAACCACAGCTCAGAGATATCTATTGTCATTTGTAAATATCTTGCACTGTGGTTTCATTTTGACCCATTCCTCAACCTGAACCATCTTTAGTACCCCAGAGTTACAAGGGCCTCTCTGCAAGACAAGGCCACGCAAGCCCTTTCACATTCTCTTTTTGGGACTAATCTCTTCTGCTGCATGTTGGGGGTCCTTTTCTTGTTGAAACATCCACCGTCCCCGAAGATTCAGTTTCTTAGCTGATGGTATTAATGTGGTTAAAGCCGATGCTATAAAATTCCTGTCTAGTATGTCCTGGTATCGCTCTTAATTCATGTTTCATCTGAAAACAGGTACTGACCTATCCATTTGCAAATTTTTCATATTACCCTCTCAGGCATCAGTTTGATTTGAAAATTGCTGGGGAGTAGTTCTTTTCATCAAGGAGGGTGGGATCATATTTGTTGTGTTTGGGGGATTTTCCAAATTTTTTCAAAAGTGGTGGGGACATGTCCCAAGCATAAATGTCATGTATGTTCAGAAGACTCCTTCAGTACTTTAAATAAGTACCATGCTCCGAACTTCTAATGGAATTTACTAGGACCCAGTTTTCTTGACCAGCAGAGAAAATGAGGTTTCTCACATGTACTGCTTTCAGATAATTCACTACATACTTCGCTGGCACGTTGTAGAGATTAATCAAGATATTTGCATTTGTTTTTTCAGACCACACCGCAAGCTTAGGGGCTGAAATGTAACTACTGACAGATGACTGTGTACATTTGTCTGTTGGACCTGTATCCTATTCCACGTCGATTTAACACAGTGGGAGGACAAGGAGCACAATCTCTCTCCTTATCTTCTGTCCCCTGTCAGTAAATGTGTGTGTGTGTGAGACATCTTTGATGTCCAACATTAGAATGATTGAACACACAGATAAGAACGTGGCTGAGGCTGTTTAAGCATATTGTGGGAATTCTCATTCTCCATTTATCTTTTTTTTTTGTCCTAAGCAGAAATTCATACGCGCTCATGGAAAAGAAACATAGTTTTGTCAGTGGAAGAATGCGTGCGTGCAGATAGCTCTGGTGATTTCCACATAGCCCAAATTTCCCCCCCATCGTAAGAGGCAATTTTCACGGATTCCATTTTTGGATTAGAATTTGCATACGGATCAAGGATGAATCCCCTCATTAAATTTTCCAAGAGTTTGGCCAGAAGAACTTGATGAAAAGAGCGTATTCTCCATTCCATGGGACCCTGCCACTGGTAAATTGTATGGCTTGCTACACTTTCATGTGCTATTTATACATTATTTGAAAAGCAGAGGGTTCCAGTGAGGCTCTTTTAGAGTCATTGCCAGCTAGCAATGAGATCACACCCCAATTCTGTCTGAATCTGGGGAAGAGCCCAGAGAACTAGTGGAGTGTAGAATGCACACACACACAAACACACACACACACACACACACACACACAAATATACACACAAATGAGGTAAGAGGGTGTATTTCATGACTAACACTTAACTCATAACTTGTTTTGTCAGGACATGGGGTCATGCATAAGTTACACATACACATAATAATTCCTATGGAAAAACAACTATGGAAAAAGCCCTCATCAGTTCAACCTAAAAAATTTCTGCAGTAACAATAATTTCGGTAATTTCACCTAAATTTAATCCAACTCAGAATTACACTTTAAATGAAAATGTGCAGAGTATCATAGTTTAGATGGACAAAAACAATATTAACACCACTTCAAAAAGCAAAAATAAATCAGCCCATATAGTCTCTTCTGAGTTGATTTGATATGTAATAATAACATAGTCGCAAAAAAAAAAGTTTTCTTCAGGCAATATTTTTGTTTTTTTCCACAAATGGATTAAAAATATTAGTCCAAAGCCTTATTTCAAAACTATTGTAAAACAATTACTCCTACATGGGAAATCATATTTGTAACCATCTCATGCAAAAGCTTTGAATCAGGTAGATTTAAAAGGCATTAAACGCTTTAGCCATCTGGCTCCCATCACGACCACTACATTTACAGGATTTGGTAGATGCTGTTATCCAAAGCTACATACAGTTTTTGCGTATCAGAGATTTAGGTGAACGTAGAGTTAGGAGTCTTGTGTTCTGTAGTGTGGTGTGTTGAACCCTACTCACTGACTTGGAAGGCAGTAATGTTAACCACTACACAAACCAACCACTGTGAACAATTCTGACCTGCTAAGGTTCTTTAGAAAAGAACATTTTGTACTAAGCCACCCTGAATGATTCAGTTCATACAAAATGTTGAATTCCCCCCCATAACATGACACATAACATGTTTCAATGCCTACCATTTTCTCCACAGTCCAAACTATACATATGTGCAAATGGAGCTGCAAAAACTGCCCATATACTGGAACCAGCACATTTACATGGACCCATCTTTTTACCCTAAAGCACTTTAGCCCGTTCACAATGATTTATTATTAAGGACTGTTTTTGGTAAATAGAACCATGCAAATGTCATAAGTGGCTCTTGGGGGGGCGGGGTATAATGGAAAAAAATATAACAAAAAAATGAAGAATATCTTTACTTCAGTAAAGACAGATAGATAGATAGATAGATAGATAGATAGATAGATAGATAGACTGATAGAAAGATAGACAGACATGGGAATGGGAAAAATGGGATTTTTTTCCTGGAAATGCATAAAAACAAACACAACCACAAAAGCTGAGAGAGACTCTGACACACACACACACACACACACAATGAGCCACAACCTTGCGTGACAAGCCTGCTGAGTTGGAGAACATTGCTGTGAT
>JBBPCX010000088.1:14312809-14332694 GCA_037974365.1 Hydrocynus forskahlii | reverse complement strand
TCTCTCTCTCTCTCTCTCTCTCTCTCTCTCTCTCTCTCTCGCTCTCTCTCTCTCTCTCTCTCTCTCTCTCTCTCTCAGTTTTAGTTGATTATCCTTATTTAATGGTTTGTCAGCAGAGTGCTGTTTATGATGACCACCGCTTACAAAAACAGATTTTTTTTACTTCCTGCTTCATTGTCCCCAAGTGACACAAGTGGCTTATTATAGGTTATTCATCAGCATCAGCCAAAACCAAGAAACAGGCCTCGATCTATAAATGCCCACTTTTTACTTTTAACAGGAGTTTTCAATCATATCAGAAAAATGATTAAAGGAAAATGAGTCTTTCTAGAACGATACAAGACCTGATAGACAACCCAAAGGTATACTGGCAAGTAAAACCATTATGATCACTAACAGATTAATTAACATTGATTTTCTCATTTCAGCTGCACAACTCAAGATCAGGGATATGCTTAATGATTAACTGTCTTTGATGGAGTAGAAACAGGCAGGCTTAAAGACCTCACCGACTGATTGCTAATCATAAAGAAAAGTCTAGAAAAATACTTTTTCGTTATGGCCAGATGACTGATCAGAGTAGCTCCAAAAAGGCAAAGTCAGTGGTGCTGAGTATCTACTGACAATTTGCGAGGAAGGAAATCAGCAATGTTGCCCAAACCTATTGATTTGTGAGGGCATGAATCTTATCTATTACTATACTATACTATACCACTACTATAGTGTTTTTTTTAATCCTAGTTATATGAGGCACTGCACTCCCACTCCCATACTAACCTCAGTCCACCTTTGAAAGCACAGGGAAAGGGCATGCCAGCATCAGAACTGGACTTGTCACAATGAGAAATAGTAATAGCACAAGTCCTGTTTTCTTTTACATGGATGGCTAAGTACACCATTTACCTGGTGAAGTTAGTGTACAGCCAGTGGAAGGAGTGTGACACTCTGGGCAACCCAGGCATTCATTTGGGCATGAATTTGACACAAGCTACCTAACCAAAGCTGTGAACAAGATATACCCATTTATGATTATGGCAGGATATCAGGATAATGTGCCCTGTACATGTTGTTTGGGAATGATTTGAGGAACATGATTAAGAGTTCAGCTTGTTGAATTGAACTCACGATTTAAAGCATTGAGGTTGTTATACAGATTCTTGAGCTATATATATAATATTTATTTATGTTTGTCTGTGTGTGTGTGTGTGTGTGTGTGTGTTTGTGTGTATTAAAGCAAAAACGATGGCTTAAAACGAACTCTCAGTGCACTCCAGCCTTCAATTTGTGAAACTGCATGAGCAGCACACCTGATTTAATTTAATAAAGTACATATTGGATGATAACTATAAATACTGGCCTTCCTCAATGAGAGTTTTAGAAGTGGTTAACACCTCAAATTACAGTGGAATGTTTACTTGTATTTTATTAGTGTTTTGTTAAATTAATAAATGCTGATTGCGCACATCTTTACATACCATTTTCTCAGAGGCTTAAGAATTGTACTGTATATATAATGACCTGTCTATTATAAGAATGTTGTAATCCTGCCAGTATCCTCAGAAATCATCTTAAGTCTGCAGTTGAAAAGTATTACAAATGTAGTAGGAGCACAGTGTTGGCATTGTAGGTTAACCCTGTTTTCCTCTGGTTTTCCCACAAAGTCAGGACATTTTTGTCCTGGAAATGAATGAAAACAAGTGCACCCCCCCCCCACACACACACACATGCCACAAAAATGCGGTGGACCAGGCATGGAACTTTTTTATTGTTTATCCTTAACTTTCTTCAAAAGCCTCTGTGTTCCCAGGAGAGGCTCTCAGTACATTTATCAAATTATCCTAAAAACACTCTTTTAGCTTTTTCAAAATGTTCACCAAATGCTTAAAAACTGCCAAACACACATATGTACACACACACACACACACACAAGATCCTCATCTTCATGGCCACTCTACTTCTGTGCTTTGTTTTTCTTTTTAAGAACCATCTCTCAGCTCCTTTTATCGAGCTAATTTGATGGGGCTGGGGGGCGGGGGGGATTGATAAATGTCTGTGTTTCTCAAACGAGTATTATTGTTCCTAGTTATACCATGAAGGGTAAAGCTGCCCTTGAAAATTGGTTTATGTTACGGTCGGAGAACTGACACCGCATTCTGGTGGGCGATTTCCCCAACCGCACACACTTACACACATACACACACACACACACACACACACACACACACACACAGTAAAGAGACCAGCAATGGGTCTTAAGTCCTGAACACTTTGCAGACCTCACCAATTTTCTCAGTGATTTGCTAACTTGAGAGAGCCTGGACCGTGTGAATGATGGCGGTCAGCTTCACGCTGCCACGGTAATCATGTTATTGCAAAGGGCTGAATGTGCAGCAAATGGGGGGAAAAGGGTAGGGGGGGGGGCTTAGGCAAAACTGAGTAGGGTAGCATTACAAGCCACACACACACAGTTTAGCTTTAATAACACATTAATCATTAGGGATTGCTGGATGTTTCTCTTTGAAAATGAAACTACATTGGGGTCAAGATGATTTCTAGGCACTCTTTCTGTGACATACACACACACACACACACACACACACAGACACACACACACACACACACACACGAGAATAATGTCTGCTCTCTAGGTGAAGGTAAAGATCCCTGGGGTTTTTATAGGTTAAGAGTTAATGATTCTATAATCACTGACAAAGTTGACTCACACTGAAAATCAAATTTGGAGACTTACTAATGAACAACAACGGTATATTATTTATCATTTATAAACTCCCTACTGTGCCAGAAACCTTGAAATATAATAATAAAACGTTTTAAAATATCTTCTAGCATCTAGCCCATGGTATTTTAATACACACTTTAGATATTATTGAATAAAATTATAGCAATTACAATTATGACAATGATGCCAAACCTAGACTCCAATAGAAGTCGCTAAGTTACTACATTAACTGCTCCCAGGACTGGCAAAAACAGTTTCCTAAAATTACTTGTAATACAGTAAAGAACTATAGGTTAAGGATTTTTTTCCTGACAAATCATTGGTTTCAGTTTCCAGTATGTTCCTTGCTGATGTTCTTGAAGTGTTACCAAGTATGTTAACATCCAGGTTATGTTAGCATTAAGATAACATTAAGATTATTTAAGAGACTCCAATAGAAACTAGCCTGTGGGGTAGGTTCACTAGCCCTTTTGTAGCTTATAGTAAAACAAGGGAGACATATTTTTCACATTTAATGAGTCATAGTCTACTTTAAGAAAAGGACACTATTAGCATCTACGCAACCTGATTATATTATTAGCTTGCTGTAATCAGTCAGTGTTTCCCCCATCATTAAATAGGTTGGGTGGACTGGCTAACCAAACTCTTCTGCCTCTTGGATTATATGAGAAACAGACATATGATGTTCTAGTCTTACTTAAAAGCAATCCTAGATCCTTAAATGCTATTTTGAAGTGCTTTTATTTAACTATGGTCTCAAATTTCTGAATAACAGATAATAAAACATCAGAGGTTCTTCTAAATTGATGTGAAAATACTCTTTGTTTGTTCTTTTCTTGAAAGTTCATGAAACTGATATGCAAGCTCATAAATAGTATTGTGCAAAGGTTTGAGCCACCCCTCATTTCTTTGTATTTTACCTTGTAAGTGCAAAACCACTATTTTACTCCTGTCAAACTGTCTCATCATGCCTTAAATTAAATGCCTTTGTTCTAGAGAAATGTGCTTTCTTCTGTTCATATGACAACACACATTTTGAATCCTACTTGAATGATTCACAGTGACCTCACTGTGTGTCTTAACAAACAAAAAAAAACATTCCTCTGAAACTGGTCAGGTTCAGGGACTGGGGTGCCATTTGTAACAACAGCTTCACAAATTTAGAGGTGTCATTTTTTCATCATTTAACGCAATGTTCACACAATTTTCACACATTTAGAGCTAAATGTGTTAAAAAAAAACAATGTTACGTTTTGGTACATTTTCTTGCTGCGTAATTGTTAAATGTTAAATTTAAATGTTAAATCTAAATCTAAATGTTAACTGTTAAATCTAAATGTTAAATGTTAAATCTAAATGTTAAATCTAAATCTGACACCTCTAAATTTGTGAAGCTGTTTTTACAAATGGCACGCCATAGACTGGAAATGAGAGTGTTTTAAAGTCCTTCAGGAAGCCTGGAGTACTGTTTCTCAGGACTACATTAGAAAGTCTGGCTCTTTGGAAGCAAAATATGAAGAAAAGAGTGGCAGCTCAGACTTTTCCGTGTCTATGTGTCTTCTTTATTAAGTATTAGAAGGGAGGTGTGTGTAATTTGTCACCATCTACTATGTAGTCTTACCACCCGATTCATCATGCACATATATACATACACAAATACAAGACTTTGTACAAGTATTTAATTGTGAAACTGTCTTAAGATATTTAACTTTCACCCAATTACAAATTAAACTTATCAATGAAATAATGGGATTTTGTGTCAATACATACATTATATGTTAAAAAAGTCAACAAAAACATGCCGCAATGGTTACTCTGCCTAACTGACCTGGGATCTGGTAGTTGATGTAACTTGAATTTGTTTCAAATATTTCTGTATAATTCATGCAATGATACACAAAAAGTGCTACAAAATATTTTTCAGTTATAAAAAATGAAAATTTAGTAGCTTCTAAATCAGATCTAAGTTTAAATTGCATAAATACGACTATTTATATAATTCATTGTATTTGACATCTCACTGATTATTTAATTATTTTTAATAGCTATCATATATTTTGAGTAAATACAGCTGGAAATTTTGTTTGTTATTGTTTTTTTGTGTGTATGTATGTGTGTGTGTGTGTGTGTGTGTGGCTGCAAAGCAATGAAATGTGAATATTTTGAAGGGAAGATTCATGTCTATACTGACTGTATGCCACGTTAATGTATAAAATATGTGTACAACATATATAAACAGTACAACAGTATATTGTATATGAACAACAATATATAAATAAATGGATTATATAAAATCCATGTATAATGTTACAGGAAGTCTATATCAGTTTAGGAAACATAAAGCTGAATTATGAAAAGGATATAGTGGTGAAATGGGATCTGTGTCGCACTACCTAGCCACTAGAAAAAAAGCTTTAAAGGAGTTACAGCGTTTGGAGGCTGAGGGTGGAGTAAAATTGAACTGGCCAACAATAACTACAATTTTCAAAAAACAATTACTTAAGAAAAGTTTCAAAGAAAGCATGAAGATGGTTCAATTTCACCAGGAAAAAAAGGTTTTCTGGTCAAATTTGACCAAGCCAGAGCTCTATGAAAAGGATTCAAGGTACAGTGTGGCATAAAACACTGCACATGCCTCCCAGCACATTTTTACACTAAAGCATGGTGGTGGCAGTATTATGCTTTGGATTAAAGGCTGAGTGGATAATACAGGGAAACACTGAAAGAAAATCTGCCTTAGTTTGCTTAGAAACTGAGATGAGAGAATGTACACCTTTCAGTAGCAAAACGTTTCTGAGCATAAAACCATGGCAACAATGGAGTGGCACAAAAAATGTCAAAATCATGATGTTAATCTTACTGGGAATCTATGATTACATACACATTACCAGGCTAAAGTGGCACAACTATGATTTTATGCCATAACATAACGCAGAACTATGTGGACACATTTGATCTAATATTTTCAAACCAGACTTAAACCACTGTTCTATGTATCTGATTCAGATGGAAATTCATGTCTCTATCTCCATGGCAAACCTAAAGTTACCACTAGTAAATTCCTTAGAGGTATTAAAGCATATGGCCTTTCTTCACCTCTCAGAAGAGTTTATGAGTAGTAACCTATGACACTTTTTAAAATTGCATCCCACAACCATCATTCAACCACCCTTTCACCCCCTAACTACTCACAAGACTCCAAGAGAAACAGTTGCTACTAACTATAGACTCTAGTGTTATCCTATTACTGCTAACTGGAATCCTGAGTTTAACCCCCACTGACCACCAGCATGTGTTCCTCACCCCCTAACCAAAGCTACTACTCACACAAACTCCAACAGAAGCTGCTACAACAAACCAGAGACTCTTTTGCACATCAGTGATTAGTGACTCTGCTCGAAGGCTTCTTATTGTTAGTAATTTCTGTAGTGTTATTCTAGGGGCTCAGATTCTGTAAACCTCCTTTGTGACTATGTCATCTATAAAAAGTGGTGTATAAATACATTTGATCGGGCCTGATGACATATTAAAAATGGAAATATGAAAGAGGAAAAAGAAGGCTCTTATTTTAAATGTGTGCTAATAAGAAAGTTTTTATTCATAAATATTGAGTTTTTGATCCTTAGTATGACAGAGTTTCTGATGGTTTGTTTCGTTGTTCTATCTATTGGTTGTCAGTTTCATAAACAATGCAGCACACTTGCTGAGTAAACTATAATCAGATCATTTTTAGAACTAATCTGCATGTGAATTGATCAGTGCTACACTACTGTTCCATCTTTACAAATCAAAAGCACAATTACATCTGCCACATATTGATCCAATTTGTTTGAGAAGCACCATGTCCTGTCTATACAGAGAGAGAGAGTGTGAGAGAGAGAGAGAAGCAATGGGTTAATGTTCCCAAAGAAAACATTCCAAATATCTTTCCTCTGATCCTCAGACGGTCTAACCTTTTTGTAATCAAAGTGTACCGTATTGAGTACCACCCTCACCTAAAACAATAAACTTCACTCGGACACACACACAGAGACACTCCAGCGCGTGCGCACACACACACACAGGATCAAAGCAAGCACAGCCAAGCTGCACCTTAAGCTACAATAATAAAGCACACCACTACTGAGACTAGGCCTGAGTTACTCAGGCTGGGTTACTCATATTTTCCTATTTGATTAAGCCTATATATCATTCCTCACACAACTTCAGGGTCTAAATGCAGGAACCCCCCCACCCCACCCCAAACACACACACACACACACACTCACACACACACACTGAGTAATGAGGTGTAATTTCAGAAATAAACCCAGGTGACTGATGTAGTCCTCATCCTAGCCCCTAGCCCCTTGTACATACCTGTACACACACACATGCACACACACATACACACACACAAGAGAAGTCTCTTAATTATTTTAATTAAACATTTCAAAGGAATTATAAGGGCATTTTTTAAATGTAGTGGCTTGTGCACCTATGTAGCTATGATAGCATCCATGATGGTAGCTCTCTTATTCAAATACATCTTTTTAATGTGTTTTAAAGCAACACAGTACTCATAGGAGATGTAGGGATAAAGCAACAAGTAAACAGCAAAGTGGAAAAGAGCCTGTAATCGAAGAATCCACAAGGGTGAGAATCTCCGATCATGGAGGGGTTGGAACTGCTGACTATATGCATGATATAGTGTAAGGAAATATTCACTCATTGATTGGAACTCAGAGCTTGCTGATTATGTAAATTGTGTTTGCTCCACAGGAAATAACAAAGTTTTTATGTTCAGGCTGTGAAGCTCACTATAAAAATACTTTAGGTTATTTTGTTAACTCATACCCCGCATTATAATTGAGAAAATAAAATCATTTTAACTTGATTTAACCACACACACACATATCCACACACACACACACACACATACAAATTATTATAAAATAAAAATTTTATTTTTAGATTTCCTTCCATTTAAAGCATATATACCCTACTGGTCAAAAGTTTTAGAACACACCAGTGTTTCAAGCTTTTTTATTGAAATTCAAACAGTTCAAGTCCAATGAATAGCATGAAATGGTACAAAGGACAGTGCTGAACTGCGAGTTTTAAAAATGCTCAGGTTACCCAGAAGTGGGAAATAATTCTGTAGCTCCATGTAGTACACTCTGGTATGTGCTGAGTTGGTTGGGTTTGTCCTACAGCAAAGTAGTGACACAAAACATAAGTCCAAGCTGTGCTAGAACTACCTCAGAAAAAAGAACAAGACGGTGAGCTGGAAAACATGGAGGGACCAGAAGTCTCCGGACTTAAACGCCACCGAGCTGCTTTAGGATGAATTGGACAGAAGAGTGAAAGCAAAGCAACCTATAAGTGTGAATATGTATACAATGTATACACATATACTGGTTTAAATAGAGTGGTAGATCTGCAGACAGATTGCAATCAGTCCGGTTAAGCTGTAAAAATTCTGAAAGTAGAACAAACTAATGCAGAGTCTATTGTCAAAAACAGCAACAATAATAATAATAATAATGCTTTTAATGAACAAGTATATATTTAATTGCTCTGTTCCTAACAACTTGATTCTCTCAAAACATCCCACTCCCCACTAGCATCTAGGTTATAATATTAATATGTTGATATTTCTTCCTTTTAGCCGATACACACATACATCAACAAGAGGTTCAGTTCTGTAAACACTGAATCATTTCTTTTATTCTGATGTTTTGTCATTTCCTTTAAAATTATGCATTAAAGAACAATATTGTTATTTGGAAATTAGGAGAAATATTGTCAGCAGTTCTTAAAAACTAAGGCAAAGCTGTTCAGTTCAATACTTGCACCTATAAAAGACAAAACCTGAGAAACTGAACATTTTTGCAGTGGCTGTATATATAGCTGTATATATACATAATTTATATATCAGATTGTAGGTTGTGAGGGATCTGTTTGACATGGATGGGTTGTATTATGAGATGAGTAGACATCAGGGCTGTCTGATGATGGAAGATTACTGTTTAATTATGTTAGAAATTTGATGCTTCTTTGAGTCATGTGTGTACAGTTGTGTCAGTATTGATGTAAGGGGGCCAATAATTCCCTCAGTGGAACTCAGTGTAGTTCTATCTGCTACTTTTGGACTATTCAAACCTTTTCAGAGATGGAGACCAGTCCTGTGTAGCGTTAGAACACTCTTGAACAGGAGGTTATTGAGGTATGATTTTACTGGTTTTATATAGTGATATATTTGAGCAAGATCTTCTCTTTCTAACCTTGTGTCGTACAGCCTTCAAATCTTTAAGCTTTGTTTGAACACACACACACACACACACACACACACACACCGCAACCACTGCTGAATCACACACTTAGCTGGGACACACTCAGGTCCTAACAATGACTACTTAGCAAGGTCCTCTCTTCGAGCCCTCTAGATGTCTATAGAGAGTGCAGGTGTCTATGTGTTGTCAGTATTCCTCTTTGTTCATTTGGGAGCTTTCCAGTTACTGGCAAGCACAATCAATACACTCAGAGCATGTGGAACGACCAATCAGACAGACATTTCATCAAGCAGTTCAAATGGATTGATTCTACTACCAATGTGACCATAATAAATAGATGTTATAGATGGAACTAAGAGTAAACATCTTCACATGCCAACAGATTCACTACAAGCACCAGTGGATGGCTCTTTTGAAGAGATGTGCTAGTGTGAATAACCTTTTAAAAGTTTAGAGGAATAAATGAAATGAAAAATGAAATGTATACAGTTCTCCACGTACCGTAGGTGAAGTCGATCCCCAAAGACACGTTTCAAGTTCAAATTTTACTTCGGTAGTCCACTGAACTAACATTGATAACAAAAACTAGAACACAAACCCATTAACCCATTAAGTCTGAACAACCTCAATGAAGATATGGTTGGGAGCTAAGTGAGTTGAAATTTTTATTTATATAGAAATAATATTTATATAAAAACTTTTAACTCTAATCTCTGCATTTGTGTGGACAGCAAAGAAAAAATGTCATTGCACAGAGAAATGCGCTTTCTACTGTACATATAGCAATAAACGTTTTGAATCTTGAGCCTTGAAACGGGTTTTGGTGATGCATTTTTATTGAAAAATTGCTACTTACTGCATTAATATTATATGTATATATTCTAATATTATCTTTTAAAACTAATGCCGGGCAGCGATTAATCGTGAACCAATACAAAGTGCTGAAAATAGTTATACCAATTTTGATGATACAGTATTCATTTATTTCGAATATATAGTTTTTTGAGTTTCCTGAAAAATAGCCATTGTGGACATTTGAGGGTTTGGCCCGACAGCGACAATATTGTGCACTTTTTATTTTAAAATTACTGCCATATGAACAAAAGTGCAATAACATTTGCTAACACTTCAAATATGGAGCTTTTTGACATCAGTGCTCCTTATAACACAGTTACACAGCTGCAGTTAAAATATTTCTGTAAATCTTTACATTATCTTTACATTAATGTAAGCAAATCAAATGTAAAACCAAAGCTATTTGCCACTGCAGGGCATTCACGTTTCATCTAGTTTGTAAGGTTGCATTTTTCGACAAGGCAGCATGAATCAAGACACTGCTTATAAGTAAATATTTTAAATATAAAATATTATTCTCTGATTATGCATATTATTTGTCTATTTCTCATCATTATCAGTGTTATAAACGGACTATGAACTGTATAAACTTAAACGGGGGAATTTTTTGGCAGGGTAGCCTTAATTGATAGACTCTGTTGTCGATTTGCGCTACGCATTTTTCGACAAGGCAGCATAAATCATCAGAACACCGGCGCACGTAGTCCAGACCCACGATCATAACAGCTGAACAGGTACCAGCAGAAACATTTTTCTTTTATCAGGGAGCAGCAGAAGCGTCAGTATGTTCACTACCGAATGTCCCTGTTAAAGTGAGGTGAAGCGGTTGCGCACAGAAAAACAAACAAAGTATATATAAGATATATACATATATATATATATATACAGTGTTATACACACACGCACACACACACACATGCACACATACACACATACACACACACACACATATATATAAATATCCAAACCAGGACCATCTGAAGAACTTTTATTATTGCAAATTACATTAGTTATAGGACCTGCTGTGTAGATTGAACAAGAGCACATGCACATGAGGGGGGTTAACTCCTTTATGCATGTGTGTGTCTTTTCAGAGTGCAGGTGTCAGTCTGGGTGGGCCGCGGTGCGTATAGTGGTGGCCCCTTTGAGAAGCACCTAAGTTGGGGTTAATATCTATTTCCCATCTCTCCCCCGGGCAGCCCTTCCACACACTGTGGCTTTCCTCCCATTTAAACCCCCCTTGCACAGCACTGGAAACCCTCACTTATGAAATTACAAGCACTCGAAGAGATCTAATGTGCTTTTAATTGTGTCTCTCCATTCAGAGGAGACGGAGAAGAGGAGGAGATGGAGAGAGGGAATTGGGCAGGGGTGGGTGGGGTGGTGGGGAGAGGGGGTCTCGAGTGTGTTTCACATTACAATAGGAAACTAACGTATTTGCCTCACAAAATAAGCGTATGCACGGTAACCTTATTGACACCAGGAGGACTGGAAGGGGAGTGAAGGAGGGGTTTGGTTGAATGGGACACACACACACACACAAGGACTTCAAACACTCTATGGCTTCGAAGACCTAAGTGATGAAGTCTTGAGACCGTTGTGCGTTTCCATTTTCTTTTTTTTCTTTTTTTTTTACCCCCCTCTCCTTTCTGTTTCTTTTCAGCTCTGTAAGAGGATGCTCTGGGAAACATCAACAAGACGGCTGTGGCTGCTTACTACACTCCTGGCTGAAATGAAACATCGCCACAGTCTAAAACTCAAACACTAAAGGAGCAGATTCACCCAGTATTTATTAGTTACATTTATGCTTAATGCTGGCATGCGGTTCTATTAACCTGCAGACTGTAGAATGTGGGGTAGTACCAGGGGCACTCCGGGTAATTGGAGACCAATCATGCAATCACAGCCTTGACTCTGACCTTGAGAAGTTCCTGCAACATTAACGATGTTCTACATTTTTTAACCTGTCGACTCAAAATGGTCCAGGGGTCCAGAGGTTAAAGACATAAATCTCTGTTTACTTAGCTATGGTCCTTTGGTGCCAAAGGGATTTGTGCTCAAGTCCCTTTGAGGAAAAACAAGCACGCCGAGATCCAACGAAACTCCAGGGAACATTTCTAGAAACCGGATACTCCAAAGTATTAAACAACATGTGAGATTTCTTTTAAAATATACATTCTATTTATTAAATACACATTATTATATATTATATATTTAGCCAGCTTAACGTCTTAGCATGTCATTTTTGCTGGTTTGCTTGGTGATTCATGACCACTCCAAACAATAAATATATCACTGCTATCAGGACAAAACCGTATATATCTCCATTTTGGTTTTTCACATTTATTTACTTGTTTTTGTTTAACTAAATATTAGCTGACTTTAAATGGATCAAAAGATACCTTGTTCTGCTACCTACCACTGAAAGTAACGATCATTCTTTACTTCTTCAGTAAAGTTACCATTCTGGAGATACAAGGCTATTTTTGCATTGCTTTTTCTATCTTTTGTCCTTTTGTCCCTATTTTTTTCCATAAGACGTCTAATTTAGGAATGAATTACAAATGCTGAAACAAATGCTGAATTACAAATGCAGCAATAACTGAAAGGCACTGTTTTGCGATAAAGGAGCTGCAATGTTATTTGACAAAGTAAAGAGGCTTGTAACATGGGGTAAGTTTTTACCACTCAGAACATTTTACCACTCAGAAAATGCTTCAGGAATGATATCACCGCTGGACACATCCACCGCCCTCCCAAGCTGAAGACTTTGTGTAAAACAAGATGGTTATGTAACTAATATTGGTTTTATGGGAAGAAAATAAAACAACACATCTGAGTGACAGTTAATTAATGTCCCAACTGACCTGATAGCAGTTCCAGTATTTTAATTAGATGTGTTAAATGTTTATTAGCTGCAAAAATGGATGACTGACCAGGATGGGATGGACTGCAACAAACTAGGGATAGTGACCAAAGAAAAAAAAAGCCCAGTCATATTTTTCATACAGTTTGACTTTGTCCTACATTATGGGCAGCTTCCTTACACACACATGCACACACACACACACACACACACACACACACACACACACACACACACACAGTGTTCCATGTTTAAAATGTTTTGGCAAAGACCAATTGTTTCTTTGAATTGTAAGGAAATTTAGTACCACTTCAAAATAAATAATATATTTATAAATATAATAATATATTATATACATTTAATGTAATGATCATATACACACATATATGTAAATTTAACAAAAACAACTAAGCAGAGGATGAGATAAAAAATGCTCCTGCCCCACCCTCCCACAACACACTTCTGTATGAGTTTGGTTCACATTTCTATCTGTGTATCAGTCGTACTGCTTGTGATTTGTATCCCTTGAGATTATATCAGGTTTAAATTGAACACATACAGTATCAGTATCTAGTTACATGGTGAATTTCCTTGTGGCCAAACAAACACATTTGGATCCTGACAAAAGCTGTAATGTTTTGTCGCGTACTATTTACTTGAAAAGAACTGCAATAACCTTAAAAATGTAAAATGTATTCTAATTCCCGCGTTTCAGGGCGACATGAACAATACGGGTTCCATATGTGAGCAACATGTGGACTGTCCGGCGTAGGCCGCCTAGACCGTGTTTGTTTAGTCAGTGTAGGTCAAGCTCTGCTCTATGCTGGCTATTATTTCACTCACTCTGTTGCTCTCGGCCCATCTGCCATGACTTCAGCCAATTAGTCCTCTCTGATATTTACATCTGCTGATGAAAAAATGCGTTTTAACTTGTGCACAGGATTCTTGTGGCATAACTCCTGACCACCATTATTCCGGGGCAGCACATAGTCTCCTGAAGCCCGAGTGGAAACAACAGGCATAATACAGAGCAAGTTCAGTTTGGGTGGCACACAGACGTGTGTGACGAGATGCCACTGCTAATATCTGGAGAAAGATGAAGGAACACACAGGAACACACACGAGCGGCTGCTGCCCAAATGTGCGCCAGGGATTCTGCGTGGGAAAGCCAGGCTACACAAGGCAGGAGCGATGGGGCATCAAGTGTTTACCGCTGCACTCTTAAAAATAAAGCTGCTGAAGGCATAAAAGAAGCACTTTGGTTCTCTGAAGAACTATTCAATCTAGTAGTTTTTAGTAGTTTTTTTCATTTGGGCCAGGGTTCTCAAACTTTTTTCAGCTAGGTACCATGGACCCCTACACCCTGCACAAATTAATGTCAGACACGTAGGGTAAGTAATGGCCTGTCATGGTTATCTAGTTATTTTAAGCAGATGACCGGTGGGCAATATTATGACATTTTATCTTTATCATGATAAATGGTGTCATAATGTGCTGTTATGGTTTTCTGAGCATGAACACTGTCAGTCCTTAAAGAACATTCACGAATTGCAATTTAAGCCTGTTTAATTAGGTTTAGTGCAGCGTGGCTTTTAAAAAGCCCAAGTTGTAAAAATTGAATTAAAAATGATTTAATTTAAAAAATTGAAATCATAAAATGTTGCCCTACTGGTTCTTTTGCTCTGTATCAAACCTCAGAAAAAATTATATTGCGATATGTATTATGTACTTTTGTGATATTTAATAGTATATATATATATATATATATACACAAATATTATTAAAATAAAAATAATAATATTTTATATAATATATGTATGACAGGCTACATTTTATATAATATAGAATGACAGGCTACATTTATTCTGGATTTAAAGTCCTGTCATTCAAATAAATCAATAAATAAAGAAAATCATGGGCCCCTGCCGTCACAGATCCCAGGAGGTCCTTGGACCCCACTTTGACAACCATGGATTTAGGGAGCTAAAAGTGTTTTTTATGGCATCCTCTTAAGGAACACCTTTTGACACCTTTATTTTTAAGAGTGTAATAAAAAGTGGAACACTCAGACCACTAGATAAACAACCAGGTTCCTTTGCTTTACCATTATTTAGGTTCACCTGTTAAAACAAGTTTACTCATGAACAAGACACACAAGAATAACCTTAACCCTTTAATGAAGAACCAGGGTCTGCTGGATAAATAAGTGTTGACAAGAGGGGTGAACATTTAACCACAGGCCTTTTGTCGTCTGTTTTAAAGGCCCATGAGATAATCCTTCCATTCACAGCCAATCAGGGGCTTTCAGTGCTCGAACTTTACCATACATGTATATGTGCTCTCGCACTCTCTCACTCTTGCGTGGACTCATTAACACATGCACAAACGAAAACTGGTCAGTCTTTGTGGCAGGTGCGCTGACCACGCA
The DNA here is from genome assembly GCA_037974365.1 of Hydrocynus forskahlii. NCBI lineage: Eukaryota > Metazoa > Chordata > Actinopteri > Characiformes > Alestidae > Hydrocynus > Hydrocynus forskahlii. Next base: position 14,317,530 of record JBBPCX010000088.1, on the reverse strand, counting down.
GAATCTCTGACATTATTATCTGGCTGCACAAGAGAGAATCCAATCTGGGGTCGATGACCCTGACTCCCCTTTAATCTGTACTCTGATTGCCAGTTTGGTTTTGCAGGTCTGAGACCTGTAAAATGAGGTCTGAACTAAGCTGGAGGTGCCGGACAATGAGGGCTGAGGGACAGAAGAGCCAGACCACCAGCCCACTTATAGTCTGGAGCCAGTGGACCACAGTGTGTCATTACATCAACTCAGTACTCTCATTAAAGAGAGAGAGACAGACATACAGGGAGAGAGTGCAGTAGTGTGTGTGTGTGTGTGTGTGTGTGTGTGTGTGTGTGTGTGTGTGTCTGTGTTGGTGTCTGAGGCAAAACAACACAAAGGGAAATTAAACAGCTACATTGTTTCAGGCACATTTTAGAAAATTATATTCAAGCTGTTTATTAGAAGAATATAATAATTGTGATTTTATTTATGCCACAATTGTTCATTTAAATCTATGTTATACATCTATCTTATAGACTCTTATAGAAAAAGTCAGCATCCAGTAACTTCAGTAAGTTAATGCTGATCATGGTTGGAATAAATCCATGCAAAGTCTGAAGGCCTTAAGAAGAAATCAACCGACCAAACCTGTGTTCTTCTTTCTGGCTAATAGAATATTGTATTTATTTATTCTTTTGTTCATTTATGTCTAAGTCTATATCTATTTTGTCTGGGTGGAATTTCCTTATAAGAATTTCTTAGAACATATATATATTATATTTACTGTTAACCTTATAAATGGAATGTATAAATTTATACAAATGTAAATTTAAATTCAATTATTATGTAATCATTTATCTGAAGTATTTTTAAGCCGTTTCACACCATTTCTTGTGGTCCATTCATCATGAAATTTTCATACGGTGTAGATGGCACCCGACACAGAAAAATAAATAATTAAGCACTGTAAAAACATCTACACATGCATTTCCTAGCTAGAATTTTCCAAATGTTTATATGTGTGCGTTGACCAATTAATAAACTGATACATAATACACATTTAGATGTTTTGTAACTTACAGAGTCATCCTGATAAAGCTATTTTGAGTGAAACTGAGAAAGGATGTAGAGTGGGAAGAGAGTTGAGCAAGACAGATGATAAATACGCCATACCATGTAAGATAAAGAGACCACATAAGTGAAATAATGAAAATTGCCAGCTATGTCCCCGCTAGCCGTGTTTGTGCGAATCATTTGGTTAAACGCGGAGAAGGATGCCGGAGATAATCATTAAAAGCCTTTGGAAAGCCGCCCCGCAAATGGTGGAGCGCCTGTCTCTGGTTGCATTTGCACAAGCCCTTCATATTATGTGGCTTTAAGAACAATTTAGAAAAATTATACACCAGTGATAGTGAGGCTTAGGCTGTGGTTTTCTCCAACTGCACTTAACTAGTCCTCAGCCAGCTTAGATGATATTAACACACACACACACACACACACACACACACACACACACTCACAATGCAATTAGTGCATTAAGGCTTTTACATTGACCAGGAAGCCAGAAAAATCTGGAAAATTGTACATTTTATCCTTGGTTTGGAGTGATGCCAGACCATTAATATCTACCAAGAACGAAAAAGTGTTCTGCGGAAGCAATCGACTGTGTGGCTCAGAGATTCAAAAGTTCTGTTCCACACTGGCTTGTGAGAAACGACATACGTTATTTAAAATACAGTACGTGCAAAAGTCTTAGCTACCTTTGCGAAATGTTTAAAGTCATTTTTCTCAGCGTGTGAGAAATAAATGCAAGAAAGCAGTAAAACGTATCAAGCTTTGATTTGTTTGTAAAAAAAAGTAGTTGATATTGTGTGAGCTGGTGAGGAGAACACAGGTTCGGTTCCAGATTTCTCCTCGGTTCCTCCAGCCGTTGTTTGGATTTGTGAAGCTCCATCAGCAGCTCCTAATTTAATTTAATGAAGGACTGATTGAGTCAAACAGGTTTCTGATGGAAACTACAAGCAAATACATGTAATACTAGATTTAGTAATATTAATGTAAAATTAATATTATTGTCACAGGTGCCTAAGACTTTTGCACAGTGACACACACACACACACATACACACACACACACACACACACACACACACACACACACACACACACACATATATATATGCATGTCTATATATACATTATATTAGGATAAATAGTAGAAATGCCCCAAAATTTACATTTACAAAAACTTGTTTTTAAATAGTTAAAAAAGATTACCTTTAAAAGTTAACATCGTAGATGCAACGTTTACTTCCACCAACATATGTTTGTTGTATATTCCCTGCTTTGATAAATCAATTGCTAAAAATCATTTAATCTGGCAGCACGTGAAACAAAAGCAATCCAATATAAAAGCAGCAACAACAATTCTTCATTCCTGATTTCTTCCTCAGGATTAAGCCATCAGATAGCACAATTCATTTAAAACCTTCTCACTTATAGAGACAATACAGTGAAAGTTTCTTTCTGGAGCCAACGTGGAGTCTTCTGTGGATTCATCACTCCAGAGAACCCCTTTTTGGAACAGTTCTTAAGTTTGCATTGTCATGGGAGGGAGGGCTCTGGTGTAGATTATGAAGCATATCCTTATTATCTACTTTAGCGTGGAGCTGCCACACAACGACTGGGCAAAGGAGAGGGAGCTGAGTTCCGTTCCTTTCCTTTCCTCTCCAAAATTCCCTCATAGCCCCCACACAGGCAGAGAGATACTATAAAAACGATTGACTTTAATCAGCTCCAGACACACACCAGCACACACACACACACACACACACACACACACACACACACATACACTCAGTCACTCAGTCACTCAGTCTCTCACTCACAGGGCATGCCCAGTGTTTGGGAATGAAAAGTGGAGACCACACTGAGTCACACATTCTAAACTACAGTGTGTTGAATCCAAAGGAACCTCGCCAGGCCTCAGAAGTCTTCCAACAAAGTGATCAAATCACATACCACATCGTAAGAATTAATATTTCAAGATGCCAATTTGTACAACGTGCCAGGGGCGCTATTTTTTCCCCTGTTTACTTCAGCCAATTATGAAATAACAGTATTGTGAAGTGTAGTATAGTGTGTGGGGGATCTCTTTTTTTAAAGCCTGGTAAATTTTAATTTAAACAATAAATCACTGCTTGAGGTCCTAGAAACGACTGACTGTCTGTATGTTCAGTCCTCATATTTATGCAAATTCTCTTCACAACACATTTTCACATCTGATTCATTAACAAAACTTCGGCATTTTAAATATAAATGGTGTTAGTATTTAAATACACAGATTATGTTCACATAAATCAATTACTGTGATTAAACTGAGATAGCATTTAACTTTCAAGACACTGTCCTGTTAAGTTACCAAATACAAGCTAGTTGTTACAATTTATCCTAAGGAGCAATTAATGATTACATGTTCAGCACTCCTAAAATGGGTGATGAAATGAAGTATTATTTACATTGAGGTGAAAGTGATTCAAGATGAATTGAGATTTCTTATAAAAAGGTATCATAGCTTTGGGGGAAATTCTATAGCAAGTCTTAAATGTGGCTGTTATAATCCTTAATATTGTTATTTTTCATAGTAAATAAATAAAACATTCAGAATATTCAGAATTCAGACTTGATTTATGCACAATAAATACCCTAAATGATACAAAATAAAAAAGTATGAGCCAAAGTAATGTTCTAGTTCTAGGTGAACCCTGGATAACCAACACTACTCATTGTGTATACTATCACAACATAATTGACAAAAGAAATTTCAGAGATTTTACAGAACATTTAAAAGGTTTTAAACAATCTTCAAATCTTGTGATGGTTCTATTATGAGGAGGAGGAGGATGATAATAATGATGAAGAAGGAGAAGGTTCAGAAGGACATGATTATGATGATAAATGTTCCACTCTTTAGAAAACCTAAAATGAAGGATGATGCCAAAGAAGAAGAAGAGAAAGGGGAACATGGTGATGATGATGATGCTCATGATGGTGATGATATTAACAGACCAGAAGAAGAGGAAAAGACAGAACATGAACAGGAGTAGGATAAGGATGATGATAGAACAGAACATGAAAAAGAAGAAAAAGAAGAGAGAGGAGAAGAGGAAGAAGCAGAAGAAGAAGAAGATGATGATGATGATGGAACAAAACAAGAAGAAAAATAAGAGAAAGAAAAACATGATAAAGATGATGATAGAGAAGAAGATGAAGAAAAAGAAGAGAAAGAAAAACATGGAAAAAAATGATGATAAAGAAGAAGAAGAAGAAGAAGAAGAAGAAGAAGAAGAAGAAGAAAAAGAAGAAGAAAAAGAAGAACAATAACAACAATAAGAAAAGAAAAAAAGGAAAAGAAGAGAAATAAGAACATAAGAATTATGTTGATGATGATAGAGAATAAGAGAAAAAAGAAGAAGAAGGAAAAAAGATAAAGAAGATGATGTTGGTGATGATAATGATGATAATGGAACATAATGAAGAAAAGAAGAGAAAGAAGAACATGATCAAGATGATGATAGAGAAGAAGAAGAAGAAGAAGAACAAGAACAAGAAGAACAAGAAAAACAAGAAGAACAAGAAGAAGAACAAGAAGAACAACAACAACATCATCATCAACAACAACAACAACAACAACAACAACAACAACAACAACAACAACAACAACAACAACAACAACAACAACAACAACAA
>JBBPCX010000088.1:14272541-14293134 GCA_037974365.1 Hydrocynus forskahlii | reverse complement strand
ACACACACACACACACAAACACACACACACACACACACACACAAACACACACACACACACACACACACACACACACAAACTCCCAATCTCACTCTCTTGAAGAAAGGCAAAAGAAATGAAAGAATCTTTGTGGACTGTCAGGAAAGTCACAATATAAAGGATGGTACATCTCAATGAAAAGGGTAAATTGAACAATATACTTGAGTACTAATCATCCTGAAGTAGCAAATATATCCTGGAGTGTGGCCGAATGTTTCCATACTTCATCCTTAGTTTTTGTGTGTATGTTTCTGGACATGTTCAGAAGCAAAAATCAAAAGAAAACCTGTGTCCTGACTTTGAAAAGTGCATTTAAGAAATTTACTCCTGGATCAATAAAGTTTTTGATTCTGATTTCTTTTGGGTTACAAAGGTTTAGAGTTGGAGTTTAGGGTTAAGCCTTGAACATATAGTAAATAATTAAAGCCACGCTATGACTTTCTCTATACAGAACTTTTAAATGGCAGGTCCCACTGATGGCTGTTTTGATAAAAGTACAACCAAACATATTTCCAGCGCAACTGATTTATCACCAATGGACACAAAGTCTAAAGTACTTAAGTGGCAATATCAATAATTTGGATGACTATGCTGGGTTGTAGAGATTCACGGGTCAGGTTTTTTATGACCTGAACTCAACTGGACCATTGCTGGTCATAAAAAACCTGACCCATGAATCTCTACAACCCAGCATAGTCATCCAAATATTTTTTCACGAAAAGGCACTTCTTGGCAGACCTAGCTATCAATAAAAAAAGTCAACTAAAAAGTCAAAATCAATCAAGCTAAAAACATTAAAATCCTAACATTTAACTTTCTTGCGGTTTTAATATTATAGTCACTTGTCTAGTCACATACCTAGAAATGGCAGCAGTGCAGAAATAATTTTTTTTTATTTACAGCAGTAGACACAAACAGCCATGTTCCAGTCCAACAAGGTGTTGAGATCCATTATAACTGTACTCTCTCAACGTTTCCTTCATTTGAGCTTTCAATTTCACACATTTAACATACACTCTTACAAACAAAAGTGTCAGTGATGCCACAAAGGAACCCTTTTAGATCCCTAAAGAACCATTCAGTGGAGAGTTCCTAAAATAATGAGTGTGGTAGATGAGATGTGTGAGTGTGAAGAGCATTTTTAAGGCGTAAAGAGTGTTCACTTAATGTAAAGGTTCTTGAAAGAAACTTTATGTAAAGAACCTTTATGTTATGTGAAGGTTAACAGATTCTTCAAACTCACATATTTACAAACGTATTTCTTTTCTATGGCAACACTCAACAACCCTTTGTGGCACATTTTTAAGAGTGTATGAATGTGTATAAGTGAATGCACTTCTGTAAAATAACAGTGTTATTGTTATAGCATTACAGTAGCTTACAGTATTTTGTATTAAGCTAACACTGACATCTGTTTTTCCTTTTTAGACTTTTTGTCCAGATTTATATCTTTTAGTCGCAGAGTGGGGTCACATTTTGCTGGTTCTCAAAAGGAACCTTGCTGTTTTCACCAAAAATGCAACTTTTTTAGGGATAACCAAAAGAGTTGTATTTAGGTGTAGGTGTAGCATTACTAGTATTACGCAAAGTAACATCAGGCACACAATAATCTGTGCAATAACCTCATGCTACTTTGCTGTGCAGTGTCTTCCTGGGTTTAAATCACTACAACTGTGCATTTTTATCTTTTTTTTGTGCAATAACTTACTGTGTAATATTGCGCAATGTTCTTACCAGGTGCTAAAACATTATCATTATGTGCAATAGTCTTACCATGTGAAATGTCACTATTTATGTTAGTATTACTAATATACTACATTTGTTAACATACTCCAAACCACTATTTGTGTTACAAGTAATTCACTTAATTGTAAATTACTGATCTTTAGTAATTATGCCACAGCATTGTGTATCTATCATAGTGTATTTCGTATAGAGGTTTTTCTATGGATTCTTTTATTGGATTTATTTAGAAGAAGTTTCTACTTCACAAATCTAGTAATACCAATTCGTGTGTGTGTGTATGTGTAAATGTATATTTAAATACACTAAACATCCATGGGGGTTACATTCCAAGAGCACCTGCGAATTGCGAAAAAACGTGAATTTGTGATGTGGTAAAACAATGCCTAAAATACCTATTTTTATAGTGTAAACCCTAAATATGCCCCCAAATATGTTCCCAAAACACTTTCATTTCATTTTAAACTCTGATTAATACATTACCCTTAAAGAAAATGTAAAGGTAAACCTGTATTTGTACTGTACAGTTTACACTAAACTGCTGTCTCCTGCAGTGCTAGAATGTAAATATCGATGTTACCCCTGTATAGACTGTACTGTAATTTATGCAAGTGCGTTTTCTTTAGTATAAGCAGGGTAAATACAGTACTACATTAATGTAATTTACTGGGATAAAATACAGGGCTTTAAGAAGAACAAAACGAAAAACCGGGAACCCTCAGGAATTTGTTCTGATGCGGGAATTCAGCAGCCAATCAGCAGCAAGGAAAAATGAACAACGTTCTCGGATTGGCTCCTTTCAAACCTCCCACCTCTGAGTGCAGGGGTATTTCACCATCCCAAGATGCGCTTTCTTTGTGTTCTCTCGACAGTAAATGTATACAGTCATATTTACTATGGAAATGCAGCTGAATTTACGTTAATATTAATGTTACAAAAATTAGTAAATTATATTTTTCTTAATAATTTAGCACTAAAATGAATGAAAATTTATTTTTTTTAAATGCAGAGGATATCTGCGGTTTCCACGAAAAATTCCTAGTTAGGTCCTAAGAAAAAATGACTGAATCTGTGAATGTGAATATGCGGGTTTTTACTATACATATATATATATATATATATATATATATATAGATAGATAGATAGATAGATAGATAGATAGATAGATAGATAGATAGATATAGATAGATATAGATAGATAGATAGATAGATATAGATATAGATATATGTGCGTGTGTGTGTGTGCATGCGTGTTTGTGCGGGCCTATGTGTGTGTGCATGCGTGCGTGTGTGTGGCAGCTCAGTGGCACCTTTTTAGTATCTTGGACATGGCCAGGTCACAGCTCTCAGATCAGAGAGGTTCCACAGAGAGCACAGGTCATGTACTCCTATAGACACAGACCAACACATGCACTCCCTATTGTTTTTAGCACAATACCCACAAGCCCTTATGTCTGCCCCAAACAAGAGGTGGTCTCTCATCCTTCGAGTCTGCCACTCCTCATTAATACACAGTGAGCGACTGGTATAGATAATACGTTTCAGCCATGCCTCTCTCAATAGGAGACCGCTGCTGCGAATACGGACGGCACACTCAAAGTACTGGCTAAAGCAGTGTAAGAAGTTGTGTTGACACATGCAATGAACATTCAATAAAGAAAGCAGTGAGGATTATTAATATTTCTAAACATCAAAAACTTCAACCCTTCCCACTTTTCATGCTTTGATTTCTTTGACTGCGGTTCTGCATAAGCTGCTGCTGTGGGTTAAGTCAATATTTTCGCCTATTAATTGTATATCAAAAATCTGGCATTCACAATCCTGCAAGGATATGGAAGATAATCAACCTGAATCTGCAGCCAAGCAGAAAGAAAAGGTGCCAAAGATCTCAGCAGGGCGGAGAAACTGAGTGAGAGGGGGGGGGGGGTGGAAGTGTAGGCCACTCTGGTGGGGCAAAGTCACATGACTTTAGAACATTGACTGAAAACCAGTGGTCGCAGTCATCGCAAACAGTGCACTGCACTGAGGTTTCTCATCACAACATTCAACCACACTGAACTCTAGAACTATGTGAATATAGAAAGTTTTAGGGAAAAACATTTCAGAACACTGAATTCAGAAGAACGTTCTAAAACAGAGTGAATAGGGAGAAACAGTTTGGAACACTGAATGGGAAGAACATTCAGCAACACTGCAGACTGAAGACAATGATTGGGGAGAACATTCTAGAACAGAGTGAATATGGAAGAACACGTCAGCCCACTGAATAGGAAGAACATTCTAGAAAAGAGGGAATTGGGATGAACATTTCAGAACACTGAATGCAGAAGGACATTCTAGACCAGTGTGAATACAGAAGAACATTTCAGATCACTGACTGGGGAGAACATTCAACAACACTAAACACTGAAGATGAGAATGCAAAGGACATTCTAGAACAAAGTGACTAAAGAGAATACTCTTGAACATGGTGTGTGAGATAAAACAGTCTTTAGAACACCAAATTTTAGAATATCACAAATAGGGAAAATGTTCCAAAACAGCAAAAATGGGGAGAACTAAGTGAATAGAGAGAGTACATGATGAATGAGGCCGAACATTGTAGATCAGAGTGAATATGGAAGAACAGTTCCATATTCACAATTTTAGAATATCAAAAATAGGGAGAACGTTCCAACATAGTGCAAAAGGGGAAAAACATTCTAGAACATTGTAAACAGGGCAAAACGCTCTTGATCAGTGTAATGAGGAAAATCATGCTTAAATGGTGTGAATGGGAAAGAAAATATTCTAGACCAGAGTAAATCGGAGTAGAACATTCTAGTCCCCTAACAATTACACCTTTCAGCTTATGAACGTATGTAAGGTTGATGCACTCTTGTTCAAAATGTGTCTTTATAAAGCAGAGGTGGTGTCCAGTGAAAGATGGAAGATCTTAGTAAAGGACAGGAGAAGGTAGGCCTGAGGAACCCGCAGAAGTTTCTTTTGAAAGCGCAGCACGTATAAAAGGCCTGCCATCAACACGTATAATCTCTTAGCTGAGCCCATTGAAAGCCAGGGCTTGGGGGTTAATTCACCCATCGCTCTGTGTTTGAATCAAATCCAGACTCACATTGAGATGAAAGCCCAAGAGTCCCACGGACGAGCTGCACCACGGGGCCCGCTGGGCCTCCTCGACGAGGCCAGATTACTGCTTGTTCGTCTGGCTGGGACCTCCATCAGGACAGGGAAACTGAAAAGAAAAACAATAATTAGAGATAATTGCTTGTGTCCAAACATGAGCATTAAAGCACCCCCCCCTCCTTTCTTTCTTTTTCTCTCCCCCCTCTGACCCCTTCTCTTTCCTTCCCCTCCTTCTTTCCCCTCTCAGTTTTCTCTTTCTCTCTCACTCTTTTGGTAGTATACCGGGTGCAAAGAGAAAAACACACCCCTGTTTTGACAGCTGGGCAGGCGAACATAATTTGTGACAGCTGAACTGAAACATCTTTAAACACGAAGGAAAAAAGGAGAAAAGGGGTGGAGAACGAGAGAGCGAGAGAGAGAGAATGAGAGAGTGAGGAGTAGAAAGAGCAGGAAGAAGGACTGGGGAGAGAAAGTGAATAACTGAAACAGAAGAGGGAAGAGGACAAAGTAATCATTATCCAGAAGGGATTTTTCTTTTCATGTGTCACAAAAAGTGAAAAGAAGGGAAAAAAAGAGAGGGAGCTCTAGGAAAAGAGAATCAGGGTCAAGAAAAGGAAAAGCTGGGGTTTGAAATGACCCCAGAAACTGACCGACATCAAAAGCCTATGATGCCCCCCCCACCAAAAAGTGAAATATTTTGCCCCCCAAAAGTCCGACTAAACATGGTGTCATACAAAGTTTGACACATTGGGTTAATTTGCTGCTCAGCGGCTGTGCCCTTTGATCTCTGGGGTCGAAGGAGGTCAAACCGAACTTGGCGTGCCGAGGCCGAAATCATGGCAGTCTCAGGGAGCAGGGTCAAAGGCCATCCGTGAGATTTTGGGGTATACAGGCCAAAATCAGGACCATATGTGTATAGATACACATTTGAAACCAAAATAACTCCTGATTTTCCGCCCTCCTCTATCCCTTGCCCAGACCCACACATACACACACGTGCATGCGGACCCACCGCAGGCGAACTGCATCAAAACCCAATTAAGTCATAAATATCAGCATTACACGGATGTTAACAAGGCATTGACAGAAGGTTGGCTGGAAGCCTCGCAAAATTGACAGTGACAGAAGTTTTCCCTGAAGGAAAATGCTAATGCAAACAACGGAACGCTTTCTCAAAATATCCCCACTCCCAGCGACTCCCCTGTTTACATTTCTCCACCGAAACCATTGGAGCTGGCACATTGGGCAAGATTAAGACAGAGACGAGGCGGCCTCACAGCGCACGACGCTGTTTTGATCAGTGAGGCCGACCTAGTTAGCTTTGCTATGAGAGCAATTTAGCATGAAAATTTGATTATGACGCCATAAACACACGACGAAGCTGCAAGACCATTCAAAACAGTAAACTTTCCCTCACTGGTTTCATTTTCACGTAAACACAATCCACCCAAAGTACCACACAAAAGAGAGAAAGCCTTCACTTTCTCACTCGCACATCTTCTCATATATGAACACATACTTGCTGTCCACTTTATCAGAAACAGTGGCCTTGTTCCTATACATTCAAAATGTACAGTTAGAGATTATGACTTTTTTGAGTCCTTCACCCAAGACCACAGGACCACCGGGTCATTTTTTGTAGGATTGTTTTCTACTCAGTAATGACATTGAAATTTTTTTATGTTTACAATTGACGCAAAAGAGTTTAATGTAGCAAATGAACATTGACACATTTTTCAAAATGTACCATCCACCTCCCAGTCTATACAATCCATGTATGGAAACCAAGTTGCAGAAACAGCACATTTTGAATTTACTGGTTTTGTAATGTCAAGACAATCAATATATTTACATAAATCTACCTATTCAGCATTAAGCAATTCTGTTTTTCTTTTTACAATGAAGTTATGAGGAGAGTCTCTGTCCAGACACTCAGAACAAAGGTCATTTATTGGGTCTTATTGTGATTTTGGGTCTTTGGGCTTATTGTCAGAAAAACGGTATAAAATGGCAAAAATGGTTCAGACAGCAACAATATACTATGCGCTATAGATAGATATGTGTGTGGATGGGAATGAATGAGAGAGAGACAGAGGGTAAGAGAGAGAGAGAGGGAGAGAGCGAGAGAGAGAGAGGAGTTAATAAACAAGAAAATGTATGGCTTCATAGCTCATGGTATGTCAGTGAGCTGTCTGGTTCACTTACATTGGCTTGAGCAGGTTCTTTTCCCAGACACAAGTGGAACATCTGCTAATGTCGTCCAGTCTGTCCATCTGAGTCCCATTAGAACTCTCGCTCTACTTTATTAAAGTCAGGGGTATGATTTCTCCATCAGAGATACAGTATAACCACACGACCACGGCTCTAAATGAGCAATCACTATCCTATCCAATAAATGTGTGGGACATTAACTGTATCACATATGGCCTGTTAGATTTATAGCAGCTTGTTACACTTTGACATTGATTGAGATGTCATAAAGCAAAATGCCTCAGGTTTGTGGTCTAATCTGAGTGAATGGAAAACCTCACCCAGAGTGCATTAACATCACGGAGTGAAAGACATTGGGAGCTGGTTAATATTACACAACTCATAACACGCTACCTGGTCCCCTCTAAACTTCATTTTTAGCCAGTTAGGATTTTTGTGAGTCCATTAGGCCTGCTAATAACTTCTACTGAAGAATCAACACTCTGAATATCTAAAATGATTTAAAGCCTAACACTCAAGATCTCAGTCCCAGTGTACATGGTCCAACACACTGGAAAAGCTAGTTTTTTATCAAAATGGGTCAAACACCTGTTTGGCTGAAAAAGCTAGAGAATGAATCTTCTGAGAAGTGGAAGAATTGGTAATAGCATGGAGGAGAGGACCTATAGTGGTTCCATAGGGGACAGTTTCACATGAGCCAATGGCAATGGCTTTCTCAGGTTGTCAAGAGCAACTGGCAGCCACAGAGCCTGAGAATGGAGTGAAGGGCCAAGGGCGGTTAATAGATTTGCCATCAGAGCTGGACGTACCCCCAAGAACCACATATTACATACACATATTCATTTCAAGGCTGTCCTACCTCCCAGAGGTGTAATGTAGTCTGGGGGATATACCAGCAAACTGTTAGCATAGACTGTTAGCCTAGTTAGGACACTGGAATGCCAATCAGATTAAACAAATAGTGTAATTACACTTAGAGTGGGGGGAAACAAGAATTCAGACACTTTGTTTTTGTTATTTTATACACTTCCAGTGCATTTATAGTCACCCCCATAGGTCCACCATGTGCCAATACAGATCTGACCTATCGAGGCATGGACTCCAAAAGACCCCTGAAGGTGTTTCTGAACAATGTTTTCACTGCAGCAGGGTATATTATCCTGCTGAAAGAGGCCACTGCCATTAGGGAATAACCATGAATTGGTGTACTTGGTCTGGAACAATGTTTAGGTAGGTGGTACATGTGAAAGCAACATCCACATGAGTGCCAGCACCCAGGGTTTCCCTGCAGAACATTGCCCAGAGTATCTCACGGCCTCCACCATCTTTTCTTTTTACCACTGAGCGTTGTAGTGCCACCTCTTCCCCATGTAAGCAATGCACATGTTCTGACACCTTTCTATCAGAGCCAGCATGAAGGACTTTTGGTAGGGACTAACCACTATATTCAAGGAACACCATAAAAGCCATTTTGGAGATGCTCTAACACATCTATTGTCCAGCCATCAGTTTTTGATCCTTGTTGAAGTTGCTCAGATACCCTTACCCATTTTTCCTGCCTCCAACCCTCAAGAAGTGCCTGTTCACTTACAGCTTGAAATCGATACATATGTAGATATTAATGCACAGTGTGTCTTTGTGGTGTCATACTGCCTTTGGTCGGGAAGACCTCACACAACAATTATTATTCCTTTATTATTAAATAATAAAGGAGATGCCACAGAGCCCTGGCACAGACACTGAACATCCTTGTCAGTATAACGGTTTCGATAATATATTAGTGGAAAATTCATGGAACCACCAATAATCATTCACTCAGGTTAATGATAAAGATGGTGAGACAGCACAACAATCACTTAACAAACCCTTTTAAGTGACTGCTGTGCTGTCTCACCATCTTTATCATTAACCCGAGGAGGACTTGAAATCAGCAGGAACAACGGTTACACTGAGAACAATTAGCAATGAATTTCACCAGTCATCTCCAATCTTCTGCAAAACTTGTCTGCTAAAAAAGCACAGAAATGCTCACCCAAAATTTGCATGCAAGCATCTCGACAAATCAGAACATACATCCAACAGGGAGATAATACTCATAATGTTGAGGAACTGAAGACAATTAGCTCAGAAAAACAGGTTCACATGTAATCACAATTCTGTAGATGCCTTACCCACGACAGCATCAAGTACTTATGTTAACAATTTGTATCTTTGTTTATACATATGCATACATGCTATTTTATTCACTTTTATAAGTACAAATTCAATGTAAGTAGTAAGTAATATAATGCCTGAATATTTGTTGTACATAATCAGCATATATATATATATACTCATGAAATTTCCATGAATTCACACTGTGGGAAGCCAAAACATCCTCACTTTTTTAAATAAAACTTGCTGTGTAAATATCATTAGAATTAGACCGATCTTTCATGGCCCAGTCCACACAGACGTAAAATAAGCTGTAAAATCAGTTTGTTTTGACTAAGCCATTTTTGTGATGTCACAAAAACAACAAATTTACACATATCTGCTTTGTAGCTTAGACCTGCTTTTTCTGCTGATGTCATGAAGAGATTTTAGCCAGGACTGCTTTTTGAACAAGGCACCCAAACAGAACAGAGGTTGTGTGCATACATCAGTCTTAAAGACACAGTAAATAAAACAGCCTGTTTGCTTGAAATAAAGGCTGTAACAGAATCATGTAAAAAAGAATGATGTTTTTGTCTCATAAAACCACACAAATGTAATCAGCAGACTTCAGGGACAAAAAGGCATGATAAAGACATGGTCCCTTTAATTTCAGTCGATATTCACTATAAATTTTTAAATAGGCCATAAATAATGTCTACTATCAGTAAACATTATTCATGAACATGACCTATGTGGGACCATGTAGGCATCCAGTTCTGAAAAGAGGTAGTGTAGGCAAATCTTTGGGCTTTTTATATGTGCAAACACACCCATGTATTACAATGACTACACCTTTGTTATCTTCTTTACTTTCTGATCACCAAATGAGAGGGAAAGAATGTGTGTGTCAGTGTGTAAATGCACTTTAATGGCCTCCAGTGTCTGAGAGTCATTTCCTGTTGACCATATTGATCTCATCACCCTGGGACTTTTACTGTCGGATGCATCCCAAACAAACTGTATGTTTATGTGTGTCTGTGTGTATACTCATTCGTTCACAATGTACATGCATATGCAAGTTATTATAGGTTCTGTGCAAGTGGGTGTGTGTGTGTGTGCATATGTATGGGAGGGTGTATTATGAATTCTGAAGCCACCCATATAGATTAATAAAAGTGTGTACATGTATGTGTGTGTGTGTGTGTGTGTGTGTTGAGTGCACGTGTGACACTCCCTCTCTCTGGGTGGCATTACCTATGGTGGGGCAACTGCGACAGAAACTGGAGCAGCGGGTGGATAATTTGGATTTGATTGGTTTCACATGTTTTTCATAAACAACAAAGCCGCCTCCCTCTGCTTTGCTCTGCCGTGTTTGGCTGCAAACATGGAATCCATTTGTCCCCTTTCTTCCCAGGCCTCTATTTAGAGTTATGGAGCCGTGCGTCACATGCCAAGCAGACCACCAGTGAGGTGGGTATCTCACACACTCGCAATGGAAGTGTGTTGCTGACTTGAGAGGTTCGTCATGAACAGAGCGTCCACAAAAATGGGACCGTATGTTCCATTTAACACACTACTGACCATTACTCTGCATGACCAGCAAGGTAACTCATGTAAGACACTAGTACAGTCCCTCATAGAGTTAACTACATGAATGCTAGTACTTAGATACAGAAATTCGATTATTCAGCGTGCATGCGAATGAAATCAGGGCGCAAACGTAGCATTAAAGTGAGAATCACAATGGAGGGCTACGTGCTTGCAATCATTACTCACTTTCACACTGACAACAGAATTAGCATGTTAACTTGGGTAATTACTGCTATTACTGCTATTACAAAAGTTGAAAAAAGCCCCTGCCAGTACAGTACCACATAAAAGTGTTAGATACCTGAGAAAATTACATTTAAAACCTTCTTAGCTTAGCAGTGTGTGCTTTAAAAGCTAATATTAGAATATATGCTGGTGGACTGGTTGTTGGGAGTTGCCCCTGCAATCATAAGGTTGTGGGTTCCATTCTTAGGACTGCTAGTGGCACCAATGAGTTACCTTTGAGCAAGGTCTCCTCCCCACACACTGCGTTCCTGGCTGCCTGCTGCTTCACTTGGCGAATGGGTTAAATGCAGAGAAAGAATTTCGCGCTGTTTACACTGTGTGCTCTGGTCCGTTATTAATACAGTAAAAAGTGATTTTATGTATGAATGTGTTTGCTTAATAATTCCCAGACCTCCTCATGGAAGGTATTACGTTGTAGTAATACATTGTAGTTCTCATCAAATATCTCAAATTCAGCTCAGTCAATACTTCATTAGATTAAATCAGGTGAGCTGCTGATGGGAGTTTCACAAATCCATGTAATGGCTGGAGGTGAAATCTGGAACCAAACCTGTGTTCTTCTAACCCGCTTCGAGTACTTTTTACAAGCAAAACAAACATGGATATTGTTTAATGCTTTCTTGTAGGTTTACATTTATTCTAATGTTAACATGTGGATTTGCAGGCAGAAAGTCCCTTACTGCTTGAATAAATGGCTTTGCGCAGGCTTTTGCACAATACTGTAAATGTAAAGCACTTTGAGCTGCACTTCATGTATAAAAAGTGCTGTATAAAAGAACATTATTTATTTATTTGTCTATCTATCTATCTATCTATCTATGTATCTATGTGGGCATTAACGACTTCAGATTTTTTCAGATCGACTTATCCGTCAACAAAGTCGAAGTCGAGAGTCGACTAGTCGTCTGATGACGTCATCACACACGCAGCGGAGGAACACAGGTGTCCAACATTGAGCAACTTTTATTAAAGTTTTTTGTAACATTAACAGGCAACATGACAATTAAACAAAACATAGGCTAATACCTTGAATTTTCTGGTCAATTTAAGTGTACAACAGAAAGTGGGAACAGCTTAAGCCGCGGCAGCCACTCAGCCTCCTCTGGACTGGACAACTCTCTGCAGTGCTAGCGTTAGCCATGTTAGCTAGCGGTTGCCGTTTCAGATGGCCGCGCAGAACGCTCATACTTTTATTGTACTTTAACACCTACTTGCAGATTGTGCAGGTCACCGTGCTGTTTGTGTGTCTAGAGTGAAGTATCTCCACACATGTCATGTGTGTCTGTTTCCTCTGCTTGTACGTCTTGTGTTTACATTCCCCTACGCGCCGACGTTACCGCCCTTTTTATGAAGTGACTATAATAATTGGTTAAGTCAAGGAACGGGTGTCAGTGTAAGCCAATCAGAGGCAGAGACTGCATTGCCTACACAAGCGCGGGCACAGAGAGAGAAAAAAAACACACGACTTGTGGACTTCTCTCCGGGGGCATCGACTTGTGCCTCTGAAGTCGACTAGTCGACCAGTCGACTTTTCTGTTAATGCCCTAGTAGCTATATTATTATAAGTCATGTTTTATAATTTATTTATTTTCAGTAGCACTATTCACATTAAACTGCTCCTATTCCTTCCACTAATGCTGAGTTTTCATCATACTGGTGCTTACCTATGGAAAATATGAATGGCTTTGTCCAGTGATGTTAAAGCTTACATGATACCAATTTACAATATGACTGTCTTTTATAAAATGTTTAACATTTGTTTATTAAAAGCTTTTAGTCATAAATATCATTATAATCCCAAATTGAAAGTAAGTGAAAAGTAAGAAATGTTACCAGCAATTATAGGTCACTATAAGCTCCCTATTTGGCAAGATTCAAAATTCTTTATTTGTCACATGCATAGTTATACAAGTACAACACGCAGTGCAATTTTATATAATAATAAGTACAATGTTATAATAATAAGTACAATTTTATAATAAAAAGTACAATATTTTAATAATAAGTACAATTTTAAATTAAACATAAATCTGTAAATTTTAAAAACAAATTAAAATTAAATTAAAAAGTAAAGTAGAAATAAGTATGTCTCTTTTTTATCAGTAAGTGTTGTCCTGTTATTTCTGTGTTACATTTGCATTTTTAATTATTTTGACATATGTGTTTATTCTAACCATATTTAACCATCTTTAAGCTTTTCATAAACCCTTGATAAAGGTTGTCTTATTGTAAAGTGGCACCATTCATCATCTTGTTCTCTCCAAATTTCTTGCTGTTAAATTTGTGATAACCCATGTAGACGGGGTCATGCAAGACACCCATCACTGCCAGGAGCTCACAGCTTTTGCTGGATGTTAACAGTAACTGAAATCTGGAAGCTTATTCATTCATTCATTTTCTGAAACCACTTCGTCTTTACTAGGGTCGCGGGTGCCCAGAGCCTATTCTGGGGTCCATGAGCGCAAGGCAGGGACAAACCATGGGCGGGGCGCCAGACCACTGCAGGGCACACATACACACACAATCATGGTCAGTTTAGAATCCCTAGTTCAACGGACTCACACGTCTTTGGACTGTGACGTCTCTGGAGACCCCAGAGAAAACCCACAGGACCACGAGGAGAACATGCAAACTCCACACACATAAGGCCAGCACCCGGTTTAAGTCCCCCAACCTTGGAGGTGTGAGGCAACAGTGCTACCCACGGCAGCACTGTGGGGCCCAATCTGGAACTTCCAATGTGCAAAAGGATCTATATTAAGGTCAGGAAATATGCTGATTTGGTGGCAATGCTGTATATGGTCTGCAAGTAAGGTTGGTCTCAACTTGAGCTGGAACCCAAAAAGCTCTTTTCCACCACTGTACAGATATTATATGGCATATAAAAAATGGATTATGTTGAGGGTGAGCTTGTGCTGGAACGCAAGATGGTCTTTTTCCATTGCTCTACAGATATTACAAGACAAAAATGGACCCACAGATGCACTGAGAGATTCTTACTCTTTCTTCCTTTAAAAGAAATATACTAGACAATAAAGTACCTACTATGAGAGTAGGCTAAATTCAATTCAATACACATTTATTGGCTTAGTTGTTAGAGCCATCAAAAAGGAAAAAAAATAGTCAAGACCACTAATGAGCACAGGCGGCAGTGGTGATAAAAGTGCTTAATATGATATTGCTTGATATGCCTACACAATAATGAAGAAAAAAGTTCAAATTCAGAACTGGTCCTTCTCTGGGAGCCCATGGATAGTGAAGGTCTAGTCAGAGGTGAAGGTATATAAAGGACTAAAGTCACCTTGTATTTAATATACAGGGGGTCCTTGAGTTACAAGACAGATCCATTCCTTCGACAGTGATGTAGCTCAAATTTTGGTGTAGGTTGAAACACACCCTAGCCTAGGTCACTTACCGATCCTAACACAGTTATAAAATTATAAAAACACAACTAAGCCACAGAAAAAGGAAATGGAAAACTCACTCATACGACACGTTATTGTGTATCCTTCCACTGCATGCAACCAATGGGAAAGGTCAAGTGGGAGTTGGAGTGACCGTTGTAACTCAAGGACCCCCTGTATTTCCTGATTATCCCAAATCCTCTGGGTTACTACTAGCAAAATACCCCCAAAGCATCAATGGTCCACCACCATACTTGACAGCATTAAGTGCCTTTCTTGGCATTCAGTCTCTTTTTTGGCTTGCTGCTTTTGGTCATGGAGGTGCTGCCATCTGACAGTGGAAAAATTCTACTAAATTGAAGTTCTGAATCTGTCATTTCTGGTTTCCTCTTTGCCGCTTTTACTATAATAAAATGGTGACTGACTCGATGTCTTTTCATTTCTGTTTCCAAGTACCATCCTCGAACTGTTTATCTATGGTCTCAGACTTGTCTTGGAATCATTTGTATTTGCTCTCAAACTTGTCTCAGTCTTGACCATAGCTTTCGCAATATATAATAGCTGGTGTCAAACCATTCCTGTGGTAAATAAAATCTTTTGATTAAGCAAGTTGTTTAGAGACTGGCATTGGTTCAATTATTGTATTTAATTTCTGGAATGGTCATTGACATTGGCTGCTTGGTAACCAATAGGATATCTGCCAAAACTCAACTCTGTTCCTCTCTTTTGGACTCAGTCTGGAGTTGGACTTGGACCTCTTTGGACTGGGTCTTGGACATGTCTCAACAAAGTTATTCTTGACTACAGCTCAACCACAACCGTCTATCTCATCTGAGTTGCCAGCTCCTTAGTTTGACAGATGATAGAGATTTTACATGTGTGTAACCTTTAGATTTATTTAAAAAGATTTTTAGGTGTGCCAATAATTTGGCCCACCTAAACTGTTCCTAAAATAAAACAAAACATTTTTAAGAAATAAATGAAAATATTAAAGTTGTGCTCATAAGTTTACATACCCTTGCAGAATGTTATGAATTCTTAACCATTTTTCAGAGAATATGAATGATAACAAAACTTTTCTTTCACTCATGATTAGTGGTTGGCTGAAGCCATTTATGACCCTGATAAAACTTTTTCCATACCCTGGTGATTTGGCCTGATAACACGCAGCAATGTCAGGAATTGAGAATGCCAGTCAGCGGTGTTCAAACTTAGAGGTTCTATTGAAACCAAACCACGGTCAGGTAGACCAATTAAAATTTCAGCCACAACTGCCAGGAAAATTGTTCGGGATGCAAAGAAAAACCCACAAATAACTTCAGGTGAAATACAGGACTCTCTGAAAACATGTGGTGTGGCTGTTTCAAGATGCACAATAAGGAGGCACTTGAAGAAAGCTGGACCTCAAACGTGCAGTTCATGCAAGACAGCCCAAGAACTTACAGGAACTGGAGCTTTTAGCCAGGAAGAATGGGCAGCTTCACCCTCTGAGAAGATAAAGAGCCTCATCCACAACTACCACAAAAGACTCCAAGCTGTCACTGATGTTAAAGGGGGCAATACACGGTATTAAGAAATGGGGTATGTAAACTTTTGATCGGGGTCATTTGGGTAGTTTGTGTTGTGATTATGATTTAAAAAGAGTAAACAGTTGTTTTACAATAAATGGCTTCAGCCAACCACTAACCATTAGTGAAAGAAAAGTTTTTGCGTTACCTTTCATATTCTCTGAAAAATGGTTAAGAAATCATAAATTCTGCCAGGGTATGTACTTATATATATATATATATGCATTTCAGGCTATACATTGTATTGGTACTGGTAGTAATGGTACTATTATTGTTGTTATTATCATTACTACATGGGTCAAATGTTTGTGCTGTGTGTGAGTTCTCTCTTCCCCCCCCTCTCGGGACACGTTTAAAACATTTGACGTGTTCTGTCATTCTTTTATAAATCGGCGCAAATGCTGCAGCGCTCTCCAATAATGAGCCCTGTTGGCCACCCGCACTTTATGGCGCAGTGAAATTAATAGAAGTCACATTGTGCTGCGGTTTCACTCCCAGCACTGTTTCAGACTGTTTCAGAAAGAAAGCATTTGCACTTGTCATCTTTTCGCTTTAGGGTGGAAAGTGCAGCTCTGATGGACTTTCATGTTGGAAATCACCAAAAGAATGTTGGCTTTTTGTTTCACAGGGCTTCTTATACTGTAAGATTGCAGTCAAAGCTGTTGAACCGATGAGTCCTACTGCAAATAATGGAAATCATCCCTTAGAGCTCATTGGTTGAGAAATCACTGAAGAATTCTGAGGGTTTTCAATGGTCTGCAGCCTGATGGCCCACAATGCAGCTTTAACTGCACTTTTACTTCTGCTTAAATATATAACAGACCCAACAGGGCTGCATACAGCTGTAGAAATGTCTTAAAAACAGGACAAATAAGCAGTGACAGTCGTGATGATTTAACAGCTCATTTTTGTCTGTTTCATAATTAGTCGTATTTCTAAAGCAATAAAACTAGTCTATGAATGAGTTGCCATTTGTTTGCAGATGTTAAGTCACATGTTGATGTACTCTTTAAAAAAGTGAAAGAAGTGGATTGTGCATTTCATATAAAATTTTGCTTCCCATTTAGGTAAAAAGCATTTGTTCCAAATATTCCTTCCTTAAAAATTTTGCTTTGAACTGACCTAATACATTTCTAAAATAAATTAAAATAAAGCCAGTGTATTAATTTTTAACAAATCCCATAGATTCTGACAATATTAAAAATATATTTATTTATTTTAATATTTATTACTTAAGCACCTGCAACAATACTATTTCAAAACACAATATTACTAAACATACATTTTTCCATAAATACATTTTTAATACATATTTACATAAAACTAAAAAAAATAAATACAAACAATATACAGTAAAAAGTAATTTTATGTTCAGTACATATCAGTGTGTTCCTTATGGAAGTCCAGTATTACTTGTAGTTTCCACTAGAAACCTGGTTTGACTCAATCAGTCCTTTATTAAATTAAATCAGGAGCTGCTGATGGATTTTCACAAATCCAAACAACGGCTGAAGGAACCGAGGAGGAATCTGGAACTGAACCTGTGTTCTGCTCACCAGCTCACAGAATATCAACTACTTTTTACAAACAAAACAATCTTTTTAAAATATACTAATAGACTAATAAATAGGCTAATATTTAGACTGTTTATATATATGTATATAAATACATAGACTCTGTCCATGTCTATTTTTTTAGCTAACAGAAAGACTCTATCACATGCTAAGAGCAATGTGTGGGGACCACACCTTGCTTAAGGATACACCACTAGCAGTCCTGGGATTCAAACTCATGACCTTCTGATCACAGGGCCAATTCTCTAACCGCCAGGTAACCAGCTGCTCAAAATCTTTGCTCCAGGTGAGGCTTGAACTCAAAACCTCAGCATGCCTTCACTTATACTGCTATATAAGTACCGCGCGCTAACCGATTGCGCCACTGGAGCACCGACAAAAATATACGACTCAGTTAGACATTCATTAAATTAATGCATTACCCTTAAAGAAAATATAAAGGTAAATCCGTATTCGCCTCTTTTAATTTAATTTACAGTAATAAAAACGCATGGCTTTAAGAAGGACAAAACGAAAAACAAGAGAAACACTGAAGACGATCCACGGGGGAGATTCTGACCTGGAGCTGCTACAGACGCTTCAAATGGCAGCAGCATGGAGATATATCATCAGAAAACGAGATCAGAAAACTTTATTGATCCCGGAGGAAAATGCTTAAAAACCGTTAGCATTAGCGGTTAGCATTAGCAGCGCGCGTTAGCATTAACATCATGCAGCCAGCCAAAATAAAGACTCGTACACAAAATAAACGTTAAAATAACTCTCTCTACCCACATGTTTACACAGGGCACAGCTTACTAATACTAAATGAACTGAGATAACTGTTGAAAATTGGGGAACAAATGTTTAAAACACTATAATATGAAGCCATGCTGCAGCGGGCTCGCGTTCTCGGATTGGCCACTTTCAAATCTCCCGCCTCTAAGTACAGCAAGCGTGGGATGCTCCCAATCAGCAGCCAGGAGAAATAAATAATGCTCTCGGATTGGCTACATTGAAAATTTCAAGAGGCGCTTTCTATATATATATACAGTTATATTTTATATTGGAATGTAGCTGAATTTACGTTCATATTTATGTTACAAAATTAGTAAATCATATTTTTCTTGAATTTTCTAAAATTATAAATATATGAAATTAAATATTACATCAAGGATGCTTTAGTGGTTACATTAGCAGTCCTGGGATTCAAACCACTGACATTCTGATTTCAAGGGCAAGTCTCTAACTGCCAGAAAACCAGCTGCTTAGAATCTTTGCTTCAGGTGAGACTCGAACTCACAAACTCGGCATACGTTCACTTGTACTGTAGTCTAAATACCACACACTAACCCATTACGCCACTGGAGCAGATATAGGTAAGAAGATTTGACTCAAGCAGTCCTTCATTAAATTAAATCAGGCGCTGCTGATGGAATTTCACAAATCCAAACAAGGACCAGAGGAACCGAGGAGAAATCTGGAACTGAACCTGTGTTCTCCTCACTGGCTCATAAAATATCAGCCACTTTTTTTTTTTTTACAAACAAAACAATCTTAATACTTTTAAACAGACTAATAGACTAATAAATAGACTAATACTTAGACTGTTTAGACATACAAACATTTATAGGGGAGAGCGGGGTTGGTGAGACAACTGTATTTGTTTTTCATATGCAAAAGGAAATTTAGTTTTTCCTTCTAACTCATTACACTATGGGTTGACAGTAAAATAATTATTACCATTTTAACAGTATAAAGAGAGAGCTCAGCTAGGCTAATACATGTGGGGACTAGCCTCCAAAAGTGATTCTGAGGTGGATAGTGATTGGTGAACATTAAGAATAATCCTTTCTTTAGGTCTGTATTATGAATTATATAGCGTAGTTGCCCCTGTGCTTTGTATTTTTGTGCGAGTTATGCCGCTTGTTTGAACTTCAGCTTCAGGAGAAATTGAGTTTCTTCAGATTTCATAGTAGTAGTAGTAGTTTTCATAGCCTGTGGTGTTTTACATTCATAGCCTGTGGTGTTTTACATTTATGCATTTTACATTTACATGTTTGAATCTAAAGAGGCTAAAAAAATAACCAGTGAAACTTATTTGATGTTTTTATACACACGAGATGTGTTTCGTTTGATATTTCATTGAAAATTAAAATGTTGTATCATTTTTTTTAAATGTCTATATTTTTCATTGTTTCCCATTAGAATAACACAGGGACAACCAACCCCACAGGGTGTGACAACCTACTCTGCTATGGGGTTGGTTGTCACATCTGCACAAAGTGCCTTTGACAGCCCATAACTTTTTAAGAGAATGGATTCTACCAGAGCAAGGACTATCCATTTTTACCAGACACATTAAGCATTACTTGTGTACAGAAATGGAATTTTTACTATACACTGTTTTGGCAGAAATTAAATTTAAGTAACAAGTGTGACAACCACCCCCGCTCTCCCCTATAGACTGTTTCTCTGATTCTCTCTCTCAAAGAAGGCTGGGGTGTCCACCTCTGTCCTCACCAGCTTCTACAGGTGCGCTGTAGAATCCATCCTCACGGGGAGTGTTGCGTCTTGGTACGGCAGCTGCACTGCTTAGGATAAGAAGGCTCTGCAGAGGGTGGTGAAAACGGCCCAGAGGATCACAGGCACTCCGCTCCCTGCAATAACAGACATTTACAGCACGTGCTGTCTCAAGAAAACAAAGAGCATCATGAAGGACCCCAGCCACCCTGCACTACCACTTCTTATTTTCCTGCCATCCGGCAAGAGACTCAGGACAATTCACACGCACAACACGATACAGAAACAGTTTTTATCCCAGTTCCATCAGACTATTCAAGACACGGTAACTATGGTTCTCTCTCTGTGTGCAATAAATCTGTTCTTCACCCTGTGTGTAATACTGTAGCACACAACAATTTACACTGCACTGTCACTTTACAATGTAATGTACAAATGCCCGTGATTACTTATTGCT
>JBBPCX010000088.1:14260005-14272441 GCA_037974365.1 Hydrocynus forskahlii | reverse complement strand
TCTATCTATCTATCTATCTATCTATCTATCTATCTATCTATCTATCTATCTATCATCTATCTATCTATCTATCTATCAATACACACACACACACACCACTACAGCAATGTGTAACCACGGCCTGTCCTCGAGAGTTTAATTCCACACTCGTTTCGCCCCCGTGTGGCCCAGACTGGACACTCGCGTGCGCCACCGGCCCGGCCCTTTCAGACCCCGCGTGCAACAACTGACCCCCCCCCCCACACACACACACACACACACACACACTCTCAACATCAGAAACAGAACCTCCCAAACCGTCCGCGTGCCTCGCCGTCCTCTACGCCACTGACATTACATTACGAGCACGTCTCTTCTGTTCCACATCGTCCCAGCTTCACACACACACATTCTCTCTCTCTCTCTCTGGCTCTCTACCTGTCATTCTCTGGTCTGCCCTGTGGGCTGGTCATGATGCTGCTGGATTTAAAGGTTATTGAGCTAACTGCTTTAACCATCAGGAGAAAGTTAGCTCCACTCTGCTCGACGAGTCAGAAGGTTCATCACGAAAAAGCAGTTCACCAGTGGAAGCAGGTCCCACCTAAATCATCCCCTATTGTACTTTACTATGCATTAATATGAAAAAATAAAGATTTTCTCATCACCTGTCAGACACACCTGAGGAAACCATGCCCCTCTCCTTAAAGGGGGATTGTCCCTATTGTTCCTACTCTCTGATTTCCATACAGTTGTGGTGATGGGAACCAGGGGTCACAATGGCATCACTAGTATTTTGCACTGCTCCTTTATAAAGATTTAGCACTCAGCACTCTCCTCTGGTTCGCCCACTGTCCTTGAGTGTTTCCTCTGATTGTAAGTTGTTAAATGTAACTAAATGGTATAGACATTTTCTTTGTTATTCAAAATGGCCCATAAACCTTCATGTCTTCTTAGTTTTTATATGCAACACTTAGAAACATCTGGTTCCTATCGTCACAACTATAAATAAACCTAATTCCAGAATGGTGTACTTAACATCAAATCACCCTTAGTGACTGTGTTTACGTGGAAACCATAGTTTTATGTAGAAAATTTGAAAATGTCAGCAGATTTCCCCTTCATGGCAAGAGCGCGTCTCGTACAGATCACAATGAAGAGCATAAGAACTTTTCGTTTGTTTGTTTTTATTATTTTAATTTATTACAAGTTATCTAGGAGAACTGTCACATGACGTGGTGGGATAAAGGTCCTTGTACGCTGGTGGGGAGATGCTTTCCGAAGCTTCTGCTTTATCTTCTTCCACTTCTCTGCTCTGATTCCTGAACCTGTTGAGAAGGCACAGTGTTAGGAGAATGAATGTTGGTTCTTGAAGCCTACATTACATTTTTGTAAGTATTAATTTAAGCATTTAATATTAATTTAGCATTTAATTTAATATAGTCTTTAGTCTGTGTGGCCTAAATGTTATAACAGGGGCATGGGAAGACAAATTTTACTCATAAGCAGTAAATAAAAACTACTGAAGGACATACAGTAATATGCGTTAAAGAAAACCAAGCATGAAAGGTATTAACTAGGTCTGTTGTTTGGTGAGGTTGTTCGGACATCTACACCGAGCACTCATAATAAACAAAGCTTTTTATACTACTACTGATGTGTATTTAAGGTGACTGTATGTAAATATTTTCTTGTATTTTGCTTATTTTTCCCCCTGGAGTCCACTCATGATGATTTTAGGGGTCATGTAACAGAAACTGTGATAATTCAGTCTTACATGACCATTTTCAGCCTCTCTATCCTAAAACACTCATTTTTACTTTATTGTGAATGGGTAGAACAAAATTGAACAGGTGCATATTTGAAAATGTTTTGATTTTCATGAAGTTGCTAAAACAATTTGCTCAAAATGGGGTGGTCTTGTAGATTACTTTTCAAAAATGGGCTGTATGAACCGGGGAGTGAATGGTACATTAGGAATATTTAAATGGTACCACAAACTCTTATTTTTACTATTAAAGGGCTCATGTCGTGTAAAACCCAATTTTCTTCACTTTTCCATGCACATCTTAGTCAGTAAATGGAAACTGTCATAATAGTTGCATATTTACACCTGTTTATCCTACAGCAGTTTACCTCCACCCACCCGTGCTAGAGGTTAGGGAGTGTTGCCCCTGCAGTCAGAAGGGTGTGGGTTTGAATCACAACACTGCTAGTGTCATTGTTGAGGTACCCTTAAGCAAGGTACCGTCCCCACACACTGCTCCCCGGGCGCCCCCTCGTCGGTGGCATCCCCTGCTTCACTCGGTAAATGGGTGAAATCCAGAGAAAGAATTTCACATTGTACACACTGTAGTGTGTTCATGCATAACTATGAGGGACCACTTTACTTTATTTGGCACATGCCCGAGCTACTTACAATCATTAGTTACAGGGACAGTCCCCCTGGAGCAACTGAGGGTTAAGCATTTTGCTCAAAGTGAGGGTTTGACCCTGCAACTTTGTGGTCATCGGGTTCAAGTGTTTTACCCATTAGGTTACTACTAACCCAGCATTTGAAAGATGCACAGTACAAGGGCAGCCAGTCAGAACAGAGCTCTACCTGTATTAGTCTTAAAAGACCAATTAGTGAAACAGCTTGTATGATTCTAAACAATAAAGGGAGATTGGAAAATGGTCATGGAAAATTTAGATATGATGAAACATCGCTTTTGCGTGATATGGGCCATAAAACAAAGCAAAAATAATGCTGCTGGAAAGTTTTAGTTCAAATTGTTTATGTTCAAGCTTTTTAGATTCAAACAGAACCGATGCACCATACCTGGTCTCCCTTGTCTGGTCACTTAGCTCCTGTATGTCATTGTCACCCGAGAAAGCAGAGTTTTCCAGTGGGTATATGCTATAATACTGCGGCGGTGTGCTCATTCTGACAGTTACTGACTGCTGACTGGATTGAAATCCATTAACTGCGCTCAGGCTTCTTTCCTGTTCCACTGAAGCATAGGGTGGTGGGATATATTGCACAACAGTGGCCCTGTGGAAGGTGATTGGCTGATTAACACCGGAAAAGACAAAAGATGGTCCAGACAGGGGTGGCAGGTCGACCTCGGGCACTGTTTCGCTGTTTTGCAGCTTGCAGCCTTGGCAGGAGAACATGCGAAACTTGCAGATACTGATGAGCACAAATGTGCCTCCCACAGACAGCAGGATGGGCCCAAGGAGTTGCGTCCACTCAAAGCTGTTACTGACCTCATAGTTCATCCAGCCCATGGTGGTGAACGTCATGCCTACCAAACTTAGGAAAATGCCAGAGAAGAGCAGCGTTGCACCCGTTTTGTCTCCATCGGATACCTGGCTGTCCAGGCGGCCATTCGGCTGGGCGGGCATCACAGAAACCACGTTCATGGCAAAATCTTCAGAGCTGTGTATGTTGGTCACATTGTCCATATCAGCAGCAGATTCACACGGGCTGGCGCCTGAGCTGGTCTCTTGATGCTGACCTCCTGTTATACTCTTCCAAAGATCTCGCACACTGCAGCGTTTCATTCTTCCAGATCGCTGTTGTGACTGAAGGATCCTTAAAAGCCTAGCTTGTTTTGCCACCAGCGTGTGTCTCCAAGGCTGTATCTACACACTCATTTAAAGACGTTGGTTTAGGAACTGTGGTTAATGGTTAAGAGGTATTTTGACCTTGTGCTGGAACACCTAGCTATTATTGAGAGATCAGTTAAATGTTAAATCCCTGGACATCTGTTTATATTGACAGGCTTGAATTACAAAGACCACTATACCTGTAAAAACAGCTAATATTCAATCATAGAAGAGTTTTCTGGACACACAAAGGCTAACTGTGGACCAAATGACAAAACCAGTTTGACGGTCATGGAAAATTGATGCTATGACTAAAAAATTCCACTGATTCACCTAATGTTTTTTAGAATCCAATGGTTGAAATGTAAAAAAAAAAAGAATAAAGAGAGGTTTGTTGTTAAATGGTTTGCTGCAGGCAAACATGCTGACTCATATTTCTTTACAATGGCAGTAATAGGAACCAGGGGTCACATTGTCTGCAACACAAATACAGCTAGTTTATTTGTTATTGAAACCTATCAGTAACCTGCACTATGTGCTTTTTTGACTTACTATATGTCCTTTATGGACCTTGGATGAAAAAAAAATACACTTTTGCCCTGAACTTTATCCCAAAGCTATTATAATGCAGCATCAGAAATATATTTGTAACCACATGTACAGCTTCTCAGGAATGAACAATTTCACATTAGACCACTCTGAATGAATTTTAACAATTATGCAGAATATTTTTTAGAAAAAATGGAATTGCCTTTTAATGAAAATTCACAGTACAATGTCTTTATAAACATTTGCTTTATTATTGCATGTGGGACAAGTTTACTAGTTTTATATGAAGATGAACTAGTGGACAGAGGCTTCCAGCCTAGATCACATAGATCAATGCCACTCAAACATTCTAATGAGACTACAGTGAATGAAAGCAAATGGGGATGAGTTAGCATTATTCATTTCCACAATGTAAATCAATGGTTTCAGTTGATTGTTGACTACTTTGGAAAACCATTCCCTTAAATATATTTGATTTTGAAAGTATCCTGTAGTATCAAGTTTAGAACCTCTCAGTGTCACCACAAAGGGAAAGTCAGATTCATTTCTAGCGTCAACATTGTGTGCGAGGGCTCTCAAATTGCACCAGCTATTAAAGTGATTGTGGAGATTGTCTAAATAATTGAGAGCGATTCATTTCACTTGCAAGTCACTGAAGAATATTTGATTAGTTGTTATCTCAGTTCTCGTTGGTTGGACATTAAATACGTGCGGCACTCATTACCCAATGCCTCGTTACACTTGAGCGCATGCAAAAGCCAAGCAGAGTTGGAGGGGAGAGTGCAAGGAGCGCACACGCACAGTCTGTCCGCCAGAAAAGCAAAAGCTAGAGACACATGCACGCACATTCTTGTGAAACGCGAGCCACAATCCACCTTGTCAAATGTCATTTGACGCCATCGCGTCTGAAGACGCAGGGTTATACATTACTTATCACCATGAAGTCATATCACGGCAGTTTAACAAATGTTCTCTCACGTTAGGCAGAGAGCCCTCATCAGAGATCAGGCACTAATGTGTCACTGGCAAATACGAGTTGTGTGAGAATGTGCAGAGAGAAGGGTAGGATATGCGTCTTCTTTTGTGCAAAGACACATCCATGACATGAGCCCTTGACGACAGGGACGGATTACTGACTGGGCCACCAGCCATGGGTGGCCTCAGTTCACAAATACTTGGGGGCATCTGTTGATATAAATATTAGAAGAACAAACAATGGAGCAAATGACAAAACAATGGAGAAATACTACCTGTTCGCACACTCCGTGAGTTGCACATAATTATTGCCCTGTGATTTTATTGATGCCATTCAAAGAGTCGTATCTGATAGTAGCATTACCATTTAGCTGTCACTGGTTTGGGTGGAAGGAAAACAAGAAAAAATCATGTTCAGCAGAACATGCAGAAGGACAAAAGTTGTGACTGATGCGAAGTTCCACTCTTACTAAGCACCAAAGGTACTTTCCCCTTTGTGGAGAATCTTTAGTCTGCTAAATGTGCATGAGTGTGTGACAAGCCAGGAGTAGGTAGGTTGTATGTGTCCAAGTAACATCCACATCAATGCCAAGAGCCAAGATTACCAGTCAAACATTTCCCAGAGCATTACACTGCCTCCGCCTGCTTGCCCTCTTCACATAAGGTGTCCCGGTGCCATCTCTTCCAAAGGTAAGCAATGCACATGTACCCAGCCGTTCACATGATTTAAAACGTGATTAGGCACACCAGATTTAGCAGTTTAGCCCATCCAAGAATTAAGGAATGTCTCATGTAATATGTTCAGAATGCTTTCTGAATGAGCTAATCAGAACAGTGCTTAAATGCAGCATCCAAAAAAGTTTGTTTAATTGTAAGGAGGAAAATAGCCATGGTCAAATTTCACTTTTCATGTTGGGTTGTTTGTTAGATCTTTTGTTTACAAGTTGGAGTGGAGGCCTCCAAAGACTCCTGTGCCCAGGGGACTCGCAAGACCATAATCCATCATTTCAGAGTCTTGGGACCTACCCAGTTGTTTGAACTTTAAACCAGAGGAGTCCATGGATCAGCCATGAACATGACACGTAACATGTTAATGACAAATCTTCTTTCACCAAACTGACAAAAGCTCAGATTCATGAAGGGTTCCAGAATAAAGAGTGCTTATTCATAGTGATGCAAAATCAGCAATATTCACACATTATAGTACATAAACTCTGTTTCTCATTGGAGCAGAACTCTTGTTGGTGAGAGTTTTGGCAGCAAACTGACAAGTGCTCACCATCCCGTAAGTAAATGGAGTGTCAGTGCCATCCGGTCAGTAACTAAAGTATCTTTTCCATCCCATCAGTAACTAGAGTGTTTTTCTCCGCAAAATCCTGTCAGTAACTAAAATGTCTTTCTCCGCACCATTCTGTCAATAACTTAAGTATCTGTCTCTGCACCATTCTGTCAGTAACTAAAGTATCTTTCTCCACACCAGTCTGTCAGTAACTAAAGTGTCTGTCTCTACACCATCCTGACAAAAACTAAGGTGTCTTTCTCCACAATATCCTGTCAGTAACCAAAGCGTCTTTCTCCGCACCATTCTGCCAGTAACTAGAGTGTATTTCTCTGCACCATCCTGACAGTAACTAAAAGGTCTGTCTCCACATCATTCTGTCAGTAACTGAAGTATTTTTCTCCACACCATCCTGACAGTAACTAAAGTGTCTTTCTCTGCACCATCCTGTCAGTAACTAAAGTATCTTTCTCTGCACCATCCTGTCAGTAACTAAAGTGTTGTTCTCCGCAAAATCCTATCAGTAACTAAAATGTCTTTATCCCCACCATCCTCTCAGTAACTAAAGTGTCTGTCTCAACACCATCCTGTCAGTAACTAAAGTGTTTTTCTCCGCAAAATCCTATCAGTAACTAAAATGTCTTTATCCCCACCATCCTCTCAGTAACTAAAGTGAGTGTCTGTCTCAACACCATCCTGTCAGTAATTAATGTGTCTTTCTCTGCAAAATCCTGTCAGTAAGTAAAGTGTCTTTCTCCGCAAAAGCCTGTCAGTAACTAAAGTGTCCATCTCCGCAAAAGCCTGTCAGTAACTAAAAGGTCTTTCTCCACACCATCCTGTCTGCAACTAAAGTGTCTTTCTCCGTGGGATCGTGTTTGTTTAGTGGCATGAACAAAAGAATCACCTTTGAAAGTAAACACCCGTAGACATGCAAGCATGCTTTCCTGCTGCATATCAGAGCAGTCTGCTCGTCCCCCAGGAGATGCTTACTCTCACGCTAAAAAGGGATGCGCACCAAGTAGGGGAGGCTTGCCAGCGTGTCATCACGCATGACTGTTAAGAACCTGGGACAGCGGAAGAGAGAGAGAGGGAGACATACATACACAATTAAGTATCAAATGGCATGCACCTTAGCAGGCGCATTACGGCCTTTAAGAGACACGCGCGCAAGCACTTACAATGACAGATGAATAAACTCAGCACGCTTTCGCTGATAAGATCAAATTACTTCTCACTACCCTCTGAGCGAGCACAGCCCAGGACTGCTTACGTCCCCCACAGAATCTGTGTGCATTTTAAACAGCTTCTTAAGGAACGGGAGGTCACCTGAGAGACATTTGCGCAGAGAATGGACCAAGCATGTGAATGTTTAGAATGAGCCCAGGCTCTGCGGTCGACACACTCTTTCAATTAGGCCAAGTCCAAATATTTATGAGAAGAACATTTCCTCTCCACTCTGTGATCATGGATGGTGTGCATGTGCATGTGTGTGTGCGTGCGTGATGGGTCTGTCTGTGTTGTCTGATGCCGTTTGATGTGTGGTTCATATAGGGGTAGCGCACGCTGTTGGACTCATTCATCTCTTTGTAGACCTTCTTTGCTCAAGGTAAACTTTGTGCTTTGAAAATTTCCATTGTGCTTTCCTAAGCTCTTTCCACTTCAGACTACTTTATAGTGGTTTTTAAATCCAGGCCTGGTGTACACAACCTTGATTTCACATTTGCTGCACCATGATACTACTGTTAGCCCTCCATTTCTGGGAAGTATAAAAAAGAAGTGACAATCCGGCAATTTTTTCTGGGGAGGAACTCTGGCCATGTGGCCCATGTCCCATACATGTTTTTATATTTTTTTATGTGTTCCACCCCATTTTTCTCCCAAATTTAGCTTTGGCTGATTCTGTCTCTCCTTTGGGGTTACATCCCCAGGACTATGTAGTTAAAATGTCGATTTCAAGAACTTAACTATCCACCTGTGGAACTCAGCTTATACTAAATATGGTGCACACAGCCATTAGGACTAGGGCCTTTTTATAAAATCCAGATGTCAATTAAAGATACATTTACAATGCAAGACACAGTATTACTTGTCTTACTTTGGTTAGATTTATACAATGATTGGCAAGATATGTTTTATAGTATGTGAATGAAACAGTCTGCATACTGAAGCCAGTTCTTCCATTCTCTTAAATCAATTAATTATGTGCAATATCTTATTATTATTAGATGCAATAGCCTTACCATGTGAAATACCACTACTTATCAATTTTACTGATCTCTATTAAATGCATTAACAGACTCCTAACAACTATTTGTGTTGTCATTTAACTAGATATTCATACCCCAGCATTTGTGTATGTAACACAGTGTATTTTATTTATACTTTATTTATTATATTTTTGTTTCTGTGTCTCTGTGTGTCTATATAGTTGTAACATAAGCAATTTCCACCAGGATCAGTCACGTTTTCTGATTCTCTAAGCCACTTATCCTAACCAGGGTTGCGGAAGCCGATTCCAGCACTAATAGGATGAGAGGAACCTTCTGGACAAGTCACTAGCCCAGGTGTATGTATCACTCACACATCAAGGGTCAGTTTAGCATCTCTAATTCATCTGGCATGCAGGTCATTAGACTTGTGAGGACACCGGAGATTACAATGGAAACCCATCGGGAGAACATGCGAACTACATACGGAAAGGATGGACCTGAATACAGAACTTTCATGACATGAGGCAACAGTGGTACCCTCCCATCCTACATCTAGTTCTATTAACTTTAATAAGAAAATAAATCTGTTAAATCTGTTTATTTGACTGTGTTCATAAACATTGCACCATACATCTCTGAAAGTATCTTAGCAGCTGTATATCAAGGACCACAGTGGGAATAAGTTCATTGTGCTATCCTTGGAGCAAAAATATGAGACGTAATATCTGCCTATATTGTCAAATAAACGTTAACACATCTAGTCAGAAATTATGCCAAGCTAGGGGAGATAAGGCTTTACAATTTATAATAAAGGCCTTACACTAGCAAATACATTTGTCTACAGTGGCTCAATTCTGCTTTGTGGCTTAATGACAAGCTGAATTAATAAACATTTTTTTTATCTTCTTTTCTACCACAGTCAGACAGCTTAAGACAAAATGATTTACTCTGATTTTGACCTTGAGGCCTCTGCTGAGTCGTCATCATTGTGGTCTGTTGAATGGTAAAAGAAGATGGGATACTCTCCATTCTGCCCAATTAGGGCTTGGCTTAGCATGTACTTCCTCATAGTCACATGTATTGAGTCACTGCGTCTTTTCCAACTGCCCATGATACAACATCTTTAGACAGTTCAATGCTTTTGGAGGAGAACATTAAGGCGAACTGCCAACTCTGCATCAGCTAATAAGAGGCAACATTGGCTAGAAATGTGCTGTGGGATGGGGAAGGGCAAGGGCTATATTCCATTCAGAGAGTGCAGCCAATAACTCTTTCGGACTTCGGGATATTTGATTTTCTGCAAGTGAAGTGACCAAATCCAATCTGAATGGCCAGGCTGTAGTCACATGTGCTTGCATGTCTTTGTTGGTTGCCATTCTAATAACATACACTGACAAGGGAGAACTTACCTCACATTTACGAGTTTAGATCTTGGGGTGTACCTTTTCTTAACAACTATAGTACCTATCTGAACAATCATTCTATATTACATAGCAGTATTGAACTTTTAGCAGCCAGAACATGAACAGAACACGATGTTACAGGATGACCTGGTCAGCAGGTAAAGTTAGCCAAAAGGCTACCAGACTCTACCACTACCATTCAGAGGCAGGGTTCCAGTTCAAACCCTTCCTAAAGGTCACTGTAAAACTACAGTATGCTTTACTTACATGTCTATTAAAAGCATCAAGCTATTGTAGAAGATATGCGACGTTTTGTTCCTGTTCTGACAAAAACTGACAGAAAAAATGTTGAAAAATGAGTTGTCTGAACAAGGTCTGTGTCGTGTGTATTTTGTGACTCACTCAAAAGTTTGAGCAGAAGAAACAGACCTTGATCAGTCTGTGTCTTCATCTCAGCCTCATTCGCCTCAGTGTAGGTTCTCCATCTTTCCATCTCTGGAGCTCACCGGGACTGGGTATCTTGCAGGTATGCAACAAACAAGCACTACATGCAATGTACTGATTACTCGTACAATCTCTTTTATTTATGCAGGCTGCTAAGATAGATAGGACTTACAGGCAAATATGTTTTTATTTAGTGGCAAAACAGAAAGTCAAAGAAGAACTTGAAAAATCAATCTTGAAAAATTAATTTATTTTGGAAAAACTGTGAGCCTAAATGAGCTGGGCGAACATAAGTTGCTAAAGACCCTGGAGTCCAGAATGCTTTCCAGAAATGTTTCCTGCCTGGAAGTCCTGAGTCATGTGTCTTGTTTAGCAGTTACTGTTTCTGGCCCAGGTTTAACAGCTGGAAATAAGAAGCATGGCCTGTCTTTGGAAAGCTTGAAATAACAGGTCACTTCAGATTCATATTAATAGGGAAGAGTATAGGAACATCATGAAAACGCCAAGAAACATCACAGAAACGGATGGTCTGTACAAACAAAGACAATCAAGGGGAGATTTGGCACAGTCCAAACTGTCCTCATTTCTCATGCAAGCCGATCTAGTAATGTTACCAAATATGGCAGATTTGAGATTTGTTTGTAAATAAGTCCAAAACTGCACTGGAAAAAACATTCCAAACTTCCCAAACTAACGCTTTTCTGACTAGGGAATAAATACATTGCAATAGCCACTACACTAACCCAGCCAAACTAAGCACTTTCTAATGAGGACACTGATTCACAACAGTGTCAGATGTGAAATATGGGTTCATTTAATACAGTTTGATGATAAACTAGAAGTGGATTAGTCACATGGCTCTGATGTAAACTGGTTTACAATATATTTAAATGGAGGGCAGTATTTTATTAGCTTATGGGATTGTGTATCAAAACTACATGATATTCATTATGATGTATCACAGAGTTCTATGCTGGGTCTCCTTGTGTTCTCCCTGTAAATGCTGCAATTAAAATGATTACAGAGAATGGAGTCAACTCCCATAGTTATGCTGATGATACTCTTGTCTGTTGGGCCAGAGCATCTCAGTGCTGTAAATAAGAGAGTTGTCTGAACAAAATTTAGAGCTGGATGAATGTATAATTCAGGTGTTATTCTTGACTGTGAATGATCATGCATTCACAATGCCATAAAGGCTGCTTTCATTCACCTGAGACACATAGGTCATGTAACGCCATTTTGTTACATAGAAGATGCTAATAAGAAGCTATTTAATGAACCCTTTCCAAAGGTTACATTGTTTGTTTTAGAATTTATTTTTAAATACTTCTATTAGTATTGAAAGTGAACAAGTATCTTCATATATTTCAGAGTAACTGATAGATTATCTAACAAACAGGTCCTTAGGAGCACCTGGCACTGGCTTGTTAAACATTCCAAAGTAAAATACAAGAAATATAGAGAAGCAGCTTCTGCTTTGATATACTGTAGATCTGGAAAAGCCTGCACTTAGGCTTTGCTTTCATTATCCTGTCTTAAGGATGGACTGTCCATCAGTCAGTCTGTTGTCTGGTAGTTAGTTTGGATGTGTAGTTACATGGAAATACCATCAGCTCTTTACACTGGGCGAATATTTGATGGTGAGTGAATCAATAGAAATGATCCAAAACATCTTAAGACCTTGGTATGACAACGATGACTTGGACTGAACACTGTGCACTATGTGCACAAAAGTACTGGGACACACCTGTTTTTCAGGGTTTGGGCTAGGGCCCTTACTTCCAGTGAAGCTCAGTCTTAATGATTCAGCAGACCAAGACATTTTAGAGAATGACATGTTTCCAACTTTGTGGACACAGTTTGGTGAAGAACCTTTACTTTTCCAGCATGACTGTGTCCCAGTGCACAAAGAGAGCTCCATAAAGACGTGGTTGGAGGAGTTCAGTGTGGAAGAACTTGACTGGCCTCAACCCCATCCAGCACCTTTGGGATGAACTGGAACGGAGATT
>JBBPCX010000088.1:14240528-14259905 GCA_037974365.1 Hydrocynus forskahlii | reverse complement strand
AACTGGAACGGAGATTGTGATCCAGACCTTCTCGTCCAACATCAGTGTCTGACCTCATAAATACTCTACAGAATGAACGGGCACAAATTCCAACAGAAACTCCAAAATCTTGTGGAAAGCCTTCCAAGAAGAGTGGAAGCTGTTATAGCTGCAGAAGGGAAAGGGCGACTCCATTATTAAAGTATATATTGAAGGTAGGGTCATCCCTGTTGGTGTAATGGTCAGGCGTCCACTTTTGTCCATATAGTGTAGATGAGAGTGTTCTAGGACTGAGCCACAATCATTTAGTTCAATATGATGATATTGTTTTACATGTGTCATGGTGTTGTGGTATTTGATCTTGCTAAATTGAAAGTTAATGAATACATGCTTCCAGAGTATAACAATGACTCACAAACCTAACATGGGCTGAGTTTCAATCTGAATGTTCTGTTCTGAACTTTACCTAATGATATAAACACTAACCAGACAGAATTTCCGGAAAGAAAACTTACTCTTTATTCATCTTCATGTTTTCTGAACTGCTTTCGTTTTAGGGGGGCAAAGTGTAATGTTTGTGGCGGGCCAAGAACCAAAAAGATAACATTGTATCTTTTATTTTGTTTTTATATGTTTTTTATTTTTAAATCAAAATAAGAACATCAAACATGTTTGGTCTCTTGTAGGGTGACGGGTGGCTTCACACTTTTGGCAGGCCTGGTCTGAAGCACCCAAAAATTCAGTCAGGTCCATAGTGAACTCAAACCTTCCTACACAATATGGACAAAAGTATTCATTTTGTCTCAATACTTTTGTCCTTAAAATGTATATTAACTATAAGAAGGGCAAAAAAATAGTCTCGTTTTCTGTTGTTTGTCACTGTAGAAGCATGTAAAACATGAATAGGTTTCGTGAGGCATGATGACCGAGAGATGCCTCACCAAATGAGCCCCTGAAGCCAGGCCTAATTGCTGTTCACTGTCAAATCCTGAATACGATGTGTGAAGTGCACTAAATAAAATTTTAAAAGCTAGAAATAAACTGCTTGTCCCCAGAAACACTGCAGTTATAAGAATGAGAAAGTCATCAGTTTATAACACTTGTCATATATCAATACAGCTACAACTGTAAATCAATACACTATGAAACACAAAGTACTTAAAATGTGCGTAAACCTACCTTAATTTACCCCTGAAAATACAACAAAATACACCAAGGGGAAAACGTTTTACCCCTTAATCAGCCTTAATCTGTGCACATTTCCCCTTAATTTTCAAAATTAAGTTAACTTTAAGGGGTAAAATTAAGACCTTTGGTTTCGTACTGATATGTGGCGCCAGTATTGACAATATATTGCTCAGCACTAAAGTACACTGTATTCTGTCTCTATTGTCCTCATCTAGCCCTTCTACCTCTGGACCCATCTCCTCCCCTCCCCCTTCTCATCCCGCTGTTCATGTGGAGAGTTAGCGTAGCTCCTACTTCAGCTACACGCTAGGCTTCATGAGGAGCCTCACCCTCCACTGAACATCGCCTGTCTGCCTGCAGTCTCTACAGCGGTGGGGGGGGGAGGCTTAATGGCTTTTCATGGCACCGTCTCTCCTCTTTCTCTTGAACTTACCCACCCCCACCCTACCCAACCTCTATAAGGCCGTGGTGGCAGCACATGACACAGCCACACCCCTCACCCGCCCCACAATTCAACAAAGAGAAAACACACCCAGTTTTTGACCTTTCCAGTGCAGTCATGTCTTTAACCAATCAGCATGATCAAGCCCATCCTAGAGACGACCAATTACTTAAATAAATAAAGGATACAAAAAAAATCACTCCTGGAAAACCACAGAGCTGAAGCCATCCCTGAACTCAATACCGTTGGATTCTGTCAAATAGAGGTCAGTCAAAAAATTGACTTCAGTGATGCATTTCAGGGACAACACTGGATCTCATGGCATGTTTAGGTATTATTTCAGTTTTTACTTGATTGCTCCTCTTTAGTGTCTCATTTTAGTATTACCTTGTCCTCAGTTGGCTCATTGTTTTTATGATCCCTAATTTCTTTATTTCTTATTACACTGTTGTATTGTATTCCTCAGTTTGAATACGAGAATTTTAATGAAAATATGTCCACGCTGACAGGTTGGTTACGCCCCAAGACCACTATTAGCCATGCTTAAAAGCAAAGGCATGCGGTCCTCATGTTTGGGTGGTGAGATCTCGCAAAAGAAATGGTACCACAGTTATGAAAAACATTTAGTACTGTAGGAGCTATTTAGGGGTGGGGTGGGGGTGTTGGGGGGACTCTACAGGAGTTAAGATGTGGCCGCTCCCCATCATGGCCCCCGACCTTGTGACAAATTGCCCATGACGTGACTCTGCTCGCCAGGCACGGAAGGCCCATTCTCTCATTCTCTCGCTTCCTCCATTCCCTGAATCCTACTTTTCTGCTGGACCCTCCTGCTGTCCCACCGCCCTCGTCCCTCATTTCCTATCCTTCTCTGTCACCGTGGCTCAATTATATACTAAACATTCATTAGAAAATGTTTTTTTTGAGTATATGTATGTAGGAGTGGTGTAACACTGTACACATCTGTGCTTGTTCAGTGTATAATTGAACTTGAAACAAGTGGATGCTGTTAAACCAGCATTTTTAAGTACCCTACATTATCAGTGAATGTTAAATATAAAGTATAAATTCCACAGACACCACTTTATAACATGTACATTTTAAAGTGAAATCATATTTCATCCATAAATCCTCATGTTCTGTTCCCTTGGTCAAAAAGGGGTGAATGCATGAAAGGTTTTCTGCTGAATATGTTGTTATGGTTACACTGACTTTTTGCACAAACTCCATGTCTCTCCACCCTGCTTTTTGTGTTTGTTGTAAGATGCATGTGAGGGAATCCTGTAGGTTTTCACATTACTGACAAGCCCAAGTATCAACGTTCATTTACTAAAGTGAAAAAAATAGTTGACATTCATTAACTATGATGTACAATTTATGCTTCCATAGGTCTGAAGTACAGTTTTAATCATAAAATACCTTTAGATAGTTATGAGTGTCATGTTAATGTATAAATCATAGATT
Source organism: Hydrocynus forskahlii (assembly GCA_037974365.1). Taxonomy (NCBI): domain Eukaryota; kingdom Metazoa; phylum Chordata; class Actinopteri; order Characiformes; family Alestidae; genus Hydrocynus; species Hydrocynus forskahlii. The sequence continues at coordinate 14,256,835 of JBBPCX010000088.1, read as the reverse complement.
TTTGAATTTCTGTTTAGTTCACATCAGTGCCTGTGAATATTTTGGGAATTAATAAAGCTGTGTTTAGGTCTGGTTCGAAGAACAGTTGGTTTTAGAAAATTGGGATTGTTTTGGGGACTAATGATGCTGTATTTAGGTCTGGATAGCAGGACAGTTTGTATTAGAAATATGGGATTCTTTTGGGGGTTACTAAAGTTGTGTTTAGGTCCGGTTAACAGGATAGTTGGTATTATTTACAACTATGGGATTGTTTTAGGGGTTAATGAAGCTGTGTTTGGTTCTGGTTACCAGGACAGTTGGTTTTAGAATTATAGGATTATTTTGGGGATTAAAAAAAGTTGTGTTTAGGTCTGGTTAGTAGGTCAGTTGGTTTTAGAACTGTGGGATTATTGTGGGGTTTAATGAAGTTGTTTTTAGGTCTGGGTAGCAGGAGGGTTGGGTTTAGAATTTTGAGGATTCATAAACTGTGTTTGGTTCTGGTTAGCAGGACAGTACAGAAATATGGGATTATTTGGAGATTAATAAAGCTGTGTTTAGGCCTGGTTAGCTGCACAGTTGGTTTTAGAAATATGATACTATTTTGGGGATAAATAAAACTGTGTTTAGGCATGTCAGTTGATATAGATACATTACATAAAGAGATTTTATCCTGAATAATCTTGCATAATTTCTACAAATCGTCAATGAATGTTCAAGGGGAGCTGGTAACATTGTTACCTTTCATACGGCAGACATTCATTACTGATTTGCTACAGGCATGCAAGTACACAGCAGATGAATCAAGATGAGGTAGAGTGATGTAACTGACCTGAAGGTGTGGCCTTGGTGAGTGGTGATGAATAATGTAAGTGTTAAGGGAAAATCCTGGAGGCAAAATTACACCACATTTAATAGAAAGTGAAAATTCTATGCTAATCACTGGCAGCTAGCAAGAATAATACCCCAGAGGCATCACTCTAATGAGCAGGTCAACCACCAACAGCCTAATTCAATTTAGCCAAGTCATTAGGAAATTACCCAACTCATTACTGAAACCAGAAAGAAAATACACAATATGCACAAAAATATTGGGACATACCTGTTTTTCAGTGTTTGGGCTAGGCCCCTTACTTCCAGTGAAGGACAATCTTAATGTTTCTGCATAGCAAGACATTTTGGATGCCATGCTTCCAACTTTGTGGACACAGTTTGTATTCCAGCTTGACTGTGCCTCAGTGCACAAGGCAAGCAAGCTCCATAAAGACGTGGTTGGATGAATTTGGTGTGGAAGAACTTGACTGGCCCGCACAGAGTCCTGACCTCAACCTCATCCAACACCTTTGGGATGAACTGATTACGAGCCAGGCCTTCTCGTCCAACATCAGTGCCTGACCTCATAAATGCTCTACAGAATGAATGGGAACACATTCCCACAGAAACGCCAAAATCTTGTGGAAAGTCTTCTAAGAAGAGTGGAAGCAGTTATAGCTGCAAAGGGGGAACAAACACCATATTGAAGTCAAAGGATTTGAATGCAATGTCATTGTTGTCACTGTTGGTATAATGGTCAGGTGTCCCAATACTTTTACCCATGTGGTGTACACATCTTTAAATGTTGGACACACCACACAACTGCGTACGTCACAAACATCATAGTGGTTCATAGCTAATGAACAACAGGCTTATCTTTTACCGCAGTCGGCTCCTTACCCTCACCACTAGGGTCTAGAAATGTGATTTGTACATTTCTCAGCAATTAATCATTTCACATGAAACCAAACAACATTTTTTATACAACTGAACAATGCGGGAATGTTCAATATTTTCAATTTGGTGGAATTTCCCTTCATCCATATCTGTGTCCTGATATCCATGTCTGTAAGCACTGAATTAAATAATAATCCTGGTAGCAAAATTCAACAACCAGCTCCAATACAACAGAATGTTTATAATGTCATAACTTCATCCTAGGAAGTTAAGTAATGGCCAACTGGATTCTTTGGCATACAGGGATATCAAAATGAAACAACAAGCCCATTTCCATTCGCACATCTGGTTTAAGCATTTAAACAAATATTTTGAGTAGCTGTAAGTCCACAGCAAGACGTAGCTGTAAAAGTTCTTGACCCATATCTAATGTTCCTACTGGTAGCATTTTTGCTTCTCCTCACTCTGTGGAAAAAAAAAATCATTACAACATTATTTATTGACATTCCAGTGGATGGAATTCAAGGTGCCAGTTGAGGACCATAAGATGTGTCGTGGGGAATGTGAAGGATTCTGCCTGGTATGAAGAAAATCCTTCCAGCACATATTGTTCTGGGAGACCTACCAAGGTATGGAGAGGGAGGAGGTGGCAGGTGCCGAGGGAAAGCAAGAATGATGTGAGGTGTGGTGAAGAGAAGAAGGGAAAGGGGAAAAAAGACAAAAGAGGCGAAATGGAAGCATTCAGAAATGATGGGAAGAGTGGAAGAAAAAAAAACATGATCAGAGGAGGGGAGCAGAAGATTTGAGAGGTAAGGGTGGAGAGAGAGAGAGAGAGAGAGAGAGACAGAGAGACAGAGAGAGAACAGAGAGTGCAAGAGAGCGAGAGAGAACAGAGAGAGAGAAAGTGCAAGAAAGAGGGAGAACAGAGAGACAAAGAGAGAGAGAAAGTGCAAGAGAAAGAGAGAGAGAGAGAGAGGAGAGCGCGCAAACCAAAAGGATTAAAGAGGAGTAAATGAGGGGAAGAGTGTGAGATGGAGGAGAAAAGCAAACACATTTTTAAGTTATGAAGGTCCAGCCAGCGTGTTTGTTCAGATGGTTTTGCTCACGCTGAAGAGGGGGTTCTGGATCAAAAGGCCGTGTCGTTCTGAAATGGAGCGTGAACGTAAGTGATGTCGCTCCTGCTCTCTCCTTCTTTAATAACTCAACTCTATCGCCCCACCGAGCCGCTGTGAAAACACGGCCAGCGACAATATCCGTGGAACATTTTAAATCAGTTAGCTGAAAGCCACAGGCCTCGCTTGCTCTTAACCCTCCATGTAAGGGTTAGAATCTTCCATCTCGCACTGACCATGCTTGAGAGGTTGGGTGGTATGTGGGTTCTAATGTCATAAAATGGTTCTTTGGTGCAGTTCAAAATCATTAAAAAAATGTTTTTTAAAGAACCATTTACAGCGTATTGTCTATTACTGAGAACCACTTAAAGAGCGATATGTCCAGTTAAATGGTACTTTAAATGTTTACTGTTCCATTGCCTTTAGTAAAGAATCCCTGAAGAACAATTGTTGAATGTAGATGAAGTATTAAATGAATATTCCAATGTTTTCTGTCACATCTATGTCATATTTTCAATCAGAGCTGGTTCTAGCCTCCCCAGCGGCCATAAACAAGACTCCCCTCTATGTATTGCTACATTTTCGCACCAGCCATTTGTTACTGATGAAAATCTTACCTGCATAATTTAGCATTTCAGTAAGCCATGTCAGTAAGTCATCAGTGATGAGAGCTTCCTATATTGGGCACTAATTATGTCACAACTGTATGACATCTACATAAAAATATTGCATTGTACATATATAGGACGCTATAAGCGGCACAAATGACTAAGTGTTGCATACAGTGCATTTACACTATATGGACGAAACTATTGGGATGACTGACCATTATACCAACAGGGACTTTAATGACAATACATTCAAATCCATAGACTTTAGTATGGACCTGGTCCCCATTTGCAGCTATAACAGCTTCCACTCTTCTTGGAAGACATTCCACAAGATTTTGGAGTTTCTGTGGGAATTTGTGTCCATTCATTCTGTTGAGCATTTACGAGGTCAGACACTGATGTTGGACGAGAAGGCCTGACTCCCAATCTCTGTTCCAGTTCAACCCAAAGGTGCTGGATGGAGCTGAGGTCAGGGTTCTGTGTGGGTCAGTCAAGTTCTTCCACACCAAACTCCTCCAGCCACGTCTTTATGGAGCTTGCGTTGTGCACTGGGGCACAGTCATGCTGGAACAGAAAAGTTTCTTCCCCAAACTGTGTCCACAAAGTTGGAAGCATGGCGTTGTCCAAAATGTCTTGGTCTGCTGAAGTACTAAGATTGAACTTCACTGGAAATAAGGAGGCGAGTCTAAAGCCTGAAAAACAGGTGTGTCCCAATACTTTTGCGCACACAGTGCAGTGTTCAGTCCAAATGTCCATGTAGTGTATAATCGTCTGATCTACTAAATTAATAGAAAATATCAGACATCTTCCTTGCCATTGGCGTCTCCTGGGTAGATGAGAGGGTAGATGAGAGATGAGAGTATTGTGCATACAGGAGAACAATACAGTGAGCAATAAGTAAAGTGCCTTTCCCTGTATTTAAAAAAAGAACTGAAAACCTGTTGACTTGAAAGGGCCAGCTGACAACTGATCAGTACAGACTTCAGTGAGACAGACACAAATGAGAGATAAATGTTCTTTTATCTCTCATTGCCAATCTGAGAAACAGAAAAAAATGCTTTGTATGTTCAGTCAGGAAGGAACTTGGGAAAACTCTGACCACACCACTACTACTACTAACATTTTTATATATGTTTTTCATCTGTAAGATTCTTTACATCTATGGATGTCATTTGCTTTTGCCCTTTGGCTTCTACTGGTAGGGGATTTTGGTTGAATGGCTTTGTTCTCTTCCAAGCACATGGGAATCATGTAAAACTTCCTTTCTGTGACAACTGACCTCTCACTCCAGAAGCAAAAGATGGAGGCTGATACACCCTGGAGTGCTCCTTTAATCAACAGGGAACAGATTACTAAACATTAAGTGTAGTCAATGTGGAGAAGGGGATGAGCAAAGTAGTTTAAAATGGACCGATGATGATGATGGCACAGTGGTGTATGAAGATGATTTGATACACTCCATGAGTGGGGTCTCCTGCTAACACACCAATAAAACCCACGGATGGCTCACACATGTGGCGAAGTTTTATTTCAGCTTTGAGGAACACTGGAAGTGCAGCAGATGTGGTCGGATGCATGACTGTGTAAACACACACTCTGACACACTTTCAAAGGCTGGGAAAGTAGCAAAGAATGTTTTTAGTACCTTAAATATGATCTGATTTCAAAGTTGCGCACCTTAAATCTTTCCCAAGTCACCCATGATCTATACAGAAATGGAACAAATTGGGAAATGAACGTATTTCTCTTACAGTTCCTTACAGCCCAACTTTCTTTCCTTTTTTATTTACTTTTTATCTTGGTCATCTGGATTTCAACAGTGATACAGTCATTTCAAGAACATGCTTTTAGTCACACATTGAAGTTGTTAAAAGAACTAACGACCATGATAAATTCTTACCAATCTCAACTTTTCGTCGAGAAAGGGTCCGTGATAAAAATAAAAGCTATAGATCAGTAACATATTCACTCATTCGCATATTATTATGTAATCAGTTAGCTAAGACAAGCTCTTCAGTTTTGCACTGGACTTTTGAGGCCAGTCAAGCTACTCTTTAATGAAAGTTTATACTCACCAACACTTGGTGAAACATGAATTTGCCATTCCAAGTTTCAATCCTACAGGGTTTGTTATGGATGGTTCAATATGCAAGTTGACACTGATGATGAAGAAACAACAGTAAATACTGTTCCTGACCTGCAAGATATTTAAATATGTAATTGTCACTGACTCTGTGGTGCAGTTCGGATGTTCTCCTACTTCATTACTTGTCCTAAAATCCAGACTTTGATAGACTAAATAAGACTTTGTTAGCCTGATTTGCTCGTTAGCAAACTTACACACACACACCAAATGCACGTGTGCTTTTTTCAGCTTTTATCAATAATTTAATCAATAATTGAATTATGTCTGCTTTAGGAAGTGGGTAACATTTCACGGTTCTTTTCAAACCCCTATACTGATTTTACATTCTGATTTATAGTTTCCCTCTGGCAAAGCTGTGGCACAAGTGCTTACCAGAAGTGTGTTTATCCCATTCACAGTTTGATTGGTCTGAAGGTCTTTAGGGGAGGAGTTCTGTGAAGGATGGGTTGGGGTTAGTAACTTGGACACATTCCTTAGCGAATCAGAGCGGTTCTCAGGGGTGAGAAGAGCTTTAGGCAACGGCCTATTGTGCTTATATGGATGCGCCGGCTGTACTGTTATAACAATGTAACACAGTTTTGTTCCCACGCATATTTTTTTATATCTACAAAAAATCCAACACCTTTGGGATGAACTGAAACATAGATTGTGAGCCAGACCTTCTCGTCCAACATCAGAGCCTGACCTCATAAATGATCTACAGAATGAATGGGCACAAATTCCCCACAGACACTCCAAAATCTTGTGGAAAGCCTTCCAAGAAGTGAGGAAGCTGTCATAACTGCAAAAGGTCAACTCCATATTAAAGTCTGAATGAAAGTCATATTAAACACTGAATGGAGTGTCATAAAATTCCCAGTTGGTGTAATGGTCAGTCATCTTAACACTTTTGACTCTATATTGTATTTCAAAACTACTGCTTTACAGTTCCTTTAAGGGCTTGGATGCCAGTCATATGAATGTAACAAGGTCTTCTAGAGGTCACAAGTAACTGCAGTTCTAATTTGTGAGGGAAACTGACCACACATCTCACACTAACAAGGTCTCCTGTTTGCTTGCATTGGAAGGAAACGACCAAACTCTCCAGATTTAAATGTGCTGGGAATTTCAGGGAACAATCTCAGGTCAACTCAGAATCAAATCTAGATATAATAAGTTGCCTTAAAACATGTGTACACTGAAGATATGAAAAGAGGTTTGCTCTTACCATTTTTTTAAAAAATAAAGGCGCCTCAAAATGTTTGAGCAACACCATGAAAGAACCATGGGTAAAAAAGAAACATGAGTCTCAAAATTTTTAGAAAGTTTACAATAAGGTACACACATTTAAGGGGTCTTCCTAGAACCTTTACGTTATGTGAAGGTTCTTTAAACATTCTTCAACCTCACATCTCATTTACATAAGTAGTTCTAAAAAGAACCATCCATTTAAATGTTTTTTTTTAGGGAACCAAAAGAGAATCCTCTATGGAACTGCACAAGAAACTCGTTTGTCTTTGTCTAAGTGTGTATAGAAATGTGTTACTTTTAGAATCCCAATAAAATTTTGTTGAAGAGACATGCTAGTATGTGACAACTTTTACTAAAAACTATTTTACTAACTCATTTCAGGCAATGAAAAATGAAGACATGGTAGAAGAGTCCAGAATGACAGAGTGACTGAGACATTCATGTGACACCAAGAGTAAAGTTATAATAAATTCTTAGATAACTGGCAAATAACTCAAAGAAATGACTAATCAATAGAAAGTGCCGTATTATATTAACAACCTGATGTAGTCCAAAAAACTAAAATATTTTAGACAAAACAAATATTTTGGTGCCTAGCTTAGTGTTCTGATATCCATTGTTATTTTTGAATAAAATAATTATTAATGACTGTTAAATAATAGTGTATGTTCAGGTCAATGCCCACATTTTAAATTTAGTTTTTTGTTAATTTTTAAATATTGGAATAAAATGCAAAGTCCAAAAAAGAACAACCAGATACTCAGAGTTCTGTTGTAATTCTTATATTTGTATAGATTTATATATTACATATTTATTACAGATGCACTGAAATCATGAAGAGAAGACAAAGTGGTAAATTTGTAAAAATGTACATTTTGTGACGAAAACAAAAATTACACAACTCTTCCTTTAACACACCACTGGACATGAGCATAAAAAGAAAGGACAAAAAAAGAAAGGACCAACAGAATAGAAAGAAAAGCAAGTGACAAAATTTGAATAGCTCCAAAAACACCTTTGAACTTTTCTCCGACGGCTGTAGAGGCAGCAAGAACCAGCTCGCTAAAAACACACCAATTAAACACATCTAAATGTAGTATTCCGGACAGGAAGTGGGCATTGTGGAGGTCATTAATGCTACTGACACTAATCCACCGGTTAATTTCTGCCTCTGCACTAAACAGTCAAGGCCGTGCTATAAACTGAACGCACATTCGGTAAAATCACATACATTACATTGTTTTTAAAAAAAATTATAAAATACCAAAACGTGTGCCTTGTTATTTCACAAAAAAGGATAACATGAATTTTAAAAAATAATAATCCAGATTCACTTTTTTTTAAAAAGATATCATACATACGCCTGTATAATATTTAAGGTAACTGTGGTGTCTCCCCGTTCATTGGTTAGGGTAGCCCTTAAAGAATTCGCCCTCTAGATTAAGGCACAGGGCCTTTGTGCTGGAAATAGTGTCGATTTATGCAAACAAACACTACTGACCACCCTTAAAGCACTTTAGAACTGTTTTCCCCACTCACAGTGCAAGCCTGGAAAAAGGCAGGGGTGACCTTAACTCAAATCACTTGCTGTGGTATTATAAGCAACAACAAAACGATAAAAACTGGCAGTTCTCAAAATTATGCAGGCTGGTGCACAATTGAGGATATGTTCAGTTTCTCTTTAGTTTCCTCTGATTTGTTACTTAAGTGTAATATTTGGCAAATATATTTAAAGACTACTTGTTACATCATCTGGGTCCCTGTCTTTTGCTGGACCATTGCAAGTGCAATAAATCAATTTATCATTACTATCAAAAGTTGCATAAAAGGTTCATCAGATCACTCTATTCTGTATTCTGGCACCTCCCCCCTCTTAAAAACATACACTTTTGTGAGATTTAAGAATGTTTTTGTAAGGTTTTTAGAGAACGTATGGTTTTAGAAGAAGCATTTAATTGGAACAGCACCTTTCTATGACGTGGGGGTATTTTAAACTTTAGAAAGGTCTGCATTTCTTCAAAGAAGGCATTCTGAAACTAGACCTTCCACTTGGTCCATGTTGCAAGTTGGGTTCTAGACCATCTGGCGGTCCCAGAGAAACGATTTGAGAACTACTGAAAAGATTCAGGAACCAAAAATGGTTCTTTGGACTAACCAAAAGTGGTTCTTCAGACATCACTCCAAAGAAGATCTTATTTTTAACAATAAGTGTCAAAGCAATTTTGACAAAGACCAGAAAGAAGGAGGGCACTCGATGCAAAGTATTTCTAAAATAACAATGAAACCAGTATTTGGGAACCCTTTTTCGACAGATCTACATGTACTACACTATGCATCTTTTGGATCGTCCTTCCAAAAGAATGTTTCTTTTAAGGCTTGAAGATGTACCCGCCAACATACAGAGTAGACGGCAATAGTGGCACAACTTTCTTTGAGCTATTGTATAATAAAAGGACGTGCAGCACCATCCTATCAAATGGAGCACAAAGGCAAAACACGCTTTGTATAAACAGTGGTGATTTCAAAAGACAAAGACCTACACTTCAATTTGCAATTTTTTGAGGCAGTCGTTTCCCTTCAACATCCTAGTAAAAAGAGTATAAAACTGAACTGGCACTTAATAATTTAAAAAAAATGTGCTTTTTTTGTCGTGCATCATGCAAAAGCTCGTAGGGAAAAACATAAATCTTCAAGTTTGGTAAGCTAATAGAAAAAGAGGCACTGAGTTAGATTTTTTGTGTTTTTTTTTCCCCATTGATGTCACACAGCTGACCAGGAAAGTGAAAATGGCACTAAAATTGAAAGAAACCATGTACATAACGCATCTGTCAGCTTATACCTTCATTGCACATTAACGGTGAGAAATACAAACAACACAACTATCATGAGAAACACAAATGATTAAGTCTTAGACACTATGCAACAATTGATCTGTAATGTCTACACTGGGCTGAACCCAAAAACTTAGAAACGATCAGAATGGCCAACTTTAGAAAACCTGCATGGAAAGAACCAGAGAGAAACTTCCTTTTGGACAAAAAGCTAAGCAGTCATTCACGTTGCCTGAAAGTATTGCTGAGGCATTTTTTTTGTCCCGTCCCTCTTTCTTTTCCTGTTTTTTTTATTCATTCTTCACAGTCATTGTGACTGACTTGAGGTTGAATATGCAAAGAGGAGACTAATATCTATACAAATGTCCAGGAAGATTGTTAGTGCATTTTTTTTTCTTTTTTTTGTTTTAGATATGCTGTATGTTATATATAATTCATATTACAAATTAACTATACATATCAAAAACAAACGCTACCGTTCTGACTTTATAAAAGTCTGAGTAGATCAAAAAACATTAATGATTACTTTTCATTCTTTCATTCATTAATATTTGAACATTCCATCCTTGTTTTTCTTTTTTTTGGTTATTTTTGTTTTTTATTGTGGGGGGGAGGTTTATTATTAATCTTTTTAGACAGTGTTTGATACTCAGTGCTACGTAACTGTAGTAAACAAAAAAAACTCTCTTCCCCAAAAAGGTGCATTGAACCGGTGGAAGAATCATAATGCTGAGATGAAAAGTTGAAGGCTTTAGATAAGCCATCTTGCTGACAGCCCTTCTGTTCCACCCCCCCATCCCCCCAATTAACCTCCATCATAAATGGAGAAAGACAGAATAAAATGACAAAAAATACACCTTCAGATATCCAACAATTAGAACAGCATCTGGTTTGACAACTCAGCAGTCCGCCATGTAGCGCCCTGTAACACACACAGACATGCACACTAAGTTCTTGTCATGTATTGGGGGTATTAAAATGCTAAGCAAACCTGATACAGAGCCAATAAATTGCACGTTGACGCTCATGCACCAGTTTCATACTTAGGCACCTATGCAAACTGTTTACAAAAGTCATTTGTGATATTTAAAGTGGTTTTCTGTTTGCAGAGTTAACTTTAATAAAGATACAAACAAACAAGAAAGCAGTAAAAAGTATTGGGATTAGTTTTGTTTGTGAAAAAAGTAGTTGATATTTTGTGAGCTAGTGAGGAGAACACAGGTTCGGTTCCAGATTCCTCCTCGGTTCCTCCAGCTGTTGTTTGAATTTGTGAAATTCCATCAGCAGCTCCTGATTTAATTTAATGAATGACTGATTGAGTCAAACCAGGTTTCTGATGGAAACTACCAAGTAATACTGGACTTCCATAAGGAACACACTGATATACTGAACATAAAATCATTACTGTATAATGTTATTTGTATTTTTTTTTTCAGTTAATTTAGTATATTTAGTAAATAATGTGAAAACACTCACTGCCAGTTTTAAATATCTTTTTCACAGACTATTGCACAACACTGTACATAACACAAAGGTGGAATGTGCCCAGTTTAGGCCTGAAACTGATGGGAAAGGCTGACTACCTTAGCCCCTCAGTGGATTACTAGCAGTGTTCTTGTGTGGACGTGTTATTATATAAAAAGTTTTAAGGTCTCACCAGTGGCGAATCTCTTCTTATTGAGTGAGAGCCGATAACCGGAGCCAACCAATTCCATGTCCACGCCAGACAGCGTGCTGCCCTCGCTGAAGAACTGGACTGCTAGAGTGGCTGGGATCGAGGGGCCATCTGACAGCTCAAACTTAGCCCTCAGGGAGCCAGAGCCTGACAGACACACATGTTTACACAGTTACTGTTAAAATAGTGCCAGTCTTCCACTTCCACAACTTCCACAGAAGAATATATTTTGTCCATTTCATATTAGTCCATATTTACATATTAATCACGATTATTCCTGTGTTGTTTACAAACTTTTAAAATTCTCTTTCAAACTAAATAATTGTCTAAAGTTACTAGGATATTAATCTCTGTTTGCATCCATCTCCATACCTTCATTTTCAGACTTCTCAGAGATGTCATTCAATTTCCATAATGATTTATTCTGGTCCGCGTTCCTGGTAATAAATAAATAAATAAGTAAACAGATAGATAAAAAATATAGACAAACAAACAAACCGAGGCAATGGAACCATGCCAGCTTATTTGAGTGAAGAGATCGTGAAACAGGAAAGAAAAAACAAACAAAAAACCCCCCCGCAGATTCTTCCAACTCACCAGACGGCGGGAGGGAGCGACTGCATGTTGGTGACGCCACCATTGACCGGCACAAGGACCTGCACGCTGGAAAGTGGTCCAGGTGGCTGCATGGCCTCGGGGTTGTAGCGGTAATCCACACGCAGGTCGGTAGTGGTGGACCCGCACTTCCAGTACACCGCAAGGTTCAGTGGCGTCGATTGAATTCCGTTGGAACACACCTGAGCAGAAACGAATTTTCAGTTACAGTTTACAGGGACTTGAGGATGACTGGAACAAAACAGGGAATCCTGGCTTGTAGGCCTAAACCATTTGGGGAAAATATCTAATTCTGAGCAAAAATGTGACTGTGATTATTTTTCTAAGAATGAAAAAAAATTAACCTCCAGCCCATCTTTTTGCCAAAAAAACACATCCATTTTGGGGCTTCAGGCTTAAATGCAAGTAGTGAGTGTACTGAGCAGTGTTAATAAGTTCAAATTTCTCACCTAAAATATGTTATCATTGGGTTATATTTAAAACAAAACTTATTCAAAATGTGATTTCAGCACAAAAACCATTAACTATTAATTACTCTTTCTCTTCATTCCCAACTAAATTGAAAAATTTCATCGTTCTAACACTGAATGGAGAATAGACATGATTGGGTTGATACAAAATATAATTTAAATGCAAATTTAATTGTTTTCAGGGTCATCTGAACATCACAGAGTATTCTGAACTATCAGCAGAAGAACAGACTCCGGATTTAAAATGAAATGACCGCTACTGTAGCTTGGCCTGTATAAAAGACTACATGGTGTCCTTGAGTCACGACACAGATCCGTTCCTAATCCAGTGGTGTAACCCGAATTTTGATGTACATCAAAATACACCGTAGCCCAAGGCTCTTACCGATCCTTATACAGCTGTAAATCCGAATCTAGAACATAAAAACACAACCACAGAAAAAGGAAAAGGACATAAATATACTGTACTTGTACTTTTAACAGTCCAAAATGGCGAGGTAAACATACTGGGGAACGTCAGCTCACTCACCACACGCAACCAAACAAGTTCGCTCACGTGGTCCGTAAGTATGATGCTAAAGGCGTACGCCAAAACGCTCACATCTCAATGTTTTAAAGTTTTTATGGGCATGAGCACTGTAAACTTGGAACGTCGTTTGTCGAGGCTGTCGTAACCCGAGGACCCCCTGTATCTTGACTGCTCTGTAATGGTCAGTAAAGCACTGTTTAAAAAAAAAAAGGGTCTTAAATAGAGGTACACACCTGGTACTTCAGGACGTCCACGTTATAGTAGGAGGACACAGGGCTCTGCTCCGAGTTTTTCCTGAGATAAGCCGTCAGCGCAGGCATGTTCAGCCAGAAGTCCCTGGTGTTGCTGTCGCTCTGGGAGGAGTCACTACATCACACACACACACACACACACACACACACACACACAAAATCAATAATTCATGGCTTCTGTTGACTGTGTGACTACTGTTAAAAGGGAGTGATATTACCCTATCACAACACATTAGGAATAATCAGATTAACATTCAGAAAAATCCATGAGAGTAAAGATTGCTGTGAGAGTAAGAGGTGACTGGTGTGAGTGTGTGTGTGTGTGTGTGTGTGTGTGTGTGTGTGTGCGCGCGAGAGCGTGCGTGTGTGTTTGTGTGCGCGCGAGATATCGCTTGTGAGGGTTCATTTTTTAAGAATAAAGTCTAAACAAATCTAAATCCTCTATTTTAGGGCTTCTAATGTTCATTACACATTCATAATCACACATATACTCACAATTATTTCATAATATACTCAGTCACACTCTGAGTATATATGTTTATATACTATATACACAGTCCAGTAAAATGTACAGAATAATATAATTTTTGAAAGATTATTTTTAAACTTAAAAAAAAAATTTAAGTGATACGGATACATTTTGTGTTTAATTTACTGGAATATAATGTAGACTGATGTGTACCTATCTTCCTTTCGGAAAAAAACAAACAAACAAACTTTTGTGCACAATCATATAATAATACTGTAAAATCTTATTAACGTCACAGCTTTTACAGTATGATTATTTTTACAGTATTATTACTAGTAATGCAAATGGGCCCATGTGTTTTAACATTAGAATAAACAGTACTGGAGTGTTCAAATTGTGCTCTCGGTCACAGCATCAAGCATACATGGTTAGTTCAATATACATGTCAAAATATTCACATTCGGATAGTTGAAATAACAAAGGCATTCATTCTCTCTATCTCTCTCACACACACACACACACACACCCACACAACACAAACACAATCACAAACACACACACCTGTGTAAAAGATGCTGGTTTGGTAGGATTTGCTCCAGTTTGCTGGTGTTTTTCAGTTTGAAGCTCAGCACTGCCGGCGAGGGACTGGACGTAAAGATCTTGATGATGCCGCTGGGGAAGGACAGCGTGACGTCTCCAGTGATCTTCACTATACACCTAAAACACACACAGGGGTGCTCACACCTGCTCTAAACCCAGGCATAAACAGTACTAAAGAAAAAAACTGGGTTTAAGCGAAATACCCTCTGGTCACACAAGAATTAGAAATGGACAAGCCAATACAAAGTTTTGAGTATTTTTTTAAAAAAATAGGACTATTAACAAAACATTTGTTCTTTTTACATACTGGTCATGATAGCCATAAAGCTGTATAAATGAAAGCGTATAAATAAAGGTGAACTCATCACTCCAGAAGGTTTACGTAATGTCCACACTTGCTGTCTATTTATTGTTTGTCTACTGTTTGTTGTAACCTGCACTCTGCTGACTGTTGAATGTTGTATGTTGCCATATGTTGCACCGTGGTCCATGGAGAAACATTGTCTCATCTCACTATATAAGTGTAAAAGTATTGGGACACCTGACCATTACACCAACATTCAAATCCATGGACTTTAATATGGAGTTGGTCCCCCTTCGTAGCTGTAACAGCTTCCAATCTTCTTGGAAGGCTTTCCAGAGGATTTTGGAGTTTTTGGGCCCATTCATTCTGTAGAGCATTTCTGAGGTCAGACACTGTTGGACGAGAAGATCTGGCTCACAATCTCCGTTCCATTTCATCCCAAAGGTGCTGGATGGGGTTGAGGTCAGGACTCTGTGTGGGCCAGTCGAGTTCCTCCACACTGAACTCCTCCAGCCACGTCTTTATGGAGCTGCTTTGTGCACTGGGGCACAGTCATGCTGGAACAGAAAAGGTTCTTCCCCAAACTGTGTCCACAATGTTAGAAGCATGGTGTTGTCCAAAATGTCTTGGTCTGCTGAAGCATTAAGATTGTCCTTCACTGGAAGTAAAGGGCCTAGCCCAAAGCTTGAAAAACAGGTGTGTCCCAATAATGTTGTCCATATAGTGTATATTCAGTACTAAAAGCAGTTAACATCAAAACTGCACTAATATTTATTTATAGAATTCATGGTATAGTTTACTTTCAAGTCTGCCTCTAAAACGTATTTGGAGTCAAGGTTGTGTCCATTCCCATTTTGAACCTGCCGGCTAGGATTTGCCCTGCTTGGCCTTTCCTGGCCAGGTCATGCGATACTCACTTGCTGGGATCGGCTCCTTTGAAGTAGGCATTAACAGACTCTGTGAACGCCACAGCTATGGGCAATGCATCCTGGGAAGCTAAAGTCACTGGACTGGGCCCACGAGAAGTTCCTACAAGCAATGCAGTAGAAGACAGAGTAGGAGAAAGATTTTGAAAAATGAGGTACACTACATCATAGATCATGAATCTGGATGTTCTCCAGCAACTGTAAAATTGCTATAAATATTCATTTAAATAATTTCATTTATGAGTTTAAACATAAAGTTGTATCTGAAAGGTTGGGCACTTGTTTGACTGATTTTCAAAGTGAAAATAAGTTTAAACATGGAAGAAACATAAGTATGACATTTCAACAATTTTTTGCTCCCACTTATTTGTTGAATGGGGTGCATTGGAAAAATAATACTAAAATGTGGCATGCTTAAAAGTCCGGGCACCCTTCCAGTTATATTATCTGACTTATTTAACTTGTCAGGCCACAATCTAAGTCAGGTGTAAATAATTCCTATTCTGGAGTGTAAAAAATCATGTGACCCACTGAACTTCTCAGGATGTTGTGATTACAATCAACAGTCATGGGCTCAGTGAAGCGAACAGACTAAGGGGCTAAAACAAAAAATAATTGACTGTAGCAAAGATGTGTAAACATGTGTAAACATTTTCACCACCAGGAACCAACAGAAAAAATGGCTTGCGCAGGAATAGCGGTGCAATAATGGCCAACTGTAGAGGAGACTTTCCATAATTTAAAAAAAAAAAAAGTTAAATTCTGCAAATAATAACTAAGAATTGAAATGTGCAGTAATGTCATATTTACACTTGTTCCAAAAAGAGAAATCCAATGGGGTGTGTGTATGTG
>JBBPCX010000088.1:14225635-14235666 GCA_037974365.1 Hydrocynus forskahlii | reverse complement strand
GAGAGCCGCTACCCACTTTTTTTATCAACACACAAAGCATTCATATTTGCCAAGTTAGGCTAAAATATGAGGCTACACTTGATAATAAACTAAGAGCCGTTTGGGAGCTGAAAGAACCGGCTCTTCTTTGGGTGCCGTGCCACAAGAACCAGCTCTCTGAAAAGAGCCGAACTTCCCATCACATGAACTGCGTTCAGTCTCGCGAGAGAGAATGTCACTCACGGTTACGTTCATAATTTGTAAACCGACTCGTTCAGTTCAGCGTTCGCGAACAATAGGAATGTGTTCGATGAACGGCGTTCATTGAACGCATTCATGCACAACACTGGACCAGTTGGATGGAAAAACACCTGAAGTTCATCAAAGGTAATTATTGCCGTTTTTTTTTTTAAGAGTGAACAAGCGATTTGTTTTCTTTGAATTATTCGAGTTCCGTAAACACTGAATCATTTCTCTTATTTTGATGTTTTGTCATTTCCTTTACACTTTTGCTTTAAAGAACAATGTTTTTATTTGGAAATTAGGAGAAATATTGTCAGCAGTTCCTAAAAATTAAGGCAAAGCTGTTCAGTTCAATACTTGCAGCAATAAAAGAAAAAACCTGAGAAACCAAACATTTTGGTGGTCTTATTTTTTTCCAGAGCTGTATGCAATGTGTACACACACACACACACACACACACACACACACACACACCATATTATATATTTTATAAAGCAACAATCATAAAGCAGCTGTAGCACCCACCATGCATGCACAATCAGTCTGAACTAGAAAAAGAAAACTGCATGGCATACTTTCACAATGAAGCTTTAAAATGTTGTAACTTTTTAAAAAGGTCTTACACGACATGTAATAGCATTAGATTCAGTCGAGTACAGCTCAGTGCTTATCCCTTCTGAGTGCTTAAAACAGAAGCCATGCACACACTCTCTTTTACACACACACACACACACACACACACACACACACACACACACACACACTCTCACTCTCTCTCTCTCTCTCTCTCTCTCTCTCTGCCTCTGAAAGACCTTATCTTAGGTGAGATCTTTAGGGAGAGACTGAGAAAATGAAGGATGAAGACAAGAAACACTCACAATCTCAGCTGCAATTAGATTTAGCCAGGTCAGCACAGTTTTGGCCAGTTAGCACTCAGGCCTGTTATGAAATTTATTTCACTTAAAAAAACAAAAAACAAAGCACAGGCAGGATGCACTAGCATTACCTGGGTCTGCAGGGACCTTATCATTAAGATGGAGAGAGGGAAATGGGGAGAAGGGTGAAAGGCAGAGAGAGGCCAGGTCTAGGGGAAAAGAGGGAATGAGGAGCAAACAAATAGCGGACGAAAGAAAATAGCATAATAACCTTCTATTAACAGGAGTATGGATACAGAGAATTGCAGCCATCATGCACTGTATTCTTATGTTATTTTCTACAGGGCTGTACAGATACTTTTAAAATAGGTAATGCTAGAAATGTTTCAAGTTTTGAAATGGAAATAAATTGCTGGATTCTGTTTATTCATTTACTTTGCAATAATTCAGATCTTTCAGATAGGGGTCGCTTTGACCAAGTGTGTGTCGCAAATGAAGTTTGCTTCTGAAATCAGACGTGTTCAGCTGACATAGCCAGCTAGTTTATATTCTCAGCGTAAGTCAGGGTAAAATCTCTTTTTGGTCTTAAGGAGTTCATCCATTATGAATACATGAGAGCAAACAGAAAATTTTAGGTTTTGGTGGTGATTATACAAACAAGCAAAGTTTGGGTGCATTTTTAACAACTGGGTTGGTTCAGTCTTGTGGGCCGTGGAAGCTTTTGTGGTCAGACCAGTGGGCAGTGCAAAAGGCTGGGAGCCCTTTTTCAAGGATCTGCAGTTTTAAAGGTAATTTCACCTCAAATCAGACACTGAATGCTTGGCACTACATGGAAATTGTAGAGTAACAACTGTAGCGTAACAAATGGTAACAACATTGTCATGTAACTAGAAAAGACATCCTCATGCTACTGAATTGAGCCCAGGTTAGCAGTCAGCCAACAATAATGAGATAAAACTTGATTACACTGCTAGGAGAAAATGCGAGGTGTGATTATTTGGTTGCGATAAAAAGCATGTTCAGAGACACCCAAACTTCGGTTTTACGGAAAAAAAATCTATCCCCAGCGTGGGTTGAAACTGGTGTCTGTTCTGTATCTCTTCAGTCAGTGCTGTTGAACCACTGCTGTTAACTCACTGGCTCTTGCCAAGCCATTTATGGTTAAGGACAACTAAATGTGTAGTCACATTCATGGACTGATTTTTAATTACCTCATAAAAAAACAGTGGCACACGTCTTTTTTTTTATAATTGTCCTGAGCTTTAGTGTATTGTAGTCTGTTTATGAGTTTGCTTTGTCTTTATCTCTGCAAGATTGATGCGTTTCTCCACATTTTGTCCCAGTCCAGCCGCCTTAGCCATGATGTTACAGACTCTCCCTCCGCAACTCATATTTTGAAGGCGACTCGACCATCTGTTCACTCTCCTAACACATTACATAGGCAACTCAACCACTAAAATAGATTTCTTCTGTTCCACACATCATCAGTGTGTGGTTCTATTACTTCATTTGGATATAAGCAACAGACTCCAAATGCACTGCTTTCTCTAAAAACTGGCCCGTGCACTGCAGCCGTACTGAACTTCAGAAACATGGTTGAAAAAAGCCTGATATCTCCGTCCAACAAACGCTTCCTTCGCCTCCCTCCTTCATTCTCGCAGCTGCTCTTTTTGCTCGCCATGCGAGGTCACCACATTAACAAGATCATGTTTGACAATGTCTGTGACACAGGGTCCACAAGCCCCGCCCTCTGACCTCCAGAGGTGCCAATTAACTCTGGATTATGATTGGCCCTTGTAGCCAAGGTCACAGCTTGACAGACAGCTCAGCTCAGCTCAGCTCTTGCTTGGCGGCGGCGTTGGATGTGTGCGTATGTGGTGGGTGAGGAAAAAAATGTTGTCGTTATTTGACGAAGTATGTCAGAACTATGGTACTTTATTATAGCCTTTTTAAATGTGGTGGGACTGGTTTGCCGGGGTATTATGACTGTTCTAATCTGAAAAAAAAAAAAACTGTCTCATGTAAGTGTAATAGTATTTCCATACATTTTTATGATATCAGTGCTGATTTAGAAAGCAAAAAAAGACCTGTGTATAGGGCGACATATTCACAACCTGTTATACTTTGTGTTTCCCCATGCTATCTTGTCTGTCACCTTCCTTGTTAGTCTTTGTTAATGTAACAAATAATACTACTACTACTACTACTATTGCTACTACTACTACTACTAATAATAATAATACTGCTGCTACTACTACTACTCATAATTACTACTACTACTACTACTACTAATAATAATTATAACGCTACTACTACTGCACCTACTGCTACGACTACCACTACTTCTAATGATAATAATTCTACTACCGCTACTACTACTACGAGAAATAATAATAGTAATAATTCCACTACCACAACTACCACTTCAAATAATAACAAATTTTGTTCATGTAACAGTACTACTACTACTAATCATAATAATTATACCACCACTGCTGCTGCCGCCGCCACCGCCACCACCACCACCACCACCACCACCACCACTACTAATAATAATAATAGTAGCCCTATATATTAGAAAACAGTGCAAATATACACGTGCAAAGAAACAGTCAATGACCACTTACTAACCCTGACTTACTCTCCGAAATGTAAAACGAACGTGTAGGATTCCCAGAAGGAGGAATTACGCTTCATTTCAACAGTCATGGTCAATAGTTCAGACTGCTCAGACTTCTAGTATGAAAAGCAGGGACAAAGTCAGAGCAGCTGAGGGAACCAGAAGGACGGATAGAGAGGCTTAAGACGAGGAAAAAAGAGAAAGGCATCCGTTCTCTCAATTTACGCTCTATCCTCAGCCATCACATTAAATTTTGAGGGAACTCTTCAAATGTTCAGATTGAACCAACAGAAGCAGGGACAAAAAAAAATAAATAAACAAAAAAAAAACAGAATGGGAAGGACTGAAATTGAATAACAAAGTAAACAAACGGAAAGAAACAATAACCATCACAAACAAAACGTGGGCTAACTGTAACCCAGTGACCATTGCATTGTGGATGCATTTTGGAAAAATCAAAGAGGCGGGACAAGAAAAAAATCAAAGAGGCGGGACAAGGGGTATATAGGGGTTTCCGTGACAACAGCAGCCTGAGCAAGCTCTCTGGAGGCGACTGTTGTGGACAGGAAAAGCCCAGGCACTTTCACCAGCCTGTACACAGCATCAATAATGGATAAGGTCAGCCCTAAGACAAGCCTCGCAGAGGCTCAGGGCGGGATTGAAGGGGGCCAGTGAATGAGTTACAGTAATATTGGTGTAACCTCATTGTGGGGACATTTAATTTCTTTTTTTTTTTATTGTCTATGATTTGGGGTTTCATTGTCTAAAAATGGACCAAGATACAATTTAGATACAACCCTTCATAGTCTGATGAACCATTAAGACACACCTACGGGCAAAGACACACCAAGACTGCATACCCAATGACTGTCAAACTGAAAATTATCATTAGGAAATAGCTTTAAAATGATCTAAGTATTTCTGCAGTTAGCTTACGTGAACTGATATCAAGTGCTGAATGAACCGTTGCAGAGATGCGTGTTGCTGCTTTGCTGCCTGGGCGGGGATGAAATCGTTATTATGCTGCAGCTGAAAATCCTGAAGGAAATTAGTATATTCATGAGGAGTGTACGACTGGGGGGAAGGGGGGATCTAACCTGTAGAAGAAGATCCAGGGAAGGCAGAGCCACCAACGCTGGGGCCAAACGGATCCAGAGAAAGCAGGTCACTATTGGCCAGTCTACTGGTAGATAAAAAGAGGGGTAAATGGTTAACAATATTGGAACCGCAGCTGTATATCGGACCTTACTACTCTTCAAAAATATAAAAATACTATACATTTTACAGTGTTATATAACTAAACTATGGTTATATCCTATTAAATATTTTACTATATAACAATACCAAAAATCTGCCATGGTCATTTGTTTCATATATATATATATATATATATATATATATATATATATGTTGTTTAAAGGTGAAGTTCTTACTCATTATAGGATGGTTGTTGTGTCCTGGACCTTCCCAGCTCATCACCTGAAAAAGAAATTGGCCTTTAATCTCAAGGAGCAATCAAACCCTTCTTTTCCGATCCCCAATCAGCGTATTAAAGAAATGAGACAAAAAACAAATATTTCATGAAGTGAATACGACCTTCTTAAAATTCGCATCTGAAATGGTCTTGCCATTTCATGAAACATTTATCTGCTGAAGATAACACACCTGGTACCATCATTTGCAAGGTCAAATACACACTTAAAAGTCTCTTAATCCAAGGAGACATATGAATAAATAATATAACTACAGTACAGATCAGTTATTCATTTTTTATTTGCCAGAAAAAAAGTAGACAATATTTAAGAAAAAATATTTAGACGCCCCAGCAAACAAAATGTAATACCAATTCGTCAGTATTTAGTGTGTGCTTTTTAAGAGCAGGGATATTTCTCCATGCTTCTCATTCCCAATAACAAATTTATACTTGTCAGTCTGTAAAATCTTCCTCCACCTCTCAAATGTCCAGTAATAATGTTCTGTTTTGCCAGTTTCCTTTACTCAGTAATGACTTCTTCAACAGCTTTCAGAGCTCCAGTGTCTTCTCACAGTATGTAGATGTCTCACTTAACTTAAATGATGGTGGGGCTTGATTTTCTTCTCTCTCACACCAATATGAAAGATGTAATTTTTGTTAATCTGATGGGGGTACAATTTTGGTGGTCTTCTAGGTTTCTGCACAACTGTTAGGGAGTTTCACTTTCTTTTATCTTTTATTTGTTTTTCACCTCTTTTCTTTTGACTTTCCCCATCCATGTGCAAGTCTTATCTCTATAAGAAATTAGCCACTTTAGATGCACATGGGAAAGAAAGGTGAGGGCCAGCTGAGGTGTGTATTGGTAGCTCTTGTTTATGAATCTTAATCACTTTGAAGGGAAAGATAATAGTGAAAGCTTTGGGAGCATCTTTTGTTGGGATGACCCAGTTGTAACTGGTTGGGTTTAAGCTTGGGATGGGAGAGTTAAAGCGTAAATATCTAGACAATATAAACACTGACAGATCTGATAGTGAGGCTTCAGTGAAAAAAAACTTGTCCCTGCTAGACCATCCATAATCTGTACACAGACAACTGACAGCTAGAAGTGTGTATTTGAACCCAGCTTTTAAATAACATGAAATCAATTCAGATTTACAAACATCCACCCAATCACACGGTTAAATAATACTGATTCAACCCTGACAGCAGAAGAAGCACTCGAGAAGTACCTTTTACAAGTAGCTCATAATTCATATGCTTAGTAAAACCCTTTTGCCCTGAGACACCCAAACCTAGAAGGCAAATGTGTGTGCTGTCTACGCTCCCTCTCTTATACTCACGTTTCTTTGAGTCTAAAGAAGATTGTTTGGGTAGTCTTGGCATCCCTGGGTAAGTGTCAGACATATTTACAAATCAATCTTAAAGCTAAACAGATGTATAAAGTTTGAAGTCTTTGTTCATACATACACTTAAGGTATAAATGCACATTCAGGTGAATCCTGAAAACTACATGAGACAGTTTTCTGTGTAACTTCTTGAACTAATTTTAACTTACTAAAGCTAACAGAACAAGACTGTGTGTTGACATAGCTATAAATACTGCAGATTATATCTAATGAGAAGAGTGGTCTGACATTAGTCTAATATGTCTACTATATTAATATATAACGTCCAGTATCAATAGTGTTATATTGCTTGTTATGTCAGTTACGTCAAATCATTTTCCTCTTCTTCCATAAGACACACATCGTCAACCCTGAAGACTATACCAGTACAAATATGTATGGGAACAACTTCCAGAGGTTGGAAATACTTGAGTAATTATACCAACCTTCAATAGTTTTCTGGAAGAATACTTTTTACTCCTTACATTTTCATTACAGTCTTAAAAGTCAGAGTTATTGTGAATTTAAATGTATTGCTTTTATTTTATTAACACCCAGTCAAGTTTAATATTATTGTAAAATGAAACTGCTCACAACTACGATTAGTACAGTCAACTGTAATCAACTGTACTTTACTAGTACAGTCTATTAGTTTACGCATTATGAATTGTATTATGAAGTGCAACAAATCTAGCCTGGAAAAAAATATATATCTCTATACATGGTACATTTTTTCCGCCTAGACACACACTCTGTCTCTCTCTCTCTCTCTCATTACGTAGAAAGATTCTTTAAAGAATTTCTCCATGAAAAATAATTTAACCAGGCACTGAACCACATTGATCTTCAACTTGTCTGGGATCTAAAACAATCACTCCCTTTACTAATGACTCCTTGAAGAATCTCTTGAAGAACTGGGTGTACCACTCAACTGATATATTGGTTGGTTGATACGGTCATCTGACTTCGCTAACCTGTGGTTTTACTGGAACTGACAAAAATATAGTATAAAAGTAACACTTAAAATTTTAATACACAATCAATTTTATCTGCGAGCTGGTCTCGGTATCAGAGCCTACAGCTAACATAACAAATTTATATGGAAATAAGTGATTCTGTCTTGCAACGACAATGAAAGTTCCTACCGCAAGCTCAGTTACAATACTTTATGGATACAAAGCATGTACGACTAAGTGGTTTTCTTTTTTAAAATGTCTTCATATGTGAACTTTCTGGAATGTAAACACAACATTTGGACGCGCATCTGTGTCCGTTTAAACCACAATTTACTGGAAAAAATGTAAAATTATGATCACCAAGAAAAAACAAACATGCAATTAAGCAATTAATCTTGTTCATGACTTAAGGAGGCTACACTGAACTGTTGAGAGGAGAAAGACGGTGGGGAAAAGAGAGCAAGCCTTTATTTTCTCGTGGGATGAGTCGGCTTTGGAGGGGTCGCTTGAGCAACATGAAGGAGAGGCTCGGCGTAAAAGGGCTCCGCCAAGAAAAACGAAAAGAGAGAAGTCAAAATGGCAAGTGTTCTCCAGAGCCAAACCTTTAGAGGAGTGATAGAGGGATGAAGGGAGGAAGAAAAGAAGAAGAAGAATACTCACTGGACTGGTTCCTCCTCATGTGGACCTGGAAATGAAAACAGGCATTAATTAATGAGAGAGAGAGGAGTTACAAAAATAAAGAAAGACATGAAGTACTGCGTCCCCACATTCATTCAGACCCTCACAGCCCTCCCAGGAGGAACACACACACACACACACACGCAGTCACACAAGCTCGCGCACGCGCACGCACACGCGCACGCACACTCGCACGCACACTCGCACAAGCTCATACACGTTCACACACACATGCTCTCTCACACACACTCACACACACCCCTTTTGTGATAATATCTGATATCTAAATTGGTAGTGGTTGAAGTGGGAGTGGTTAAACCAAAGCAACTGATCCAGGAGTGGTTGAACCGGGAATTATTGAACTAGGAAGGCTGAACTGAAAATAAGAACAGCATAAACAAAAATTGAAGTATATTTTTTTTCTTTGTCTATCACACCACCCAAAAAGTCTGCTTTTCTGTCTGACTGTGTTGAAATTAATTTATTCCAACAAAATCAAATCAAATAAAAACAAAAAACAAGGACAGGAAACACAGCAAAAGCGTTAAACCACAGGGACTGATAAAGCTGTAGGCATGGACACACACGCAGTCACACACATGCAGACACACACTCAGACTGAGGGAAAAGCTAGGATTTGGTCCCTAGGCAAAGATTGGCAAATGGGTTCAATTACAGCTACCAGGCCAGACAAATACAGTTCCAGTAGAACAGAGAGGGCGAGAGAGAGAGGCAGAAAAGAAAGAGAGCAGGACAGAAAGAGAGACAGAGAGACAGAGGAAGAGAGGGAGAGAGACAAAAAGAGAGCAAGAAGAACTAACTCGCACAATAATCCACAACAGATGACACGACACTATTCATCACTATTTATAATTCTGAACTCTAAAACAGTCAACATTGAACACATCCGTCAGCGAGAGCACAGAGGAACAAATGGAATCAAAAAAGGGATCAGACAAAAAACTCCAAAAACTCCAATAAGAGCAGGGGGACGGAGAGAGAGCGGCAGCGAGACGGCACTGAAAACTCGGAGACGAGAAGACAAACAGAGAATAGTGTGTTTTTTCTTTGGAGTGTGTAAATACTTCAGAATGTAATCCCAGTGCTTACTGAGTTCATTTGGAACATGCTGGAAAGCAAAGTTCAGAGGCTGCAGGGATAAAGAAACACTTTCTGATAGATGCAGGTTCATTCCTCTTGAATAAAGCAAACACTTTGAGCAGAGAAGGTGTCTAAAAGCTTCACCAAAAACACGCCTGCAGAGACGCAGAACACAATCTCATATTTACTCCATCAGGAGAGAGAGAGAGTGAGAAAGAGAGAGAGAGAGAGACAGAGAGAGAAAGAGAGAGAGAGAGAGACAGAGAGAAAGAGAGAGAGACAGAGAGACAGAGAGAGAAAAGAAAAAAGAGAGAAACTATGGCTAGGATGGGTCAGAAAGAGAAAGAAAGAAGAAAACTGACAGGAATATAAAAGGAGAGAGAAAGAAAAGGTAGAGAGAAAGCTTAGAGACAAAAGGAAAGAAAGGGAGAAAAAAAGGCTGAGAGAATTGACAGAGGAAGGAAAAAAAGTTATCTACAGAGAAAAAGAAATTAAATTGGTTGTGTTAATTTCATTTCAATATATTTTTATGATGTATGAAAGCTTTTAATCTGCCTTTCACCCAAATGACAGAGAGCGAGAGACAGAGAGAAAGAGAGAGAGAGACAGAAGGAGAGTGAGAGACAGAGAGAGAGGGGAGACAGAGACAGTGTGTGTGTGTGTGTGTGTGTGTGTATATCTATATATATCTATATATATATATCTATATCTATATATATA
>JBBPCX010000088.1:14206076-14217707 GCA_037974365.1 Hydrocynus forskahlii | reverse complement strand
CACACACACACACTCTCTCACACACACACACACACACTCTCTCACACACACACACACACACTCTCTCACACACACACTCTCTCACACACACTCTCTCACACACACACTCTCTCACACACACACCCACTCTCTCTCACACACACACACACACACACAGCAGCTGATTCCTTCAGTTATATTTATTCACACCATTTGGAATCACCAGCTGGTCTTTACAATATTTGAAATGTTCTTCATCACTGGAGCACAAGAAAATGTTTCAAACTGACTCATTAAAGTCTCATTATAATATTTTATCCATCTCCCATAAAGCATATACATTTTTCTTTTAACATAAAACACATATTTATAGGAGAAGGAAACAGACATTTTAAATTTGAATATATAGTACAACCACAAGTTTGTAGACACCTGTAGATATAGTTGCCCAAACGTTTGTAGACATCTTCTCATTCAATATTTCTTATCAAATCTCTCTCTTTGCTGCAGTAACAGCCTCTGCTCTTTTGAAAAAGCTACACTAAATATCGGGACATTGCTGTGAGGAATTGATTGCATTCAGGGACAAGAGCATTAATGATTTCAGATACTAATGTTGGACGATTCATTTTGGACTTCAAATGCAATCCAACTCAGACTAATGGTGCTGGACGGAGCTCCATCACTCCAGCCATTGTGTTGTAACACACAAGTTAATGTAGGAAAGACAACAGGACCAAGCACATTTTAGTGGCCAACAAAAGTTGTGTGTTTGTGATGTACCTACCTGGCCTCTCCTTCCCAGTCCCTTTGCTCTCAGCCAGTTTCTGTATTAGGCTGTCCACTGAGGTGTTTTCCATGTTGTTCACAAACTCTTTGTGGACCTGCAAAATGAATAAAAACAATGTTAAAAAAATCAAGATTCAGATCAATTAACACATTTATAAATAAAACATCTCTGACAATACAGATGTTTTATAATACAGACAGCTACACCTTTGACTTTTCACATGAACTTGCATTACAACACACTTTTAAGAAAAAAATAAGTACTTTAGTCAAATTCAGTGCTGTAAACCAATACATGCTTGTCAACTGTTAAAAAGTTGACACTCACAGTAACCTAACATTTAAAATCTAATCTATTTAAAATAACTTTTTTGTCCCATTTGTGTAATGGGTTGTGTTCAGCGACTTTTAGGATATCTGATGATCCCAAAGGTGCTGGATGGGTTTGAGGTCAGGGCTCTGTGTTGGCCAGTCAAGTTATTCCAGACCAACCTCTTTCAGCCACGTCTTTATGGAGCTCACTTTGTGCACTGGGACATAGTCATGCTGGAATAGAAAAGGTTCTTCCCCAAACTGGGTCCACAAAGAAGCATGGTGTTGTCCAAAATGTCTTGGTCTGCTGAAGAATTAAGATTGCCCTTCACTGGAAGTAAGATACCTAGTCCAAACCCTTGAAAACAGGTGTGTCCCAATACTTAAAACTATTGCACACATTAATAAAGACCTCAGAGTGGGAAACTGTACCCATGACCTCCCTGCTGAGAGGCTACAGCACTCCACACTGTGCCACCCATCCCACACCACCATTCTATATTTCACAAACTACACTAGTGACTTCTACTCCTCCGACTGTTCGAATGGACTTTTCCTCACTCTGAGGTCGGCAATCTGAACTCCTTACCTCACTGTACTTCACCTTCCGTCTGTTATTTAAGTCTATACATAACCCAGCAAACCCAGACACTGCACTTTTACAGCACAAAGACATTCTATTCTGTTACATTTTGCCCTGTATACAGATCCTCTATTAGAATTGGTTGTTTATTTCTACTATACTTTTCTGATTTGGTTTATTACCTTAGTTCAGCCTCCTCTTTAATTTAATTTAAAATTTGGTAACTTCACTGCACAGTCTCAGGGGCCACATTTCACTATATGCTGTACTTGTATAACTATGTATGTGACAAATAACAAATTCGATTTTCAAGATTCTTCGTCACATACACAGTTATACAAGTACAACATGTAGTGAAATGTGCCCCTGAAATGTGTGCAATATGGTTACAGTAAATGAAATATTAAAGACTTGAATTAAAAAATACATAGAAAAACCTTCCCAGTTCCCACTTAGTCAAGTATGCAGCAGAAGGATGCTAGCTTTAGTATGGTGGCTTGGACCCTCATAGATGGAAGGGTGTATGGGTTTGAGGGGTGGAGGTCCATGTGTTGAAGACCTAGCAAGTGACAGCCTGTGTCCTCGGGGACTGCCTTTAATGCCTTTGTTGTTATAGCACTCAAAGCAGGTGACAAAAGCAGTATGTCGTCTCTTCATCCCATGGCTGCTGGGACGCCCTCCTCCCTCCACAGCGCTACACACAGCTTTGAAGCTTCTAAAAGAGAGATCTGCAAGTGTCTAGCCTTCATTTTTAGTTCTGGCCCACAGTGGGGGTTTGGGGGGCGCTGGGGGTGCTGGGGGTGCTAGGCAATGCCATGCAACATGGGCGGTGTTTGTCTGCGTGTTTTTGCTTGTTCACTTTGAGGGTGGGGGTGAAGTGAGCAGAGGAAAAGGCGTGAACTGGAATTGCCCCCGGAGTGCCTCTGTCAGCTTCTCTCACGCAGCGAGACGTCTGTGATGCTGGCAGTGTAACAAACTCACACACACACACACACACACACACATTCTACCATTCATGCCCTCCACACACCCACCCCCACCCCTGACTCCCGCTGACGAAGTGGAGAACATTAGACCCAGTGGTCCAGATACTAGGAGAGTATAGATGTTGGTGGGGGGGTGGGCGAGGTGGTGAATGTAATGTGTGTTTGTGTTTGTGTGTATCTGAGGTAAAACGCTTGCACGGCATCCACGAGAAGCCAGGTGCAACACACTCTCTCCCATGAGGTTGAGCGCAGTGTGATGTCACCATCTGTGTGTGTCTGCTTTTGGCCCTCACTCGCGCTCACACATACATGCACACACAAACAAACTCACACGCAAACCCTCTCTTACAGTGGGCTGGCACAGACATGTGGATGTGCACTTACAAATGCACACGCTGCTGCCTGAGAAAAAATGAATAAAAAAAACAAAAAAAATTATAAGGCGGCTAATAAAAACAAAGAAATCAAAAACGGTGTAAAAAAGCTAAGCACATACAAAAAAGATGATTTTAATTATGCATACAACCAAATTAAACTACAGCACTGTTTTATAAACCTAATAACCCCCCCCCCCAATGTCCAGGTAATATAAATTGAATGATGGAGTGTGTGTGTGTGTGTGAGTTAATTAGTTAGGTTAATTAGGTAAAAAAGCAAGTATTAATATAACTCAAAATGCCAAGAAAACAAGCAATTATGTAATTAATAGGAACTTATGTAATCACACACACAAGTTTTTCATTTGAGGTTTTTGGACTTTTGGTTTTTGCATTGTTCGCTCCATGTATATGTGTGTTTGCGTGTACACACACACACACACACACACACACACACACACACACACACACACACACACACACACACACACACACACACACGCACATCTTTGCTTTTTGACTTGGTGCGTCAAAATAAGGACTCTCTTTTGCAACAGTGACTTATTTTGACTTGTTACTCCTTGAGAAAGTAAAAGTTTTGTATGTTAAATCTTATTTCTGAGAAAATATGACTTCACTTCAACTTCAGTAAAAATATTGAGATAATGAGTCATAATTATGTCATAATCATTCAAAATTTCAAAAATGTCAAGCATAAGCCAAAATTTTACACACTGCTGCCAGAAACGCGAAAAACAACCGATGACTTTTTCCATCTGGCAGAAACAGGCTTTCATTTTCTTGGACCATCGTCTCAGAGTGGCTGCACCGACAGCTGTGTTAGCGCCAAAAATAAGACAAGCAGGTGTAAAACTGCTGGGATAAACTGCCGACATAATCAAGTTAATATTTATTATCAGTCTTGGTTAAACAGAGGAGGTGGTGTGTTGAAAAAGTCTCCTCCTCGTCTGCAGTTTGAGACAGAAACTCCCATGATGCTCTATGTAATGAAGCAAGAGTGCAAAAACAGCAGTGACCCTTTGATCTTATTAGGGACAATACATGCACATTATGTAAAGCACATTATTTCCCAGTGTGTGATAAAGTGTCTTTCTGCTATTACAGTTAACATTAGAATAAATGCAAAGAAGAAAGCTGGAGAACATATCAAGATTTATTAAAAAAAGTTGTTGATATTTTGTGAGCTGGTAAGGAAAATTTAATGAAAGACTGATTGAGTCAAAAAGTAATACTGGACTTCCACAAGAACACACTGATATATTGAACATAGCATCACCATTTTCTGTATAATGTTATATGTACAAATTCATTTTTGTTTTATTTACATTTAATAATATTAACGAGAAAACACCCACTGCTCATCAACACTCACTGCTTATGTTTTTTAATATAATTGAAGCCCAAGGCTTTTGCCTTGTAGTGTAATGAGTTCTGGAAAAAAAACAAGAGACCACTGCAAAAAATGTTCACTTTCTCAGGTTGTACCTATAAAAGCTTTGCCTTTGCCTTGCTGACAATATGTCTTCTAATTTCCAAATAAAAATATTGTTCTAAAAATATTGTGTAGGAATTTAACAGACTCTGGCATGGAATGGTTGTCACACTCAGAGATGCTAACTTTAAATTGCAGTGGTCTCTTATTATTTTCCGAAGCTATATATACACACACCCCCCCCCCCACACACACACACACACACCCCCCACAACCCCCTCCCACACACACACACACACAACCAGATATATGACCACATATACGAATATGTATAGACAAACACATACACTCTCACACACTACTCAAAGAACTCAGTGTGCCTTAATTATTTCTCTTCCTCGTTATAAAGTGCTTTACACTATGGAAAAACACAATTTCCAGTTAAGTGTGTACATGTTTATCTGTGTGGTATGAATTGCCCACTGTTCTCATTTCCCACACTCCGTCTCGGGTAATAAGCCCCTCTAAGCCCAGTCATCATAGAATCATCGTGACAAGAGAGTGGTCATGCGTGTGCTTGTTGTGTGACTGCAGGACTTTCCAGCTGTTTGTAGGAGCAATCACCACCTTCAGGCACTGCTTTGACTGACCACAGCTATGATGAGAGTGTGTGTGTGTGTGTGTGTGTGTGTGTGTGTGTGTGTGTGTGTGTGTAAATCTGTGGATGTCTAGCACCCTCTATGGCCATAACAGATAGTACAGATTAATGTAAGCCACACTTCAAATGACCACCAGTATAAACACCATATTTTTAAAGGACCCACATCATAAAGAACTGGAATTTCTTCTGATAAACTGTCCTGCAAATACAGCACATTTGGACTTATTCTTGTGATGTCACATCATCATTTACATACATCCACCTGATCAGCCAGCAGCATTTTAGCCCCGCTCATTCACAGGAATGTTTCAGCCCCAGACTACCTTTTCAATGAGACACAATCCAGAACGGAGCTGGTATACGTATCCGTTTTAACGACACAGTAACCAAAACACCTTGTGTAATTCCAAGGGATTGAAAAGATTGCAAAATTGTTATATAAAAATGAATTGAACAGGTTTTGTACACAACTAATACGAATATTATGGTTAAAAAAAATGTATGCAAAAATTGGACCGGAAAAAAAAACAGGTGAGCAAAAATGTGTTGATAAATTATCACAAATAATAACAGGAATGTTATAATCAATAATATTCATTTACAATAATGTTCAATAAGGAGGAATTTATTGCCAGGTTACCCTATTTCTGCGCAAATCCTGCTACTAAAAACAGTGTTGGTTCATTGTCTATAATCGGCTGCTGTGTATAGAGATCCCCTGGGAACATTCAGTTGTAACAAAAAACTCTAAAATGTAGCAAATCAATCAAATCTGATCGAATCATGGTCAAATGTGAGATTTCATAAGGAACTGAACCATTTCAAAGTCAAATTATGAGTCAGAATCAAATTGAATCAGGATGAGGCCAAAGATTTACACCCCTGAAACCTTAATTAATGGAAACATGCAAACTCTTTGCAAGCACCACACTCATGACATTAGGATCCATGCTGGAAGTGTATAAATAGCAGCTGTAATCTGTCACGCTAAAGTCTGCCCCGGCCAGGCCAAAAACACGGCTTATGAGTGTTTAATTACTATTTAAAGGCTTCTCATATGATCAAGTAAATGGAACATTTCTTAATCTGTTGCTAAAAGCTGAAGAGATCAAAGTAAGTGCTAATCAAGCAGACTACAGAATGTCTGTGTATGCGTATGTGTTGTGTGTGTGTGTGCGCGTGCTCACCTCTACAATTTGTTTATGTGTGTCCTCGATCGAGCAGGAGTATGACTGGATAATCTCCTTCATATGTTGGATATGGCTTTCCTCAATGT
Source organism: Hydrocynus forskahlii (assembly GCA_037974365.1). Taxonomy (NCBI): domain Eukaryota; kingdom Metazoa; phylum Chordata; class Actinopteri; order Characiformes; family Alestidae; genus Hydrocynus; species Hydrocynus forskahlii. The sequence goes on along the minus strand of JBBPCX010000088.1, from coordinate 14,211,291 downwards.
CCTGGAATTTCTGTTTGTACACAGGCGCGCGCACACGCACACACACACACACACACACACACACACACACACACACACACAAGCCCAAGAATAGTATGAACTGAAACAATTTGAATTAAGATCATGCACATCTATTCACTACTGGTTATTCGTGAAGGTTTACTTCAATGTAAATGTTTAAAATTTGATGCGAAGATTTGACTCGTACTGTTTTTACAGAAATCCAATTACATTCTAGACAGAGAAATAGATGTTTACACAGATCATAACAAATTACAAATTCTAAACTGTGATATGATGCACCTAGATGTGTAATATTGATGATTAAAAAAAGTGACAATATCAGTAAATGTTTTAAAGTTTGATCAATGTTTTGAATGTTTATTTTGTGTTTGTGTGTGTGTGTGTGTGTGTGTGTGTGAGAGAGTGTGTGTGTGTGTCAATGTGTTTGTGTGTGTGTGTGTGGATTTATTTTTTGCACCAAATGTCCTCAGAATGATAGGAATAGAAACAAGTGAGGACTGTTTTATGGAGGTTATGGAAAGGTTTAGATGTAAGTGTAGTAATACAGTACACAGTATTACACGAGTCAGTGGAATGTCCTCACAAATACAGTAATAGCAGACTGTGTGTGTGTAAATTATCCCTCTTTTGTTGCTAGAACTTCCTGTTAGGCAACAGTTTGGGTGGTCTGGAAAGACACAGTAGAAATAAAGAAGATCTGTGTGTGTGGGAGAGACAGAGAGCAACAGAGAGCGAGAGAGAGAGAGAGAGAGGGAGGCAGAGAGAGACAGAGACAGAGACAGAGACAGGGAGAGACAGAGACAGAGAGAGAGCGAGAGAGAGAAAGAGAGGTTTTATAGCTGATCTCATGTTTATGCTCCTCTCAGACTGACAGTTAGGGTTTGGGCAGACCAGCGGAGCAGAGAGGAAATAGGTGAAAGCACGAATAAACAAGTGGAAACAGGATAATTACAGCATGAAGATGAGCATGCATGACCACAGGAACATGTGTGTGTGTGTGTGTGTGTGTGTGTGTGTGTGTGTTTTTGGGAGCGCATGTGCATCTAATTTTTATATGGACTATCAAATCTACTCAGATGGTTCCAATCCAAAAGACCACATTGATCCCATTACGGAGGAAAAAACACAACCCGCCTATGATATACAAACCACCGCAAGCACTGACACACACACACACACACACACACACACACACACACACACACATATAAAGCAGACATGCTGCACACGCGCACATACCTGGGCAGTCTCTGCCATCCTTTGCTCAAATTCCGTCTTGGTGCTGGCATATTTCTCCACGTAGGACTTGTACACCTCTGTGGCTTTCTTCACCTTCACTCCAGCCTATCATATCCAATCATAACAAATTTTACATATAAAGTGCTTTTTGGGCAAATACTTAAGAAGAATAAGAAGTGTGCAGGTGAGTGTGTACGAGTTCACATTTGTACTAAATGTGTGTCAAAGGCCATATTAATCCGAAGGACCACTTATTAAACAATTTCCTCCTGGATCAAAGTCTTCTTATTCTGATTCTGATATTAACCCACTGGCCCTGGTCACTTGGGCATAATTACAAATGCGGAAATAGTAATAATAGTCAAAAAGGAATGTTTTGCGATACATGGTGATATACTGTGATATGTGAGATAAATAAATTCACAGTACATCCCTTGTATGTTTTTTTGAGCATATCGCAGATACCGTCAGTATGTGTGCTTCACCAATGGCATGGGTTATTACAAACAAACTTTGTACTGTTTTGAAATGCTCAGATTGACAGTTTTTGCTCCAGAGGCCTCCACTGTGACCCATTTACAGCACAGATTTAATCTAATGAAGCATCGATTGAGCTGAAGCAGGTATTTGGGGTACTTGATGAGAAATGCCGTGCAAGACTGAGAGGTCTGGGAATGGTTAAACAAATACATAGACACACCATTTACTGTATTAATACTATTTGTACACATTCTAATTCACTAAACTAAACAAGCTTCTACTAAACAAGCTTCAAATAAAATTCTCAGGTGTCTCACGTTTTCCAGCATGCACTCCTATGTACCTTGTCGAGGTCTCTCTGTGTGGCTCCTTCCTTGCGCAAGCGCTCCTGCTCCAGGGTCTTGCTGTTGTAGTTCTCCTTGCTCTTCTGCAGGGCCTGCGAGACGCTCTGGATATTCTGCACCGCTTCCAGCGTGGTCGCCACTTCCTCCTTAGTCTGGCAGAGACATGGCGACAAATCAGGTTCTGAACTGAGATTCAGGTAAAAACCCACAGTGGACAAAGATTGGGAGCACTTCCATTCTGCTCACTGGGATCACGAGGTTCATTCATTATTAGTAACATTAACATGTGACTAGGGGTGTTGAAATGAATCACATGATCGATGCATCGTGATGCAAACGCAGACGATTTTGCATCAACGCAGTGGTGGAACATAATGGATATCATAATGACATTGCTTGATTTTCTGGCGGTGGCATTAAGAATCTAGTTAAAAAGTAGTGACTGTGGCTGCCTGATCTGAGTACAGCACTGCTCCGGGGAGTGGTAACTCTCAACTCACTGACGTTACTGCGTGCATGCCGGGCAAAAATGGAGGAGGGAGGCCGAGAGATTAAAAATGCTCCAGTCATTTTAAAAGCTGATATCTGGACACATTTTGGATTTTATGAACAGATTGGGAAGCATGAATTGAACAAGTCACATGCGGTGTGTAAAGCATGTCACACAAAAAAAGGTTTCCTCCACAGCCAGAGATGTGGTCACTGCAGAAAGGTCCACTCTCATAGTCAAAAGTCCCAAATGCTGAACACTGACTAATCTTTGTAATGTTTCAGGAAGTGCCCTGTGTCCAGTGCTGTTATTTTATGTTATAGAGTTTATTTTGTATATCATAGCACTGCAGAATGTTTTGTTTTTGATGACTGACCGTATTCACTGAAGACGTAGGCTAGGCCTATACTATTTATTTTGGTTACAATTTAATGCTATGGGCACAATTTCTGTTTACATTTTGATAAGCTATGTCTATATTCTTTATTACAATTTAGTGAAATGGTCACAATTTTTCTTTACATTTTCCTGTTTTGTTGAATAAAAACAGGAGCTTACATCTCACTGTATTTGAATACATAACAATGTGAAGTGATGTAGAAAACTGATGCGATGCATCGAGATATCGAATCGAAGACATGATAATCGTGATCTAATCGAATCGTGCGACCAGTGAAGGGTCACAGCTCTACAGGTAATGCGTATAAAGATAAAAGGCTTTTTCCATCAGCCAGACATGAAATGTACTTTTGTGGTTTAATTAAAAATAATCAGCCCGTGAATGTGGCTACATTCTCAGCCATCCTTAACCATGACTGTCTCGGTAAGAGCCATTGAGTTAACACCCCTCAGTGGATCAGCGGGAAAACACCAGGCACTAAATGAGGAGAATCAGAAGTGGCGACTAAAGTTTGAGTGTCTCCAAACACTAGTTTTGCAGAAACCACGTAATCACACTTTACATTTTCTCATGGAAATGCCAGCTAGTTTTACATTTTTATTTTTTTTTACTGATAATATCATATATCATCTCGCACCCTCACTTCTCAGAGTTAAAACTGTCAACTGGTTCAAAGATCCTCTATAACGCCACACTTCACTCTGAAAACCTTGATGCTATTGAAGGAAAAAGCGTTACGATGGAAATAGCTAGGTTTGAAGCCTTGAACAGCTTCAAAAAGCTCCACTGACCTTCCATTTTAGACTAGACTTAAACTAGCACGTCTGTACCAAAAACAAAAACAAATCCATCAAAACACTCCCAACTGCTTTGCAATCAATCAAACTGTGGTGGTGGTTGCACACCCTTATTTCGGTCATGCTGAGCATATGGAGAATCTGGCAGTGCAACTCATGCAAGCTTCTTCATAGTGATTTAATGTGTTCTGAAATAAACAGCATTTCTTTGATTAGAAGCAAACCTCTGGGCCAGTTGTCTCTTGCCCTGTGCGACTGATGAGAATGGCCACAACTAGACGGAGATAAATGGTGGAAGATGTTTGTAAAGCATATTTTTGTGCAAATATCAAAGCTTTCCATGCATATTAGTCTCGTGAATGAAAAAAGAAATTCTAAACACACACAGAGGTTAACTTTCTACAGACGGGCTACAGAGAAAGTGGCCAGAAGCCACTTCCATTACCGTATTTCCAGCAACAACAGAGACATGAGGAACACAGTGTTACAGTGTAGATATTGAAAATACCTCCAATATCTGTTTGTGATTACTCTCTGTAAATATGAAATACTTCCTTCTGGTGTGTCCTCAAACAGTGTTGCATCATTAACCAGAAATTCAATACTTTTAAAATTTCAAGACATTAACACACTCAAATAATTTTATCCAAACAGACATTTGAAAATTAAATATATATGAGTAATTTTCTGTGTTCATAAGGATTGGTTATATTTAATAAACATACAAATTACCTCTATACAGTCTTTTTTGAGAATCTAGTCCAAAATTTCTGGTTAAGAGCCATTTTGAAAGAATATCTGAGAGATGTCAAAATGTCAATGTGGTGTTACCATGAAAAAGGGTGAAATTTTTGATAAAAACTCCATTAACTAGTTTGTCATAGTCTGATATTATAATTGTTTGCTACTAATTACAAAGTAATGGAACACCATTGGGCTGAATATCATTATTAATTTGGGGAATCATGTAAATCAAATTAAAGCCCTGAAATGTCAAGGTCATTTTGTTAATAGTGCTGGAGGCATTTTGTTAATATTCTGCAATTTTAAGGGCATGGTCAGGTATACTATATGCTGAGATACTTGCATGACATGACTTTTCTATTTGATTATTAGTTCTGTGTCCTTTAGTCTAGCATCGATGGTCATGCCCGCGAGAGAGCTGCAGTTGACAGATAATTTGGAAGCAGCTGAATTAATATAATAACGCTTTTCAACCAGGCAATGACATCCACTTCATATACACAAACTCTTACTACAAACAAGCATTAGTGAGATCCTGCTGGTTTGAGTTTGCTTAAGCAATTTCAGCTTTTAGATGGTGGAGAACTTCCAGGCGGCTTAAAATGACTCACTGAAAACCTGTTTATCATCATTCTTGCAAAATAATTACTAAGCTAATTAATGAAGTGTGTAAATTATATATATATACATATACACA